>OY756391.1:23628291-24105791 GCA_963576865.1 Anania hortulata | reverse complement strand
ACCTAACCTAATAGTAGTTAGGTTTTTCGTAGCAACCTAATCTTAGGTTAGGTTTTTCGTAGTAACCTAACCTAATTGTAGTTAGGTTTTTCGTAGCAACCTAACCTAATAGTAGTTAGGTTTTTCGTAGCAACCTAATCTTAGGTTAGGTTTTTCGTAGTAACCTAACCTAATTGTAGTTAGGTTTTTCGTAGCAACCTAACCTAATAGTAGTTAGGTTTTTCGTAGCAACCTAATCTTAGGTTAGGTTTTTCGTAGTAACCTAACCTAATAGTTTTACCTTTAATGTAACTGTAATTGAATTTAACTTTTACCTTTAATAATATATAAAGCTCGGGCGCGAGCAGCGCGTCCGAGCGCCTTTGCGCCCGCAGGGCGCGAAATTGTATCCCCCACAGGGATACAAAGTTCCGTCACCGCCTGCAGCTCCTCGGCGCCGCTGCTGACGGCGCTCTTGATGTTTTCGGCTGCATTTTTCCAAATAATTGTTTTTATATTTCTAATGGCATATCATAGTTTAATTTATATTATTGTTATTTATTTAATAGGAGCAACCAACAAATCTTACACCAATAATTCAATTAACAAGTAACATGTTTAAAATATGATCTAAGTGTAGATTCAGTTACAGACTGCCACGACTTGCAAATGTGAGTTATAGTTTACTTTTAAAATTATTTTATATGATTATTATTTATTATTTTATTTAAAACCATACCGATACCCAACTCGAGACCTGTATCTAGAAGCAGGAGTCCTGAATGTTAGACAATTATACATGCTAAAAGTTTTTACCATAGCCCACCGCTCTACTTTAAATTCCCCAAGCTACCAAAAACTAGTAAATAAAAGGGTTTTTCACATTCCATCACATGTAGTAAAGACAGCTTTTGCAAAGAAACATCTCGACTTTAAACTGCCCTTCATCTACAATAAAATTGCACGTTTCTGCGACATAAAACATAGTTCGGTTAGACTAGCCGTTAAAGAGGTGATGAACTGGCTTCTTACTCTGTCATACTACGACACAGAAAGTTTACTGAAAATCCCTCAGTAAACCTGACATAAACAACCACACACTCATCACAACACGCACACACACGCACATACACGCGCGCACACACACAATCAAACACACACATCCGCGCATATAGCATATAACATCTCACTATTTTTCACATTTTAAATTAAAATTGCACTGATTTACTAAATTTAAGCCTATCTCACTCGCCACCTCGCACACGCAAAACTTTTTGATAATACAGTCGTTAAACATGGTTCTCGCGATACAGGTATAACCTAGTGCGAGACCGCCATTAATCGTGCCTACAACTTAAATGTATTTTATTCAATTTTGTCAACCTATCTTTGTAAACCAATTTTATACGTAATAAACATTATCTTATCTTATCTTATCTTATCTTATTTACCGTTTAACCGTCGCTTTGTTAATATAATAAAGCGGGAGTCAACGCGATCATTAATATACTTTCGGTGCCGTTTACCCCGATCGTGGTCACTCGCTGACTAGAACAGCGATGTATTCTCTCCGTATGAGAGGTAGTTTAGCGTTTCACAGATCATCGCCAATCACCGTCACACACTTCACAGACTGTGTATCTATTCTGCAAATATATTGGCCAAACTGCCATTTATTTTAACTGCTGTGTAAAACCGCTACACTGCGATATCAGCGATTGCTGAACACGTCTTGAAACGGGGCACTTATCGTAGGATCGAATTTCATCAAACGCAAGTCCTATCCACGGCACACCACTTTTAGTTGAGTGGGGGAATTAAATAAGAATTTAAATCGGGAATATAAATTCAAACTATCTGTGACATCGAAACCAGTGATTAAATTTAAAAGATTTCGTTTTACTTCACGATCGAGTGATTACCAGAACATGAACGCGGCGGTTAGTTTTGGAACAGGGACACCTTCAGTCTAGTATGTCGGAACTTGGTGCGAAAACAATTGCACACCTAGATAAAGAGTAGCACGACTCCAAATACGCGATGGCAAAACACAAAATAAATGTGTGTTTTTGGAATTCGTGTAGTCAATGTAGTATGAAATCAAATTAAGGAGTCGCAGGTCTCATTTTTATTTGGAATTGATATTTATTCCACGAACATCACGATTATCGCAATAACTCGCCTATTGTATTATTTCAAGTTGTGCTACTCTTTATCTAGGTGTGCGTATTGTGAGGATGGGTATAGAATCTACCTCCCATACGGCATGAAGACATCGCTGTGCCAGTCAGCTAGTGCCTTTAAGTCCACCACAATCAGATTTTAAATCAGACTTTTCACTTCAAGCATTAAAAGCCAATTCAAAGTCGGCTCTGTAGTTTTGAGTCTATAGGTAACATAAACATACTAACATACATAATATTAACATTCATTGTAAAAACTATATTTTGTACCTACTCAATCAACTTTTAATAAGACTTAGGAAGCATTTTTTAAATCAATTTACAGAAAACCGTTTTTTACAGATTAAGTCCACTATATGGGTCTTGTGCTGGCGTCATTTACCCTTATAACACTCCGGGAAAGAACACAAATCGAATGATACCTCACTTGTCAAAATCGGTTAAGCCGTTTAGGAAGAAGGTCACAATGGAACAGATATACAAACATATCCACATACATATACTCGAAAAACATTGCCCTCCTTCTGGGTCAGTCGGGTAATAACAACAGCACAAGTGTATAGTAATTTGTTCTTCTGCGCCGTACCCTGTGTGTCAATTTTTGAAATACTTATATGGTGTCGATTGTTCAATGTGGTACGGAACCTTTCGCTTGCGAGTTCAACTCGCACTAGGCCAATTTTCTAAATATTCTTCTACTCACTTGACACGACCAAAAGTTTGTGCCCTACTTTTCTTTACTCAAGGATTCTAATAAAATCTATATTAAAAAAATAAAAACAGTGCGTTAGACTCCATTAAATATTTCGGGAAAGCAGACGGACCGTCACAACAGAAGACATAAGCTTGGTACACATTTAGAGGTTAACAAAGTTAAACTACCTGTACTGTACGATGCCGGTGCGTTCGCTCCTCGCCACGTTTGGCGAGTTCTTCAGACTGAAGCCACCGAGCACCACCTTGAATTGCATACAAATACGATTTAAATAATGTTGAACATCAAACTACATAGTTTTAAATCAGCCGTGAGTTTATTAGTATCTTATAATAACTATTCTTTAGAAATAAAATGTTGAACTTGAACTGATATTTATAGTGGGAAGGAAGGAAAAAAGTTAATGGGACATTTGTTTTTTTTTACTTCTTATAATATGTTTTTAATAAGTAAAAAAACAGCTGTATGCATATAGTATGCATCAAAAACTGCTCGAGTAGATGTCACCCGCGTAGATGACATGGATTAAAACCCAAGCAAAAATCATATTAAAACCTTTTTTTAACCCGACCGACCCAGATAGAGGGTAATGTTTTTGCATTATATGTTTCCTTATCAAGTAGCAAGTAAGCAAATCAAGTAAGTTGTAAGCAGGGCCGGAGGCAATAGCTAGTAAATGAGTCGTTAGTAAAGTGGTGGTTATGTCACAAGTTGGAAACTGTATAAACGAGTTTGACTGAAAATAATCGTGTCTCAATATTAATTTATATCAGTTAGCACAATGCTATCACCACGGTGCAAATATTTTATGTCCATTGTGACACGGCCGTACGATAGTAAATCAATATTTAATAAATACTAACCTCTGACTCTGCGCCACGCGATATGCCAGATTCCCTGCCAGGCACCAACTATTCACTTTTGACTCGCAGTAACCTGGAAATACATTCGAGAATAATTTTAGTATCACGACTATGAATAAATAAAGTAACAATAAAATAATAAAATGTAACAACCAAAGCAATCCAAACTCCTACCAATGTTCAGCTTCAGATACATTTTATTCACTCACAACAAAACATTATCCTCCTTCTGGGTCAGTCGGGTAAAAAAACACAGTAGGTTCTAAATATTAATTAAATAAAATAAAATAATTGTTAACTCCTATAGTATTTAAAATTAATAAAACACTGTTCCTGTTTTGCAGAACAATGTTTTTGGAAGAGTTTTTTTGTAACCGTGTGTGTTATTTAATGGGCAACTTATTGCTGAATAATTCCACTTCGTCAAAAACATTGATACTAATACCATTATGTTTGACTCTGGAATCAAGCTGTGAACCTAATGAACTAAAACTATGAATATTTTGGTCTAGTAGTTTGCGCTTTAGACTAGAAAACCAAACGCTCTGCGGGTTCGAATCCTGTAAGGGGCACGGTCTTGTGTGTGGAGCCGAGGAATTCACATTTTCCTGCTTAAATACAACAACCTTTTGTATGGGACCAACACCGCAATCATAAAAAAGCACTTTCCCATACATAATACCAAATCAGTGCCCATACTAAACTGCCAACCAGCTGACATCAGTTTGTATAAAGTGAAAGTTGATGTTGGCCCCATACAAGAAGTGGTTGTATTTGCGCAGGAAAATTAGTCTTTTACTCTACAACCAACGGAAATTTACCGTGTATAACATAATAGAATACTTAAATCCTACTTAAATCAGTCAACTAAGTGCTGAAGCCTGCAAACTAGCTACATAAGCAACGCTTATGACAACTTGTTCACTCAGGACTAATTACAACATTATTGTTTAGATCTAAACTAGCGAACTAAATTGGATGAGCTACTCAACTCGCCGCCGACGTCTCCGGAAGCATCTGGGTCTCGTTGGAAGTCAGCCTTCGACAAGCTTGTGTAAACGACAATCTGAAAAACACGTGAAAAATAATTATTACTTAACTACTAGGTTCAATCTTCAAGATATTTTGTGGTTCTCGATCTATATTTATTAGTTACTTAATATTAAAAAAAAAAGATTACTTATCTTGAGAATAAACAAATTTTCTCTCAACTACTGTCATTTTTTATATAAAAGCGGTATCTGAACATTCTGAACCGGCGGCTGGGCGCAAGAGTCACGACACGAGGACCTGAAAATACATTAAGAATAAAGTTAAGTAATTAAACTGAACACAATGGCCTTGAGCGCAAATGTCCCTATTCCCAGTCGAGTGGATTAAAATGGAACTTTTCTAAATGTATTTGGGTCTGGGTGTGCTGCGCTACGGTGCGCACGTCCTCAGCTCCAGGCAATCCCTTCCCAATCCCAGGCATCATTGTTCCCTTACCTCGATTCCTTAATAATTGCTTGATTTAGATTGGTTTTCGCCTCTCACTTTTCATAGTATCTAGAACGTTCTATGTATTACCTATGAAATATTTTTGCTTGAAGAGTATTAAATTAACTTGTAAAAATACTGAACGGGAAAAAATGGTGGGGAAGGTAGGTTAATTATCATCAAACACTAAATTAATTGCCTTAAATTAAGCTATACAAAAATATTGTTCGGAAAACTTACATCATTTGCACAAATTCAGTGACTTCTCCAGTTCTATAACTACGATAAACTAAAATAAATAAAATACATTGAGATAGCCTAACTAGACTTACAAGTGAAATCAATTCAATACTAGTTAAAATTAATTAAAATTTTGCATGTGTAAACCCGCCTAAACATTGTATCAAAGATACAACTTTTTAAAATGACATAAACCGTGATCAAGGAATAAAAAATCATAATTCCATACTCACCACGCACGCACGCAGGCAAAGGTCGTAAGATTATACAGCCTATGAGCCTACCCCGGGCACCAACAAAACATTTTACAGTATTTTTTTCATGATCAAGGATTAATAAATACTGTTAAATAAATAATAATAATTCCATAGCTTTAATTGTGTAATGAACCGATTGGTGTGGTGGCGCGGTAATTCTCGTTGAATGCATATTCAATTCAGTAAACGATATTTTCTAAATTAGCTTGAGTCTGGGTGTGCTAAGAGCTGACCCTGGCAATATATATCTGTCCTGCCTCTTTGTGTCCTTACACATAGACGAGGGATGAATGACTTACTAAAAACTAGTTGATTGTTGTAGCCAACGACAGCATCGAAGACTTTACCCGGACAAAGCCGCAGGCAAACACTAATACGTAAAAAAAAAATGTTTGTTTGTCCCGTACCTATGCATTTTAAGCCATTTATCCTATTGCGATATAACTTTGGTAAGAGCTGCTAGGCTCTAATTTAGAAACCTTCTTTGGCATCCGAAAGTTTCTAAATGTATTTAAAGACCACGCGAACGAAGCAGCGGGCAACAGCTAGTAGGTATATTAAATAGTAAAAAAAATAAAAAGTTAATTTAAAAAGCAAAAAACCCGACTGAATGTAAAAAGGACTAAAATGATGAACTCACAAAGTATAGCTAATTAGCAGTCGGCGGCAACGCAATGCGCATATTTTTGTTAGTCTCTGTTGGTTGTATAAGCTAAATCTATAGGCAGATGCACAAGGACATTTTATAAGATCCTATGTACTACATTGTTTGTAAAATAGTAGTTTCTCAAATTTTCCTGAAGCCGACATTTGACAAAGATTTTATTCCATAAGATACACGCAAAAAAATGAGAATCTCTTCCTTTTTGAAGCCAGTTGAAAACGTGCAGGTAATGCGAGACGCTTAGGTCGATAAATAGTTTAAGGGACAGTCCTTTTTTAACTCCCCAGGGAAATTGTAATTAAAAAAAACCTGATAAATTAATTTTAGTCGGCGGCAACGCAATACGCATATTTTTGTTAGTCTCTGTTGGTTGTCTAAGCTAAATCTATAGGCAGATGCAGAAGGACATTTTATAAGATCCTATGTACTACATTTTAGCAAATAAATGATTCTATTCTATTCTAAGGACAGTGGGAATAGCTGAAAGAAAGGCAGTCTTATGCAGTTATGTGATCACGTGTGTGGCGTTAACGTTAAATACTACTTTCTTCCAAAATAAAAGCAAAATTACCAGGCATTGTCATTTCTGACAGTGAAACTTCAAAAAATCAATGACAATCTATAGTGATAGTATTTTCTTGACTTTATAATATTTAATCAAATATTAGATACTGATTGCTAACGCATTTCAGCATTTTACTGTTTGTGTCATTCTTTATACTCTCCAAACTCAAAAGAACGACGTCCACTAGGATGACTAAGTTCGGCTGCAACTACACAAGCTCAACCACGAATCGAGGCGTCGAAGCCAAAGAAGTAGAACTTGCCCACACACGCTTAGGTTATCACTCATAACATTAACGTATCAGTTGAGTGAATTTGATGGTACTGTGGTACACAAAGAAAAAATCACAGAAAGATGAGTTAATGTATTGCTAGGTGTCCAACCAACCCATTCAATCACATTGTTTGTAAAATAGTAGGTTCTCAAATTTCCCTGAAGCCGACATTTGACAAAGATTTTATTCCTTAGGATACACGCAAAAAAATGAGAATCTCTTCCTTTTTGAAGCCAGTTGAAAACGTGCAGATAATGCGAGACGCTTAGGTCGATAAATAGTTTAAGGGCCAGCCTTTTCTTACCTCCCCAGGAAATAATAAACCTGATAAATTAATTTTAGTCACAAGCCGAATGCCTGCGGTTGAAAGCGCTAGCAGAGCACTAGCTATTGGGCACACAAAAAAAAAAGTTTTTTAGAATAGTATATGAAGTCCCGTGCACCAGACAGGAACGCCACGGAGTCCAGCTCCAGCCTCCCCGCCGACTCGTCCGCGCCGTCCGAGCCGCCCGCGCCCGAGGCCGACGCCTCTGGCTCCTACGTGCAGGTAATCTGAAATAAGATCTAATTATTACTTATACTTATTCAGGGTGTCCCCTAACTCAAGGATAACCTTGTAACTAACTACTTACATATTCTATACATCATAGTGAACAACTTTTTGTCTTTTAATTTTTTTTATATATTTTTTAGTTTTTCTATACAAAATCAATCGGCTGTTTGGTAATTTTGTATGGATAATCGGTAAATTTTCATGCAAATTTGCAAAAGTCAGAACAAAAGTTGTTCACCATCATGTAAGTACCTATACAAATGTCGTTACAAGGTTATCCTTGAGTTACGGGACATCTGTATATAGCGAACCATTAATTACTACTTTCTTTAATCCTAATAATCTTTTGCAAGAATATTAGGTTGGGGAAAAAGTATCTTTGCATTTTATATGAAAACTACTTTTTTTTTCACAGTTTAATAACAGCAGGCAACATTTTACTAATGTTTCTTTATTTAAATTTTACCTTTACCTTTTTATGACATTACATCAAACCAGCCAGTTAAAGTACTTCTACTTTTTCTCCGACCTATTGTTTAACTGGTCTGACTCGACCAAATACAACCTGACCCTATGAAATTATTCCTTTGTTATGTAATACAAATCGATTACTTAAATTTAAGACAAAAGACCGCTTTCGAGTAGGTAAACATGCCACTTTGCTCTCGAAGCTCGAACTCACGTGGACGCTCTACGTGTTCCGGATCTGTCGATGTCCTGGGTCCGCCACGCGAGTTAACGTTGAACCCGTTGGATTGTTTGGAGCTTGATTTGCGTTCCGAATATTGTAATAAGAGAATATAATTTTCGTCTAGCTTCGATCGCAGAATACTAGCAAACATAAAGCGCACGTTGTGCTTCGTTGCCTTTGCACTAAATCCCAATTGGCCGTTTTCGCGTTTGGTGCCTTCCCCGCATCGATGCCCATCCGCGCGGAAGTAAAGATAATGACGGGCATTTCAAATTAAGAAATTATTGTTTCACCCTGTATCATGTGCCGGCGCAGGTGGTGGTGCACAAGCACCGGCGCGCGCGCGCCGCCGCCGCCGCGCAGACGTCTCCGCGCCTGCCCGCCGCCTCCAGCCCCATTCGGCAGGTCCTTTTTCCATATACATATTAATATAATTGTATATTTTTAACTTACTTCTGAAAACTTATTTATCTTGTTAATTCCTCTCCGTGCTGTGCTAGTTGTAACCAAACTCCTACCCTAAAAGTTTATCATAGCGCAACAGACTATTTTTGTTCAAATGTTTTTAAATATTTAAGAGCCAGATTACAACAATATCATTGTTGAATATGAATTGGCTGTTGTGTGTCACCCCCTTATATGTAGATGAGGTCAATTAAGTACCTACACAACTGATAACTAAAACCACAGTGTGTGTATGTAAATGTATGTGTGTGAGTGAATAGTAAGTGTGTATGTAGGTATGTGTATTGTGAATGTGCGTGTAGGCGACCTGTCTCTCTGGATGTGTCTCTCTGGATGTCCATCCAGCAGCTCTAAGAATGTGATTAATCTTTGCGGTTCAATTTCAGTTTCCTCGTAATTTAGAGTAAAAAGTTTTTACCTACAGTTTTAGTGCAAAAATAAGAAAATAACTTTGTTGCTTATAATTTAATGCATTTTTTATAGAACATATATAGCGGCCTCTCATTTACGATTATTTTTTTAAATGTCCACCACCAACTGTCAAATTTTGTAATAGGTCTCTTTAAATATAAATGCGATTAGGCCACGAAAACGGAACAATGGAAATTAAATGTAACGTGCAATATACTGCAATGGGTAGAAGTGGGCTGTTGAATCTCATAATATGGCTCGCACCCATCACAGACGGGCGAGACGGCGGGCGCTGGCGACGGCAACATGCTGCTGCTGCCGGCGTCCGTGCTGCTGGCATGCCCGTCGCTGCAGCAATCGCTGCCGCAATACAAAATGTAAGTGTTTACCTGCTTTTTAAATAATAATATATTTGGTGCGATATTACACATACACAATATAACAACATTCAACAACATAACAAAATAGCTTTGGAACGCAGGTTTCTTGTCATTTCTGGATTTAAAAAAAATCTAAATTCATTTATTTACTGAAATATACGTACATTTTTGATCTTACGGGTTATTAGAATAGCTTCCGTAACAGTGTACCTATCTTGCCATAACTGGCGTGTGAATGTTAATCTATGGATGTAAGTTGTGATTGTAGTGTTTTTTGTTTTTTTTAAATAAATAGGTAATAGAAAAAAATAAATTTATTTGGCATCAAACATAAAAGCAATTTTCATTAAACCGGTGAATTACAATGTGTTAAAAAGCATAGCAGCTAGAAATAGCTGCCACGCACGACCGACACTATTCTGGTATATGTAATTAATAAAATCCATTTAAAAAGAAAAATGTGAGAATTGTTAAGACTTTTTTGGCGTGAGTACATGGCATATGACCCCACCATTTCGCTGTGTCGCCGAACACTCTGTATTATAAGTTACACCAATTAATGCAGCATTATTCTAAGAATTATTACCTTCTGCAGCGTTCGCGAGCGGGTGGAGGCGGCGACGAGCGCGCGCGGCGCCGTCGAGCCGCCGCCGACGCGCGCCGCCCCGCAGGTGCCTGGGGCTGGAGGCCTACTACGGAAATATCCTTTGTCCCGACGACGTATCACCCTAACAAATTAAAATACCATCTACTCGTGTGAAACATTTTACGATTTATGAACGATTGAAAACGGTCGTGTTTTTTACCTTGCTAATTTCAGATGTTCATATTTTGTCAAAGGTGTGACACAGATGAATGGATAACTGATTTACCTATTAGGTTTATACGTCCGACCGAACGAAACATTTTCGTAGTAGACCTTCTGCTTACTGCGTCGTTTACAGTACAACTACAGACTATACCTACGTGCTAGGTGTCTCATGGGTCTGCCAGGCAGCCATATTATATTTATGCTTCTTATCAATATGAGATTTCCATTCTTGTTACATTAACTTTGTTTTACAAATTATTTCACGATGGATTTTCTTTTTTTAGAAATCACCGAAAAATTCAGCCTGGAAGATTTTGAGCAACGACCCTCCTGATGGTTACGATTCGAGCGACAACGGCGAGTTGTCTTTATTTTTTTCGTATAACAGCAGATAATCTTATGACCAGACTAAGATCCGTATTTATAAATAATAGCAAGTAAGTAATTACTTGAGTAAAAGTACGTATAAAGAAATGAAATAGGAAGGAAGGGAAGTAGGCCGGTGCAAGCAGAATCAGTTCAAGTGGATTTTACTGGTTCAGGTTTTCAGTTTACTAAGTAGTAGCTAGGAGTGCAGATTTGCATTCGAAAAAATTATCCGTCTATCTTATTTATTTATTTATTTATTCATAAGGTACACCAACAGCAAAACACATAAAACATTAACAACAACACGATTACAATATGTTCAAATATGTTTGCCAATGACAGGTATACACAGCATTTACCACAATGTGTAGCTTAAGTTTACAATACTAGGTACAAAATAACTGAAACTAAATTAAAAAAGAAAACACAAAAGACAAAAATTAACTAAGGAATGAGTGCGTGCTGAGAGGGTGAAAAGTTACTCTGAGATAATACCAAATCAGTGCTCTGAGGCAGCAAGCGGGAGGAGCCTACTTGGGAGTGCTACAGATGATGCCATTTACTTTTTTTCTATGAGACAAACATTGAAATCGCAAAAAAAATGACACTTTCCCTTACTAAGCCGCCATCTGCTGACATCAGTTCGTATAAGGAAGTGTTTTTTTTTTGTGATTTCAATGTTGGTTCCGTATAAAAGTTGTTGTATTTGAGCACCAGAATCAGCTCCTAGGAGGTCGTCGATGTTTTACAAATAACCCCGTATAAGTATTTCTATACAAATACGCGTGTTCGTATTTTCACAACGAATATTTTAATATTAAGGTTACTGTTAAGGAACGACTTCGAAAGACCGTTAATATTTAGCAAGTAGATCCCGGCACGTAGACGCGCCGCATAATAAAGGTATGTGCGGGGTGCAGTCGGTGCAGTCCCGGAGCGCGTGGAGGTGTACTACTTCGAGCGCAGCTCGGGCGCGTTCCTGGCGACGTGCGGCGCGCGGCGGGCGCGGCGCGTGGAGGGCGCGCGGCGGCGCGTGCGGCGCGCGGCGGGCGCCTGGGCCGCCGAGCTGCTGGCCGCCGCGCAGCTGCTGCTGGGGCTGCCCGCCGCGCTGCTCGTGGGCCTCGAGAGGTACGCGTGCGCGTAACGTCTCATCGCACGACACTCGATTTCACAAAAACAGGCAAACTTCGAGACGTATGTAGTGATAGGTACTGCTGGTGCACCGAGGTTTCCGTAATATTAAATTTTCTTGCGTTCAGTAGTAGGCATTAGCATATTTCGTAACATGATGTGGTAGATCAACATTCGTAGCTTCAATCTTACCTAAGCAATAGTTTCGAGGCCGGATTCAGACTTACGGCGAGAAGTCTCTGCGAGAAGATTCGCCGAGACTCCTCGCGAAGTAACGGTACCTACTGTCCACAGTCTCGCACATCTGTTCTATATAGCTAGCTATTCTAGATAACTTTGATAGTGCAGCAGATTTGCTTCTGTATGCATTTGCATATTATAGCCGGCGTGTTTGAGATGCCGATGTTTTGTATAACAGGCTCTGCTTGAAATGTTCTGTTAACTTTTAATTCTACGTCATTATAAGCCACATTTTTAAAAAAATGCTTAAAATTAAATCTATCTATGCCACACTTCTCACGTCGTTCTTATGGCTCCAGACTCACGGAGAGCAGTCGCGGCGAGAAAGCTCGCTGAGACTTCTCGCGAGCACACGGACTGTCTACACTTTCTTGATGGCTTACTTTTGTTCTTGTCGCTTTTCCGGTATAGTAAGTAAAGTCGTCCTTTGATAGCGCAACGGCTTTTGTATTGGCTGCATTACCTTGTAAACATTAAAAATATAATAAAGAAGAAAAGGAGGCCGAGATGATGGTGGACGCTTTTTTGTCTTTTATGATGCCGGTGTTCAGCAACTCACAAAATTGGCTACGCTTGAAACTATTCAATAAAATTAAGGTCGAGGTCGTTATCCTACATTTAAAATAAAAGAAAGAAAATAATCTTTTGATAAACGGGCACACCTGGACAGACATCTATCCGACTCCACTCCTCAAGTCAAAACACCGAACAAGAGTGTAAATAGCTTTCTCTTTTCTCGACGAGAAAACCTTTAAAAAGGGCAAAATTACGGACACCGATCGAAGAACAGGCGAGCGCAAGAACAAGACTGCGAGAAACTCATCACACTCACGGTTCTCGGGTGTTCTCGCCGAGAGTCTGGAGCCGCCATTACGTATGTGGATGTGTGTATGCGTGAGATTGAAATGTCTTAGTCAATACCCACTTCGAATACATTAAAAAAGTTCAGTAAATGGGGTGCGCGGCGGGCGCAGGTGCGTGCTGACGGCGGCGCGCGACGCGCTGACGGGCGGCGTGCAGACGGCGGCGGACTACGCGCTCAAGCCGGCGCTGGCGCTGGCCTTCAACGCGCTGCTGCAGCCGCCGCTCGTGTTCTGCGCCAACGTGGCGCGCGCGCTCCGGGAGGTACCGCACTCACTACTCTCACGACATTATGCACTATGCTACCCGATCCGCTCTTCTCGACCACGAGGCAGGGTCAGGACAGGCGATAATAAAGCGTAGCGCATACGACGGTGTGGAGCGGTATTTTTGACGACCGCGAAGCAATGAAGACCGTCTGCCCGTCGGTGCTCGCGGCTGCCCGTGCCGCGTACTCGACGCACACGACGGTCAGTTTAGGACGTCCATTCTAGTAGAGAGCGCGGCACGGATTAAGCTAGCCGCTCGCGCCGCCGTCTGCGTCAGCGTATACACAGGCTGGTCTGTGCCATGCACGGCGGGCAGATACAGACACGCCGCGCCGCCGCGTACCCAGCGGGCACTGGCGGCGCGGTCTTTTTGGCCGTCGTGTGCGTTGCAGTATACGATTCCCTTCGTTCTATCGTTTGCGGCGAAATCGTTCGGCCCGCCCCGCCTCGTCGTCTGCGGAACGTCGAACATAGACTGTTTAAACTATTAACTTTCAACGGTTGTCATATAAGTTTTAATAAACCAACCAGAACTATCTAAGATCCCGAGAGAAACATAAGTAATCTTTGGTAATGACCTTAAAATGTGTAAAACCTGCGGAACGGCGCAATAACGTGCAAAAACTACCAGCTGACACATTTTCTAAAGAGCGAAAACAAAAGAAGAGTTTGATATATTGGAATTACATTCGTATCGACTATGGATGTGTACCCGGTAATCGCAGTAGAGGTAATGTCAGTACCCCGGCCCCGGCCCCGCCGCAGGCGCTGCTCCCGCTGACGCAGCTGGCGGGCGACGCGCTGGAGCCGCTGTGCCGCGCGCTGGCGGCGCTGCGCCTCGTGCACGTGCGCCTCGATGCGCGCGCGCCCTGCCGCTGCGCCGGCGCCGGGGGCCGCGTCTGCGAGGCCTGACCCCGCCCCGCCCCGCCCCGCCCCACCCCTGCGCTGACCGAGACTAATAACCTGTACTTTACCTTGTTTGTATACTAGCTTTAAGACTTTAATAAATAGTTATATACTCGATTAAGTGTTTTCTCTTTTCATCTTAGTCTCTCAGTACAAACAATGGCAGATCAACCTACCCAAAGTTAAAGGTCATTAAACCGATTTTAATGACCTTTAACGGTATAGGTGTAAACGAAAAACCTATTACCATGTTGCATTTTCTTCCAGTCGACCATTACGCTAAACGGATATTATACAGTTGAAATTTACCCGAAGGTTGTCTGGAAGACATCGCTATTAACGATAAAACCGCCTAATTTGTACATCTTTCTGTAAAAATCATGTGTAAAATATTTGTATGGTGTGTAATAAAGAAAATCTATCTATTTAGGGGTTGTAACAAAAATATTTTTTTATTTTTTATTTTTATATATTGTATAATAGTTACACGAGCATTATGCCCAATTACATAACTAATCAATAGGTACAATAAGTGACAAATCAATATATGAATCAGGCTTTTGCTCTATGAACATACACATTCACAAAAAGACAAAATCTTACATATAATCGCCCCCCCATTGGTCTGCGAATAAATCGCAGTCGGGATGTAGATTCAGGAGTGCATTGAGGCCGGTGTGCGTTCTACACACCGGAGATTGAGCGTGGGCAACGGTGCGACTCGCGGGCTGCGCGGCCAGTCTGTGCCGGCGGCGGGCTCGGTGCCGCACGCACCTGTCAGGCACAAACAGCCGCGACAGTTGTTCAAGAAGCTCGGGGCACTGAACTTTGCCACGCAAAATCTTGACTGCCATCACGAGTTGATCCTCCAGTCGCCTCACTTCCAACAACAAGCACACATCCTTATGTCCTTTATAGAGGTACCTCAAGAAAACCTTTTGAACCTTTCCGAGCATTAATTTGTATTTTGCTTCGTGTGGGTTCCACACACATGCGCTCGTCTCCAATTTACTTCTTACAATTGCCGTTAATATGTTTCATCACATGGGGATTGTGGAACTCCCGCATATTGCGCAGCGTAAAATCCAAGCGACAAAACGAATCTTTAGCTAAGTCTGTAATGTGCTCGTTAAAAGTTAAGGCCGGGTCAAAAGTAACGCCTAGATCTTTCATTGTTCTGGTACGAGTAATATCATTATTCTCCAATCGGTACTTGTAACTAATCGGCGCGTGGTGCCTACAAAACGACATTACAAAACACTTCGATAAGTTCAATTCCATCCCATTATGATGACTCCACTCGAGTAATGCATCGATGTCCTCCTGCATTAGCCGGCAGTAATTTTCATCCTTGATCTCCATATACAGTGGTGGTCATATAATTAAGAACGCAGATATAAAGGGAAGATTTTTTCAAACTAAGACGCAAATCTTATTGCATGCATTTTTTATTTATTTCTCTCGGTATCGTAAAACTTTTCCATAATACCACTTTATTCATTGATACACATGATTAGCTTAAAATAAATAGACAAACTTTTTACACTACTTCTAAACATAGTACTCCTATTTACTGGCTGGTCACGTAATTAAGAACGCTAAATAGTTTATACCTTTATTCAAATTTAAATAGAGAACATTCAGTCAATTTGTTACTGTTTGTATAATTTTGGCGCCATTTAGTGCTGTAAAAGATTAAAAGTGATTGCTTCCTATGAACAAACAATGGGAAAAAATAAAAGTTGTGACCAATCTACAAGGGAAGTAATAATAAAATTTCGCCGGAAGAATTGGTCTTACAAAAAGATAGCCAACCACCTGCAATGTTCCTTATGCTGAAGACTTTCTACCGGTTATTTGGACATTCCAGCATGACAATGATCCAAAGCACACTGCACGCACCGTAAAAGAATTTCTTACAGCGCAATCGGTTTCTGTCTTAGACTGGCTAGCTAACAGCCCAGATCTAAACCCAATAGAGAATCTGTGGTTCGAAGTAAAGAAAAAGGTTTCAAATACAGTGTGGGAATTTAAGAGAGTTGTACGTTTTTTTTTTTTCGAAGCATGGAACTCTATTTCTCTTGCGAAATGTCAAAAATTAATAGAGTCAATGCCTCGCCAGTGTAAAGCAGTAATTAAAAGCCGTGGATATGCTATTAACTATTAATTTTAGTTAAAAATATATTAAATTGCTTTTTAAATTTTCCGCGCTATTGTGGTTTTAAATGTAAGTGTTGTGTGTTGCGTACAAAACAATTACCGAGCGGTTTAATAAATCGTTCCTAATTATTTGTCCAGCTTCAGTATAATTTGAATGTGTTACTTCGGTAAAATAAATAAAATGTGAAGAAAAATAGTTAGCGATTTAATTATTAATTCCTAAGCCACGTTGCTCTAATAATGTGGCTATTTTATAACAAAACTAGTTGCTTCTCAGAAGGTACACATCTCTGTGTATGACATGATTTGAATAAAAAACTTCTAGAACTTCAAATCGTTCTTAATTATAATCGTTCTTAATTATATGACCACAACTGTAGATCTTTAGATTAAATTTTCTTTCAAATTATATTTTTTATTAAACGTGAGTAGTCATCGCGGCCATTTTGCGCGTGGGGTTGCTTAGCAATTAATTATGTTTTGTGATCAATTGTCAGTGATTTGAAGTAAACAGATGAGTGAAATATAAAGCTAAAGTGTCAGTGAAGTGTGTTGTGGCTAGAAATCATGCGAAACTTCTCGGATTTCATCATATTTATGGAGGTTAGTTTTAGTAATAATCATAATAATAGATCAAGTAAAAAATCTCGAAATCGAAATTTTTGTGTTTTTTTAGGAAATTAGCTTAGCGTATTTCATCCTCTTCCTAAAAATTTATCATACATGGGGGTAGCCTATGCAAAAACCACTCAATATATTTTTTTTAATTGTAGGTATTCTTAAAATCTACATTTTAAAGAACATATGTCGTTTGCGTATACGGAAAAAATAAAAAATGGAACGCGGGAAGGGTTAAATAGTGTTACGTAAATAAAACTCAGTTTAAAACTTGAATACATTTAATTATTAGATACGTAAAAAAATATGTATAAGTAAACTACACGAGTATCACTAGATAACGAACACAAAGTTTCAACGGATATTCACATGTAACTAATTATAAATGGAAATTCAGCCGTACAAGCTCCATCGGTAATCAATACTGCTTCGACGAGAGTCATAATAAATTAGTAGTCATATCGGTAAACTCGTCTGTTATTCGTATAGTACGTGTGTCGTGTCCCCCCTCGTCTATTGTCGCGCGTCGGGCGGTCGCGGCGCGGGCGGGTGCGCGGGGTGCGCGGGCGCGAGGTGCGTGAGCACGACGTGGTGCGGGCGCGCGGGCGGCGGGTGCGGGTGCGGGTGCGGGTGCGGGTGCGGGTGCGGGTGCGCGTGCGGGCGCGGCGCGGGCGCGGGCGCGCGGCGCAGCGCCAGCTGCTGCAGCTGCAGCGTGCGCAGCGTGGGCGCCGCCACCGCCTCGCTCGACCCCGACCCGGATGCGCCACCCTACAAAATTTAGGTCATCAATGTCAGTCAGATGCGGGTTAATAAAAATATCATATATATATATATATATCGCATTCAAAAATAAAAATACAGGTCCTTACATACGAAATTGCCGATACACAACACTGGCAACTATAACGTCAAATATCTTGCGTTTGATTAGGAATTCCAAATTCAATTTTATTTCGAAATAAACCCAGAAAATTATTGTTTTAATTCGTATTTCATTTGTTTTCAGATCATTTGTTTGAGCTTCAACATTGCTATAACAACAACTATGGACATATTGAAAATTGGCGGTGTTTACGAATACGAGTTCCACCGTGGCACCAGTGCTGCAGAATCGATTCGAAGAATTAACGATGTGTATGCACCAGGCACCGCTAACGAACGAACGGTGCATTTTTGGTTTTAACGTTTCCGTTCTGGAAATTTCGATTTACACAATGAGCCTCGAGGACGACCTGATATTCAAGTGAATAACGAAGAATTGAAGGCGATAGTGCAAGCGGATCCATCTAAAACCACTTCTGAATTAGCAGCAGCCTTCAGCGTAAGTGACAAAACGATACTTTGCCATTTGCTCCAAAAGTCAAAGAACTCGAGTGAATACCGCACGAATTCACTGAAACAAACCAACAAACATGCGTCGCTTGCTGCGTTTAGTAATGTTCGTATCCGAAGGGTTTGGTCGTTACGGCAGCGAAATGAAACGCAAAATGTAGGAACGAACTGAATGTACTCCGCACACGTAACTATTATCTATTATCTATTATTATTCTTTGCTCAATCATCACAATAATGAGGGGACTTTGAACCGTATCGTGACTTGTGATGAGAAATGGATCCTGTACGACAATCGGAAGCGATCATCACAATGACTTAACCCTGGAGAACCGACAAAACCTTGCTCTAAGCGAAAACTGACCAAAAAGAAGATTCTGGTTAGTGTTTGGTGGACCAGTGCTGGTGTTATCCACTACAGCTTCTTGAGATCAGGCCATAGTATTACATCGAACACGATTACTACACTTGTATTGCCAACAATTGCAAACAATGATGGAAAATCTCGCCATTAAACAACCGAGACTTTAGCCCACTGCTCCTTCAGGATAACGCTAGACCACACACTGCACATCAAACGGTCGCCAAATTAGAGGAGCTGCGACTGGAACCTTTGCGGACTAAACTAAACGGACTACACAGTTTAATTACACATAAACATGTGATGCATACCTGTGCATGCGTCGCAGTCGTATGGTGTAAGATCTTGAGATGGTGGCGGGCGGCGAGCGTCTGCTGGCGGTAGAGCAGCTGCGCGGGGGCGGCAGCGGGGGTGGGGGCGGGGGCGGGCTGGGGCGCGGCGGCGGGCGGAGGCGCGGCCGCGGCGCGGGGCGGGTCGCGGCGGCGCGGGTCCGGCTTGGCGGGCGCGTGCGCCGCCACCACCACCCGCTGCGGGGCGGAGGCGGGCGCGGGCGCGGCGGCGGCGGGCGCGGCGGGCCCGGGGGCGGCGGCCGGCTGTGCGGCGCCCGCCTTGAGCTTCTCCTTGGCGATGCGGTCGGCGCGGCGCGAGGCGACCTCCATCGGCGTCGGCGGCGCGTCGTAGTCGACGCCGTGGTCGGCGAGCAGCGCCTGGTGCTTCGGGTTGGGGTGCTTCGGGTCGTCGAGGCGGCGCTTGGGCGCGGCGCGGCGGCGCTCGGCGGCGTCGCGCATGGCGTCGAGGCGCGCGAGCGGCGGGCGCGGCAGGTCGGGGTCGGCGCGGCGGCGCGCGGCGCGGCGGTGCTTGCGGCGCGCGCGCTCGGGGTCGGCGAGCGCGTCGTGCCGGTCGCGGCAGGCGCGCGGGCTGCGGAAGGCGCGCGCCGCCTCGTCCACCAGCTCGCTGGCCCAGTCCCAGTTGGGCGCGAGCGCGGCGCCGGGCTCGGCCGGCAGCCGCTGCAGCCGCAGCGCGCGCCGCAGCTGCGCGTCCTCGGCCGCCGCCCACTCGGGCGCGGCGGCGTGCGGCGGCGGCGCGTGCGGCGCGTGCCCCCGCGCGCCGCGCCGCGCCCGCCCGCCGGCGCGCTCGAACAGCGAGGGCGGGGCGTGCGCGGCGCGCGGCCCGGGGCGCGGCCGGCGCGGTTCGCGGGGCCGCCCCTCGCGCCCCTCGCGGCCCTCGCGGCCCTCGCGCCGCGCCACGGGCGGCAGCGCGGCCTCGGGCGCCGCGCCGCGCCGGTACAGCGCGCGGGCCCACGGCTCGCAGTACACGTCGCCGTCGCCGGAGGGCGGCGTGGGGGGGCACCACATCTGCGGGCGAGGAAGGGGCGAATCAGCGGGAGCGGCGCACGCGAACCGAGGAGCGGGCCGAGGGTCGGGACGGGGGCGGATCATCATCATCATTTCAGCCTTAGGACGTCCACTGCTGAACATAGGCCTCCCCCATTGACTTCCAGATTGGCCGGTTGGAAGCGGCCCGCATCCAGCGTCTTCCTGCGACCCTTATTAGGTCGTCTGACCATCTTGTGAGTGGACGTCCTACGCTGCGCTGCTGGTACGCGGCCTCCATTCTAGAACCTTTCTGCCCCATCGGCCGTCAATTCTACGTGCTATGTGCCCCGCCCACTGCCACTTCAGCTTGCTAATCCGTTGGGCTATGTCAGCGACTTTTGTTCGTTTACGGATCTCCTCATTTCTGATTCGATCTCGCAAGGAAACACCGAGCATAGCCCTTTCCATAGCACGCTGTGCGACCTTGAGCTTTCTTATGAGGCCCATAGTGAGAGGCCACGTTTCAGTTCCATATGTCATCACTGGTAACACACACTGGTTGCAGACTTTCGTCTTAAGGCACTGAGGTATTTTGGACGAGAAGACGTGGTGTAGTTTCCCGAACGCTACCCAGCCGAGTTGGATTCGACGATTAACCTCCTTCTCAAAATTGGATCTACCCAACTGGATAACTTGTAATAAGTAGACATATTTGTCAACAATTTCGAGGGTAGAGCTCCCAACGGATACTGGGTAGGGCGCAACATGGGCATACGACATGAGCTTGGTTTTGTCCATGTTCATTCGCAGGCCTAATTGTGCTGAGGTCTTCAAGCGATTCTGCCATGACCACAATATCGTCGGCAAACCGAAGGTGAGTGATGTACTCGCCGTTGATGTTTATGCCAAATCCTTTTCATTCCTGGAGCTTGAAAGCGTCTTCCAATGCAGCGGAGAAGTTTTGGAGATATAACATCTCCCTGCCTTACGCCGCGCTGCAGAGGAATCGCCTTCGTGCTCTGCTCCTGTACTCGGACCGACATGGTGGCGTTTTTGTATAAACACTTCAACACCTCGATGTACCGATAGTCAATATGGCACCGCTGGAGATACTGTAGCACTGCCCAGGTCTCGATCGAATCAAAGGCCTTCTCATAGTCCACGAACGCTAAGCATAGTGGCAAGTTATACTCCTCGGCCTTTTGTATAATTTGCCGTAGCGTATGGATATGGTCTATGGTACTAAAGCCTTTTCGGAAACCGGCTTGTTCGGGAGGCTGGAAGTCATCGAACCTACGCGCGAGACGATTCGTGATGACTCTCGAAAACAGCTTGTAGACATGACTTAGAAGTGAGATGGGTCTGTAATTCTTCAATAAGGTGTTATCTCCTTTCTTGAAGAAGAGCACCACCACCCGTTCCACGCCTCCGGCGTTATTCCCTCGAGCAAGACGGAGTTGAAGAGTCTCTGAAGGATTTTCAGTATCGGTGTTCCACCCGCATTCAGAAGCTCTGATGTGATTCCGTCATCACCCGGCGCCTTGTTGTTTTTAAGCTGTTTGAGGGCCATCCTAATCTCGTATAGGCTGATGTCCGGGATATCTTCGGTATAGTGTCGGGTCAGCTTAGCTCTTGGATCTTCGGCTGAGCTACTTACAGGTTTCGTGACCGATGTATATAACTGCCCATAGAACTTCTCGATCTCCCTCAAAACTTCGGCTTTTTTCGACGTTATACTGCCATTCTCCGTCTTCAGCTTCGTCAGCTGGCTTTGCCCAATGGACATGTCTCTTGCGAAAACTTTGGAGCCTTGGTTACGCTCTATCGCCTCTTTAATACTGTTTGTATTAAAGTTGCGGATATCATGTCGCAAGGACTTCCATATCCGTCTATTGAGCTACCGATATGCCTTAGCGTCGACGGAGGTCTGCAGTGCCATCGAACGTCGTTCTGCCATGAGGTTGAGGGTAGGGTCGGTAAGCTTTTGCGGCTTGTCTTTACGACGGGGTCTCAAAAATTTCGACCCGACCGCTTGGACAGTTTCTACGAACCTGTTGTTAATCTCGTCCACTGACTCGCAGTTCTCCAGGCATTCAAAGCGATTAGACCACTCGAGCTGAAAGCTCTCGGGGCTGTAAATATGGGCATTAGAGGGTCGGAGCGTAGACTTCATCAAACGAGACCTTTCTAGCTTGACGTTGATATTCAATGTGCCTTTGACCATTCGGTGATCAAGGGGGCGGATACTCACCGGCATGCGCTCGATTTCTCCGGCGCCGCTCACCCAGACCTGAAACGAGAGGAACCGGTGTTAGTTCCATTTTCGACTTAGCACCCCGATAAAACTAGTACTCACCTCGCCGGCCACCGATTTGGTATTGTAAACTCGACGACACACATCACCATCATAATTAAACACGATATTTATTTATTTATTTATGCTCGATCTGTCTCGTAGTAATCGATTGGTCAGTGGCAATTCTGTGTAGTTGTCAAACGTGTGAGACTTCATCAAAAACATGTTGTATACTTAATAGCAACATAAATTGTGTTCATCTAGCGAACACAAAAAAAACAATAATATTAACGTGGTCATAGGGCGACTGACAAGACCGAACACGCTTAGACATCTAAGATTAGCTTAGCCTGTGCTTCCCTATGGCATGAATGTTCAAAATCCTATAGTTGACTTAATTCTGTCTCGAATAAGTTTTTAGTGTAGAGTAAAATTACGCCTGTGATTTTATTTCATTATATCAAAATCAAGTAAAGATATAGGACTGGACAGTAAGCAGGTTCACACGGCTCCATTACATTGAATACTCGCTACAGAGACGTGCTTGACCCAAGGAATAAACTGTATGAAAATGATGTGCGAGTATTTGCAGTTCTTATTCTTATAGGCATGCTGGTTCCAACAACCAGGTCTTGGTAACAAAACGTTAATAATTTGGTGCAAAAACGATAGGTAGTGACTGCAGCGCTAGATTTAGATTAGAAGCCCAGTCTTATATCTCCTTGTAAATTAGTCTTATCTTTGCTTGCTTCAATGCAACTGTCATTTATTTCCTGGTATGTGTGAAGAGCCTTTACACATGACGACTTTAAAGAGCGAGCATCATATCCGAAGTGATGTATGCTATATTAAATACGTGAACCGATTCACTGAACCAATCGTATCGGCGCATAAGATACGAAACCGATGAATAGAATATATTTAAAGTATCGTGTTTGTAAAAAGCATAAAGTTATTATACCTAGCGGAATAGAGCAACAAAGGACTGAGCGAGCGAGATGACACTAGCAGCAACACTGTGTGATAAAAAGAGATGCGTGATGCGACGTAACAGAACTGTTTTTGGAAACTGTTTGACAGTTCGTCTGCACTTATCGGCACGCTGAGAATTTGAGCTCCGTGTATTTTTCTAAGTTTAGGTGAAATCGTGGATATTTTGCGAAATAGTGCTTCAGAAACATGGTGACTTGTTCAGTGATTGATTGTTGTACAACACAGCGAAATAATCCCGAAAAATGTTTATTTCACAGGTAAATTATTATAAATTTGCCAATTGCCAATGCGTTTCGAATTTTAAGAACTAAGTGCGATAATTCTCTTCTATAATCATTTATTTATGTAAGAAGCAAAGATACACGTAATGCAGAATTTACGAAGTTTTTGTGTAAAGAAATAATTTTAGTTTTACACTAGGGCTGAAACAAGTTATCGATATTTCGTGTCAACTGTCTTTCACGCGGTAAACGAAAATGTATTACTGTTGTTAAGGTACCTATATGACTGAGATATGAATCACCTGGAAATGTAATTCTATTAGAGATACTAAGGAGGTGCATAAGTATCAGTTTTTTATTCTATCTTTCAGATTTCCTACTAACTTGGATACCAGAAATGCATGGCTTAGATTAATTGATCGTCCAAACTGGATTCCCAAGAAAAATGTATGTATATGCAGTAAGCTTTTTGAAGAAAAATATTTCCAGATGCGAGGAGCGAAAGGAATTTTGATGAAATCTGCAATTCCAACTAAGTTTGTTCCGGTAAGCTTAAATAAAATAATACTATTCTTCTGCCGATGTTTCATTAGATGGTAATGTCAACTTAGCATCATGTACCTACATTAAGTAGGTATGTTTATAAGTTATTTGCTAATTACCCTACCTATATTACACGGTTTGCTTAGTTTGGGACAAGATCATACTATCATAATACTATGATTTTAATAGACACTCATTTATTTCTTTTTCACAGGTCAAGATAAAGCCTAGACGCACAGTATCGTCCTACGTTTACAGAGATATGGTACCAGAGGTATCCACATGTGTACCATCGTCATCGCATTCTAGATTTACACCGCTGCTATTGCAACAGTCCACACCATCGACATCTTCCCAACTAGAATTGAAGCCAAGGAAGAAGAAGCTTATGTCTAAATGCACTAAGTTGCAAGAAAAAATTAAAATGAAACAGCAACTTATTCGAAATCAGAGGGCTCAAAATAAACGCACTAAAAATAAAGTACTAACCTAAGCATCTTTGCTTGACGAAATTCAAAAACGTCCTGGCCTAAAAAATTATTTAAATGATATTGCCGCAACATGTTGTAACAAAACCATTCAGGCCTTAAACGACCGAGCAAATGCTGTAATTCGTGGTGATATATCTCAATCAGCTACTTACTGTGCCGAATTGAAAACATTTGCATTGACGGTCCATTTCTATAGCCCGAGATCATACAGTTACATTCGAGAAAATTTTTCTTTTTGTTTGCCACATTTATCAGAATATAAAATATCTTAAAAATAAAATAATATCTTTAAAATATCTTGTTTTTCTTCAATATTCTTACTTCGCTTCAGAATAGTAGTTTCAGCCATGCAAAATCCCATTACATCCTGTTTTAGTTCTATTTATTATATTACTAATTATTATTATCGATATAGGTATTATTGTGAAAAGCCACATGACATACATCACTGACACACATTCATACACAATTTTACACACACAAATGTCATTCGATTTCGGTTTCGTTTGACAGCTCGTGTTTGTTGCTCTATTCCGCTAGGTATAATAACTTTATGGTAAAAATACATCTTGTGTATAGACTTTAGTTTTTTTTTTGTAAAGGCAACATAGTTTGCTTCAAACGTTAATAAATTTAAAAAAAACATCAGGTGTCTGAACAAACTATGGATAAATTCGTTTAATTCACAAAGTGATTAAACATTTTGACATACAAGTACGTCGCTGGTGTGAGACATTAGTGGTTAGGCTATCCGCTCGTGCCAGATTATTTGAAACAAACTATATTCTCTGGAGCACCGCAGCAGGCGATTTACCGGTGGTTTATTACGTATTATAAAAAATATTCCAGTAAACCGATGCCGACCAGCTCCGGGCGGAGAAGGGACACGGGGACGGGAAGCGGGCCCACGCCGACCTCGGCCGTAAATGCTTGCGCGTTACACCCTGACGTTCGCCGCTCCGTGGCGCCCGCGCCGAGACAAGCATTTACGGACGAGGACCGAGCGGCACCGGGCGTCGAACGTCAGGAATATAAAACGCACGGACCGGGTGTAATCATTTATTATCGTCTCGGGGTCGTCGGTCGGCGTGGGCGAGCCACGCGTCCAGCGTGCCGTTGCGCAGCGCGCGCCGCCGCTCGCCGCCGCGCGCCGCCGCGTCCAGCGTCCACAGGTTGATGTGCACCGTGCCGCGCGACCGCGTGCGCGGCGCCGCGCCCTGCGCGTGCGGCGGCGGCGGCGACGGCGGCGGCGACGGCGGCGGCGGCGCGGCTGGCGGCGGCGGCGCGGGCGGTGCGCGGCGCCGGCGGGCACGCACCTTGGCGCGCGCGTCCTCGCGGCTGTACGTGAGCTCGAGCTCGCGCTCCGGCTCCGGCTCCGGCTCCGGCTCGTGCTCGGGCTCGGGCTCGGGCTCGCGGTCGCGCAGCTGGCGGCGCGCCTGCTCCCACTCGCGCAGCTGGCGCTGCATCTCGCCGAGGGCGGAGCGCTCCGCCTCGGTGGCGGCCTCGCTGCTCTCCACCATACGCATCGCGTATTTTTCCACCGGTGTTAGCTGAAAATCGATGTCGAGTCAGTCGATCCGCGCCATGCGTACTCCGTGGGACCTGTCGCCCGAACTCGACGTTCCAGATTAAAGATACCGAATACAGAACCGAATCAACCGTACACTCGAGGTTCCTACTCGACCGTGTAGAGGTGTGCACCACTGCCCCTCGGAAGTGAAACGTCGAGTGTGCGTGTGCGTGTGCGTATGCGGCGGACCTGTTTCATGAGCGCGGCGAGGTCGCCGGCGTGCGCGTCGGGCGGCGGCGCGTCGTCGTCGGCGGCCAGCGGCAGCGTCTCGTCGAACTCGGCCAGCTCGCCCTGCGCCTCGGCGCGCGCCGCCGTCGCCGCCGCCGCGTCGGCCTCGTCCTCGGCCGCCGCCAGCGCCGACTCCAGCTCGCCGCCCTCGGCCCCGCTCGCGCCCGACGACTCTGCCGTGGCTTCACTCGTGACACCTTCTGATCCGCCGCCGAATAGCTCCTTGATATTGCCCTGGGGATAAAAACAATTACATATTGAGATCGTCCATGTGAATACGTAATTTTTCCGTAGGTTATAAATAAATGCGTTTATTTTCTAACACTAGTTTTTTTTTTTTTGAGATTTGGAATAGGTAGATTGATTCGGGGTCAATAATCTCAAACATTGATGTTAATATGGAAATGCTTCCCGGATTCCGTAATTTCTTGGTATCAATTTTTGAAAGAAAAAAAAGGCATATCCATATTACGCTAGCATTACCGAAGTACATCAAATCAATCTACCTACTCCGATCTTCGGTGATGAGCTATTTTCAAAACTTATTCCTTTTAATAATACTAGCTATTAGGGATGTCGATAACATTGTTTTTTATAATAGTCAGTTTAGTTTTATGTATGCGCAAAGTGTGGGAGGTACTGACCATTCTGAGGTAGGAGGTGGTGAAGTGCCCCCCCTCGATGGCGAGGTGGCCGAGCATGCGCTTCTGGTCGGCCTTGCGCAGGATGTTCTCCTCCACGGTGGCGGCCGTCACGAGCCGGTACACGTGCACGTCGCGCGTCTGCCCGATGCGGTGGCAGCGGTCCTGCGCCTGCGGACGACGCACCGATAACACCTATCACTACTCATGCTCACAGAGTCAATGCGACTGGATTCGAGTAAGGGTTGCCGAATCCGGTCAACAAAATAATGTTGCACAATGCCTTCGCTGCATTCGAATCGTGCAATCGTCATAAAGAGAGAACGTGATAATAAGAGGTGCTTCCTGTGCCTCAGTGCCGTCAGCGCTTCGATAGTGATTACTAAAGTTGAGCCAACGATGCCGCAGTCGTGTGACCATTTCGACCATATTTAACAACTCGTGCATCGGAAGGCACGTCGGTCTCGGCTGATATCGCTCGATACTAGACGTAAAGCTAACACACGAGTAGATTAAAGTTGGTTTAACCTTATTCGATATCGAATATTGTGACGTAGTGAGTACCGATACGTAATCTAATGAAGCTCAACATATACCAAATTAGTTTGAATCGAATCGAAATGATGAAATGTAATATTATTACTATTTCAATTCGAATACATATTTAAATTCACGAATACCTCATGGAGGTTACAATGTAACTATTGACTATTTTCGATGCGAACGTATACACCGATAGTAGTGTGACATCATAAGCGATTAGACGAATACGAATGTCCCCGATAGTACTGCACCTGCGCGTCCATGGTGGGGTTCCAGTCGGAGTCGTAGAAGACGACGGCGTCGGCGCCGGTGAGGTTGAGGCCGACGCCGCCCGAGCGCGTGGACAGGATGAAGGCGAACACGCGCGGGTCCGCGTTGAAGCGCTCCACGAGCGGCAGGCGGCGCTCCACGCGCGTGCTGCCGTCCAGCCGCAGGTAGCCCAGCCCCAGCGTGCTCAGGAACCGCTCCAGCACGTCCAGCACGCGCGTCATCTGCGTGAAGATGAGCACGCGGTGCCCGCCCGCCTTCAGCTTGCGCAGCAGCCCCGCCAGCGTCTGCAGCTTGCCTGGGGGGGGGGGGAGCACTGTTACCGCGCTGCGCTCTGCTCCGGTGAACCTCCTGGGGGCTGATTCTGGTGCTCGAATAAAACTACTTTTTCTATGAGACCGACCTAAAAAGATTGAAAAAAAAAAAACACTTCTCCATACAAACCGATGTCAGCTGGCTTAGTATCGGAGTGTTTTTTTTTTGCTATTTCAATGTTGGTCCCATAAAAAAAGTTGTTGTGTTCGATCATCAGAATTGGCCCCTAGGAGGTTGTTGATGTTTTACAAATTTTAATAATCCTGTATACGTCCACTGCGGGGCACTGACCTCACCACAACTATAACGTGATTCGGGCCACACTTCACCACGCGGGCTCAATGCGGTGCGGTGGAGGTGTATAAGTAATGATACTAATTGTAATTGGGTAATTTTAAACTTTTTAACAATGATGCAGGGCTCTATCTATAGTTCATGTTATGGTATTGTAAACCTCTTTGTACATCGTTTGACATCACACGATTGCAACGAATGATTTGAGTTTGACTTATCATCATCACCATTTTAGCTATAGGACATCCACTGCTGAGTGTAAATATGTCTCAGTGACTTCCAGATTGGCCGATTAAATCTAAGAAGTGCGTTTTGGACGGGTTTCTTTATTAATACAGAAAACCGTTAACCAGTTTCAATACGTATTAGACTAATGTCTGGAGGAAAAGAAAACTTTAATTATGACAACGAGATGCAGGCTGTAACAGTTGTTTCAAATGCCTCCCAGTTAAAAAGTAATAATATAGATAAAAAAAGTTTACTTTTATTTTCCATGGTTGGGCAAAGACCTCCCCCAATTTTTTAAAGCAATGTCTATCAAAGGCAGCCAGTTCCAAACTTTTTGGGTTTATATCTCTGACGGCGTCCGTCTGCTGTTTCTAAGAGAAGTTACACGCCTCTCAACTACGGAGGTCGTGTGTATGGTGTGCGTGTGTGGTGTGTGGTGTGGTGTGGTGTGGTACGTGCGTGTGCGTGCGCATACTGACCGCAGTCGTACTGCAGCAGGCGCGGGTGCGGGAAGGCGACGGCGTGGCGCGAGGCGGGCGCGTGGAACAGCGCCAGCAGCGCGCGCGCCGGCGGCTCGAGCGCGGCCGCCACCCGCGCCGCGCTGCGCCGCCACTCGCGCGCCCCCTCCCCCTCCCCCCGCCCCTGCCCCGCACCCGCGCGCCCCGCGGCCCCCGCGCCCGCGCACAGCTGCGCCGCCGCCGCGCGCGCGCCGCCGCTGCACACGCTGAATCTGCACAGGCACAAGTACTAACGTACAAAACGCACTTCACTATTACAACATTCACTTATTTTAACTTGATTTCATATACAGGGTTACATTGCAAAGGGGTGCCAAATCTTTAGGAGTGGCTCAGAATCAGTAATTTGATTGAACTATGCAAACGAAAAAAAATTTTTCATATTTAATTATCCCTATCTGCTGTTAAAAATCATATACGTGGATAATTAAACTCGTTCATAAAAAAAATCACAATAATATGTGCACTGCGTAATGAATGACGGCGCGGCTTTCGTAGTCGCTCTATGTTCAGATATTTTAAAATAAGTTTTTTCGTAACATACTATTATCAAAAATAATAACGATTAAGACGCTTCTTTATATTATTCCCTAGATCTTATTTTTTAAATTTTGTACCCCTTTGCAATGTAACGTGCATATTGCACTAATATAATAGGTATATTATTTTTATCATATTTATAAGAAATTATAGTGCATAAAGTGAAAACCAAAATTTATATTAGGTAAAAAATTACCGTAATATAGTAATTAGATATTGAAATATACCTGTCACTTTCTAAAACAACTTTTATAATGAAAAATGTATGCACGCGACTTTAACGGATTGTAAGTCAGTATGAACAATCAGGAATTACAGTTCAGTCAATATTTTTCGACTTTTTCAGTTTTATAAAATATAATTTCAAGATCGGCTTTTCAATAGCTACGGCTAGTAGTAGATATGGCCGGAGAACGTAAAATTGACCACAAAACAATTTATGATGACCCACCCACAAAAAGCTCTATTGGGGTGTCACAAAAACTCACCGGAAGAAACCTAATAAACCGTGTACTCATTTGCGATTCTTTATTAAGACGTAATGAAACCGAACCGTTTTTTAAGATATCGATAGCCGGTGATGAAAAGCCGGATCACGTACGACAACGTCCGAAAACATTTTTTAACGATACCGGGTGGTGTACACCAGAGAGTAGTAGAGAGCGGCGTACCTGTCGATGATGTCGTGCAGCCGCTCGAGCAGGTCCGCGATCTGCGCCGGCGGCACGGGCGGCGCGGCGGCGTGCAGCGCGGCGCGCAGGTCGGCGCCGTACAGCGGCAGGCGCCAGCAGCGCCGCTCGTTGGCCGCCGCCAGCCGCCGCAGGCAGCCGCGCCGCCGCGCCTCCAGCCGCGCGCGCCCCGCGCCCGCGCCCGCGCCCGCACCCGCACCGCCCGCAGCCCCGCCCGCGCCCGCGCCGCCCGCGTCCGGGGCGCGGCTCGTCGGAGCCACGGGAGTTGCTGTTGTTCGCTGCGAATCAAACTACCGACATCACTGATCGCTCCTGAATACTAACACTGACGATTAACTCCTACGCAACACTTGTACCGATACCGATTACCAACAATACCGATTTTGACAAATCAAACGAGCTTAAACACTATGTAATTTAGAAGTTCCTATGACCATAACATTACATCACCGTATTTGCATTTACATAGGTTTGTCAAACTTCAGCTTATTTGAACGCAAGTTGCAAGTTAATAAAAAGATTGTAATGCTCGGTGTTTCTTCTTTACGAATCAGAAATGAGATTTGTAAACGAACAAAAGCCGCCGACAGCCCAACGGATTAGCAGTGGACGGGGGCACGTAGCACGTAGAACTGCCAGCCAACGGGACAGAAAGGTAGAATGACGGCCACGTTCCGGAAAGTGCAGCGAAAGCGGCCAATCTGGAAGTCACTGAGAGAGGCCTATGTTCATCAGTGGACGTCCTATCCGCTGAAATGATGACGATGATTGTGCACTAACCGAGCCGGCGCAGACCTGTCATTAGGTACCGCGGCGCGGACTCACGCGCACGGGCGGCGTTCCTTTGTTTAAACGCAAAGAAGTATGTAGTCAGACCTGTATCTTGTCCGCGTTGAGAGAGGGCGGCGCGACGAGCGCGGCGGGGGCGGCGGGGGCGGCGGGCGCGCGGCGCGGCACGAGGCGCAGGTGCAGGCGCAGCGCGGCGGGCGGCGCGCGCGGGGGCGCGGCGGGGCCGGCGGGGGCGGCGGGGGCGGCGGGGGGCGCGCGCCGCTCGCACAGCTCCTCCACGAGGCGGCGCGGCGGCGCCAGGTGCCGCGCGCGGTGCGCCGGGAACGCCTCGCACCCGGACACCTGCGCGAACGATATAATATCCATCCACGATTATCTACATGCATGCTACACGTTTTGTTAGTATTGGAGCTAAAATGTGTACACTCTTCTGCTCAAATACAACTCCTTTTTACGGCTCCGTACTTCAAAAGGAAAAAACTCGGAAAATCGGTAAATATCTTCAAGACTTGATCTTTTTCGACTCCCGAAACTAAGAGAATTGAGCATGTAGTCGATAAGTAATGCAGTCATGCATGCGTTAGGTGGTGGTGTGGTGTGGTGGTGGTGTGGTGGTGTGGTGCGTAGGTAGCGTACCTCGAGCGTAGCGAGGTCCCCGCCGAGGCGCGCGGCGAGGGCCAGCCGCGCGGCGCAGCCCACGTCGAAGAGGCAGGCGGGCGCGGCCAGCCGCAGCGGCGGCAGCGTCAGCGGCGACACCACGGGCCGCGCCTCGAACAGGTCCGGGTGGTTGCACACCTTGCGCAGCTGCATCAGCACGTTGATCACGCTCAGCAAGTTGCCGGACGCGAGGCACTCCTTCGTTCTGGGACCGAGGTATCGGCGGTCATCACAAAATGTTCAAAGCGTATTTTTAAAAATAACGCATCCGAATCCACTGGCAACCGAAACTACCGTAAGCATAACTTATGTGTGGTTTTGATATTAATAATTTAATGTAATGTAACTATGTAGCTATGAGAATCAATTTCTTGAAATAAATATTATTTAATTTATTTAACTTTAATAACGACTATTGAGCAAAAATAAATTACGAAGCGCTGGTCAACAGCTGGTCTCCGACCTAACACAAATTTAAACTAAATCTCAATTGATACTAAACTCTACATGTTTATCTTTAAGATAAAAATCTGACAAAATTGTTTGTCGTTTCGTGTTAGGTCGACAAGCGTATCGAGTGTACAGTAGCACATACTTGGCGCGCGACATGAAGTCGTCGTAGAGGAAGCGCTGGCGCTTGGAGAGGCGGCACATGAGCACGTGCTCGTACTTGCGCGGCATCTGCCGCTCCACGTCCGCCTTCAGCCGCCGCAGCAGGAACGGCCGCAGCACCTGGGCACAACACTCCTTGCTACAATCGAATCGACACTCCACAACACGAACTTGGTGCTGACTACTGATGATACTGACGCATGTAGCCAGAAGCACCGCCAAAAAGTACTACTTTACTTCAAGTTGTTTTTTTTTATTTTTTTAAAAGGGTTAAATTTTTATATAAGTATCAAATAACTGTCCTCACCCTCGCCGACCGCGATCATTTATCTACGGTATCTTCTATTAATCCATCATTTTGCCAATAACTGAATGAATATAAAGGGCCCGGAATAGACATTTTAAACGAGAATTATGTGCCGACTTACCTTCATTGTTATTAAAAAAATACGGTAGGCGTACGGCAAAGTTAAAGACAGCACTGACTGCGAGCGTACGGGTCGAGTCGAGTCGTGCACGCTCCGAGAGGTGACGCTCCCCGCCCCTCACTTATGCTAACTGCAACTATATCCAGCTGTGCGGACTGTATACAGTTTTGGATCAACCCAAAAGATTGAATTAACTGCTTTCGAAACGGCAAGAGTTACACGTTTATTGTTGTATGTTTTATTGCTATGCTTTATCGATCTTTGTATTGCTGGGCCTATGGATTCCTGTCGACCGCTATTTAAAAAGCTAAGTTGCTATCGCGGCCTTGTAAGTATATTTTTGATGTATGTGTTTTCACTACAAAACATATAGTATTTTTAGAAAGAAGAGTGAACTCTGTAAATCCTCGACCAGGTATCCAAATGGTTAGTGCAGCCGCGGTCTTTTAGTCAGGTCAAGTTTTTCGTCAGGGAAATTGTTACGTTATATCTATTAAAGAATTAAAATATAATTTATATTCTCTTTTATGTGATCATTGTTTCTACAGTGTAAATTAATTTATTCAATATAAAATCAAACTTAATTAATTAATTAATTTATAATAATAATACCTACAATTTTAATGTTAGTAACAGAAATAATGATAATCTCTTTTATTTTAATCTATCGTTATTCTTGTTTTAAAAGCCTCTCTCTATATTGCATGCCAATTGTTTTAGGATTATGATAGAACAAACGTTTGTCATCACACATCTAGTGATGAGAAACGTTTGTTCTATCATAATACGTTCTATCATAATCGTGGTAGTACTCTTGACCTCTTTAGAAGCTACCTGCAGGGAAGAAAACAGAGTAAAAGTGGGCGAAATTATTAGCGAAAAAACTCAAGTGGACTACGGTGTCCCACAAGGAAGTGTTTTGGGCCCTACGCTATTTCTGGTCTACATAAACGACCTTTGCAACATGGAGATTGAAAACACTAACATCTTCTCGTATGCAGATGACACTGCCATCGTTTTTACTGGTGACTCGTGGGACAACATCAAGACGGAAGCTGAGCTTGGCCTTATAAAAATCAGTAACTGGCTGAGAACAAACTTGCTCACACTAAACATTCTTAAAACAAATTATATGTGTTTTTCTATCCAAAATAGGACGCAACCAAAAGACTCGTATAAAATCAAATTACACAACTGCACACAGTACCAAATAGCGTGTGATTGCCCTACGATAGATAGAGTAAGCAGTGCAAAGTACTTAGGCGTTATGGTTGACCAACGACTGTCGTGGCACTCTCATATCGATTTGGTAGCGGCCAGACTAAGAAAATTAATGTGGATCTTCAAAGCACTTAGACACGTAGCCACAAAAAAACTGCTGAACCAAATTTACATTACGCTAGTTCAATCAATCATTATTTACTGCATTACTGTTTGGGGTGGGGCATTAAAAACAAAATTTCTGGATGTGGAACGAGCACAAAGGGCGTTATTAAAAGTTATGTTTTTCAAAAAACGCAGGTTTTCAACTCAAACACTCTACTATATGGCAGACTTACTTACAATTAGGAAACTATATATATTACACGTTATTTTAAGAACACATAGATCTATACTGTACAGTCCAAATATCACGCAAAAAAGAAGAAAACACAAAGTAATTGAAACACAACGTATACACACCGCTTTCGCCCGTAATCAATTTGTAAATTTATCGACCCTTTTATATAATCGAATTAATACACTATTAAACATTTATCCAATGACCTACCGGGAATGTAAAACTTAAACTTACTTAAAATCTTACTACTTGGTTAAAGCAATTAGAATATAATGAAACAGAAAACTTAGTTAGGAGAAATGATGTTTGATATTTATATAACTTATTTCACCCACATACAACTCATCCACACACACACACACACACACACACACACACACACACACACACACACACACACGCACACGCACACGCACACACACACACACACGCACACACGCGCACGCGCGCACACACACACACACACACACACACACACACACACACACACACACACATGTACTTATTTAAAGAGGCTTTGTTACATTAATTATTAGACGTAAGTAGTTAACTAAGTGAAAAACCATATATTTTGTGTTACTAAATTATATAATTATAAGTGTTTGTTATGGAAGAGTGGCTCCTTCTAACACAGGTGCTATGCACTTAAAAGAAAGAGTCTACCTCTATGCAATTTAAAGTGTCTTTGTTAACAAATAAATATTTTTTCATTTCATTTTCATTTTTCATTTTCATTTTCATTTCATTTTCATATACCAAATGTATTGCAATATTTAAAGTATTATTCTATTCTATTCAAAAATGACCCGTTGTGTCCAAGACGACCTGATTGATGTAGTAGCGCGGTAATTCACCTTGAACACAAAGGGTCCAGGATTCAATTCAATAAACAATCTTTACTAAATTGGCTCAAGTGCCCGACAGGGTCCATATTATGCCCACTGTACCTAATAAATAAGAACTACTGTAACCACACCCATATGGTTTGGCAATAAAGAATCGAATACTATTAATGAGAAAAGACTCTTACCCCATTTTATACTACGCGAAGTTGGTTTTTAGGAAACCCTGTAAAATAAGTGACGTAGAGCGTACCTCGTGCAAGCGCCTGACGAGCGCCTCGTTGTACCGGTGCGAGCCCTCGGCGATGCCGGCCACCTCGCTGAACCACTCGCGGAACTCCGAGTGCGACGCGAACACGTCCGGCATCAGGAAGTGCATCAGCGACCACAGCTCCAGCAGGCTGTTCTGCAGCGGCGTGCCCGTCAGCAGCAGCCGTCTGCGCATACACACGCGCACATTCCTCGTTACTACACATATTTTGTATCTAAAATTTCATTATTTACTATATTCAATAAAATATACACACCTCTCAGTTTGGAAATTTAGCAGCATCTGCCACCTCTGTGATTTAAAGTTTTTGATATTTTGCGCCTCGTCGAGAATTAAATATTTCCACCGTTTTCTTCTAAAACTTTGATGGTCCTGCACCACAAGCTTGTACGAAGTGATACACACGTGAAACGAGTTCGCCTTGGTCCATCCGACGCGCTTCAGCTTCCGCTCCTTGATCGTGCCGTAGTAGGTGAGAATTTTAAAGGCGGGGCACCACTTCTTAAACTCCATCTCCCAGTTGAGCACGACAGAGGTGGGAGCCACCACGAGGTGCGGGCCCCAGTCGCGCAGCTCTAGTGCCAGATGCGCCAGCAGCGCGATCGTCTGGATGGTCTTGCCGAGCCCCATCTCGTCGGCCAGGATCCCGTTGAGGCCGCGCGAGTGCATCGTGGCCAACCAGTGCAGGCCCACGTGCTGGTACTCGCGCAGCGGGTGCTTCAGCAGGCGCGGCACCGGCGTGCCCACTGCCGTGGAGGACAGCGTGGTGCCGGTGGGCTGCAGCGTGGCCGCCAGCGACGCGGCCTCCTCCACGCGGCGCTCGCCGTCGGCGTCGGCGGGCGCGTCGCGCGGCGCCGGCGCCGGCTCCACGAGCGCCTCGAGCGCCTCCGACGAGCTCGCCTCCGACTCCTCGTCGGTCGAGGACGCCTCGTCGTCGCTGTCGCTGTCGCTGTCGGCCTCCGTGTCCGCTCCGCTCGGGGTGACGGCAGGCGCGTCGGGTCGGCGTCCGTACCGTTTGACTAGCTCGTCGAGACCGAGCTCGGCCTCCGACCGAAGCGCCTCGAGCTCGGCCGCGTCGTCCTCCGGCCGCTCGACGCGCTCCTGCTCGTCGATGGTCTCCTCGTCGTCGGCCGAGTCTTCGTCGTCGGGCCCGTAGTCGGAGGGCGGCGGCGAGTGCGCGGGCAGGTAGCCGGGCGGCAGCAGGTCGCCGAGGTCGAGGTGCGACTCGCGGCGGAGCGCCTCGATCTCGTCGCGGTGGTCGACGGCGTCGTGCGCGGCCTCGCGCTCGGCGGCGGCGATGGTCTCCTCGTCGTCGTCGGAATCGTCGCGCGGCTGGAACTCGTCGTCCGAAGGAGGTGTCTCGGGCTGCGCGGGCCGAGGGCCCATGTTGGCAGCGAGTTGGCGCGAGTAGCGTTCGGTGCGGTCTACGATGTAACTCAGTTGCTCGTCGAGAGCTTCTTTTCGCGCGCGCTCCACGCGACGTACACGTTTCCATTCAACTATCTTTTCCACGTTCGACCAAAACGTTCTAATCTCTTTCGCTGCGAAGGCCGCTATTTTTTTAAGTTGTAATTCTTGTGCTTTTTCGGCTTTCTGCGCCGCTATTGCTTTATCTTGAAAGTATTTTTGAACAGCGCGAGCACACTTTTTAGCGGCCTGTTTTTTCCACTTGCGCTCGTGAGCGAAGTCTTGCGCGAGCCAGGCCATCTCCTCGAGCAGATAGTCCCAGTGCGTCTTCGCGCGCGGCGGCTCCATTACGCGCGGCAGGCGGCGCTCCGGCCACAGCCCCGCGCGGGACAGCTCCGCCACGCGCGACGCCACGTACGCCTCCTGCTTCGCCTTCTCGACCATCTCGTCGACGGGGGCCGGCGTGGGGGCCAGCGTGGGGGCCAGCGTGGGGGCCGGGGCCAGTGTGGGGGCCGCGGCCGGGGCGGGCGGGGCGCTGGCGGCCCCCACCGCGCCGGCGGGCGCGCCGGTCGCCGGCGCCGGCGCTGTGACCGCGACCGGCGGAGGACGTCGCGCCTCCATAAACGCGACCATCTGCGCTGAGGGCGGCCGTTTTTTCCACATGGCATAGTCCATCATATTGCCACCCGCCTGCAGGAAGTACAACTCGGTCAGCTGCTCTGTAAACCTGCAGATAACACAGATGTCGTTGACACTATTAGTTGTGTGAATTGATTTATTGAAGTAGATAACATTAAAGAGTATAAAGAGTAGCTAAGTATTTAGATAAAAGCATGCTTAATAAAATAAGGTCACCTCTCGCGTAAGTTTCTCAGACGCAGCAGTTCCGCCTCGAGTATGCGGCGGCGCAGCGCGGGCGCGTCGTCGGCGGCGGCGAGCTTGGGGCGCTTGCGGGGCGGCTCCTCGGCGGCGCCGTTGAGCGCCCCCGCCGCCGAGGCGCCCCCGCCGCCGCCGCCGCCCCCTCCCGTCGGGACGCTTGCGCGTTCCACACCCTACAAAAAATATAAAATTATTTACTCACATACTTTGCTGCTTCACATTATTCAGCGTGCACAATGTAAGATCCTGCGCACCATAGGTAACGGTCCATGGTACACAACGAATGCAGAAATCCATGATTACCTGGAAGTCCCATCTGTAGACGAGGAAATTGAGTGCAGAGGACGCAACTATTTGGATCGTCTGAAAAAGCACACAAACCCTCTTGCGCGAGCACTGCCCGAGTAATGTCGCTACTGGCAGGTTGAAAAGAAGACAGGTCAAAAGAAGGACATGGGTCATTAAAAGGACTCAGCCCCAAACGCCAAACTTCTGACAACTGATCAGCTAAAAGTCACGATGACTGATCGCAGATCAAGTTAGCAAAACAAAAACAAAAAAACTCACATACTTTGCGGTCAGACACGTTATGTCCTATAAAAAATGATGTGTCAAGTTGGCCGGCATATCCAATAAAAATTACTTGCCCATGAAATGAAATATTATATCATAAGCTTCCGTTTTTATTATGGGCAGAACAAAGTCAACTACCGGAAAAGTATATATCACACCTGATATCATATCATAAGACTGCCTATGGACTTAAACCACTTCAGGGGCATTCCACAGGAAATGGGAAAATTTGATATTTTCTTAAATTAATGTGATTATAACCAATTTATTCTTAACGCTATATATATTAATTAAATTTACATGATCAGTAAAAAATATTTAGAAAAAAACAAGATTAAGGATTTTTTTTACTATGACAAGTTGTTGATTATTGTGAATGAGTTGTATGAGTTTTGCACCATATTAGCAACACTGTTTTCGGCTATTTTGATTACAACTTTCAACCAACCAGCCGGTAAATTTTACTCTAAAATACAAAGAGCACGTAGCATGTCCCACCAGTCACACGAAAACATACAAAAGTTGTATTTCTAACCTCAAAATGCGTTGTAGAAAAGGTATACAGATAAAAAAGATTTCTCTAAGCAAGAAAATTTGTTTTCTTGACATATTATGTTATTTTCAGGAAAATTGTCTTAATACAAGCAATATTTATGCATTTTAAGATAATGGCAATCTTAAAACAAAAAATATATTTTCTTGTTGCAATTTTTACAATCAAGAAATAATATTTTCTATGAAGAATAAGTAAAATTAATCTAAGAAGTTCAAATGTTGCTTTAATATAATGAAATACTTATTTCAAACTAAAAGTTTATTTATATACCAATGATACAAATTATTTAATAAAGAAAAAATCATCTTAAGTCATATTTTGAACAAATTAAAAAAAAAACTCTTGAACTAATTACATCTAATCTTGTTTTAAGTAAACATCCTGGTTTGCTACAAAATGTTATAGTACCTTGTTTCAATTAAATAAAATATTTAAAAAAGTTAAAAATATTTTAATTCATTGCCAGTTTACCAATATTTTTAGTAGGGTCAACCCACGCTAAACGATATTATGAGTGTGCATGCCTGCAAAGCAAGTTTAAACCTATTTGTGTTGTTTGAGATGTGTACCAAAAAGCCAATCATTGACTGGTAGGCCTGTGGCTGCCAGAGGGAAATTAGTGGATATTAGTGGACCTTATTTTTAAGTACAGGGACCGCAAAAGAAAATCTGATGTGATAATGAAGTACAGGCCAAGTAAAGTTAAGCTTATAATGATAAATAGGGTAGGTATTTAAATAATATAAATTATTATATTATTTGATTAAAATTTACATTTAATATTCAAATACTTGTTCAAATGTGTTTTTGTTTCCTTTGATCAATAACAGTTCACTACTTTACTTTCAGCCTCAATCAATTTGGACATTTTGTGGCTAAAACAAACAATGAACCATTTGATAAAGTGGTAAATAAATGGAAGCCACTTTTGAGTTTACACAGAACCACACTAAATACCCAAATGTCCATGATTTTTGTGTGCATTGGCCCATAATATATTACTCTAGAAGTCACTCTTTGTTAAGTAAAAGCACGTAGCTCACAAGAGCGAAATTGTATTATTTTAATTCATCAAATATTTACTAATTTAATTTTTTGTTTTGTTACAGATAAATATCGATTTTGAGCTTAAATACCCTGATAGTGCACTAAAATTCTTTCTCAATTTTGATGAGATTTTTAACAATATTTTGACTTTGAAAAACACTCAAAACGAACGTCTGATCAGTATTGTGAATGCAATGTTTTTTATACTAAGCTCACTTATTCATATTTTTGTATTAAAATCTATGAGGCTACACTCAGTACTATATTATAAGGTTGTGATCTCAATTGTTGTCTTTTGTGTAAGTCAATACATTTTTATACAAATAACATCTCTTTTTATTTTATTCAGGAAAACACAATTTGATATGCTTTTCTGTTAGTTCCTTGTATGTTGTCTTTGACTTTCCTCCAGAACTTCCATTGGGACTATTGGGAGTTCCTGAGCCGTATTATATTAATATTAGAAATTAAAAACGCTTAACACAAGCATTTAAGACTATTATTGCAAGGAACTAATATTATTAAAAAAAGAAATTGTTCCCGGAACAAGAAAGGTTATTCTTTATTAAAGTTAGCATAAATTCAAATTCAAAATATTAGTGATTGGTCTGAGGATATAATTTTTTCATGTTTAAAATAAACACTTTTGAAATAAGTAAAATTAGTGTTCAACTAGATTTATTATTGTTGAATGAAAAGTTTGTTTATTTAAATTAAGCGTATATTATTTCTAGTGAAGTGATTCTTATCTAAGTTGAAATCGATATTTTTTTTAAATAAAAATATATCCTAATCTCGGTCAAGAGAATGATCAACTTACATTAAGAATACTAATAATTCTTGGGAAGATGTATTATTTTAAATCAATCGAGAATTGTTTTATTCTAAGTTATTTCAAATATCGGTTTAAGATTATTATTTTTTTAATCTAAGAAAATATTAGTTTCAATATATATGAGGCAACCATAATCTTGGTTTAATGCAACTTGCTTTCATGCAAGATTATTTTACTTATTCGGAGGATACCGTTTTTTCTGTGTAGCTTTTCAACCGACTTCAAAAAAGGAGGAGGTTCTCAATTCGACTGAATGTTTTTTTTTTTTTGTATGTTTGTTACGCGATTACTCCGCCAATTATGAATCGATTTTAATGATTCTTTTTTTGTTTGGTAGATCATACTTCAGAGGTGGTCCCATATAAATTTTATCGAAATTGATTTAGAACTTTTTGAGAAAATCATCAAATATATACCCAGATAATATTTTGGTTGTGGTTCTTGTTACCTATCTTCGACAAATATGAGCCGATTTTGATGATTTTTGTTTTATTGAATAGCTTATACTTCAAAGATGCTATGATAAAAGTTTGAAAAATAAAAATCACCCCTAAGGGTAGGAAAATAGGGGATGAAATCGGTGTTCAGCAGTTAGATTAGGATTTATCACTAAAAATAGATGAAATAAGTAAATTTTATTTAAAAAAATAAAACCGACATCAAAACACTGAAATGCTAAAAATAATCCTAACACTTAAGTACCTAATCAGATACTTTTGGAGTCGGTGCCAGCCGATGAGAGATTCAATGTTTTTGTTTGCACTGACTCCAAAAGTAACTGATTCGGTACTTAAGTGTTAGGATTATTTTTAGCATTTCAGTGTTTTGAAGTCGGTTTTATTTTTTTTAATAATTGGAAAGTAAGAATTGGCTAATAACTAAACTGTTAAGTATATTTTCTGGTGTAATGGGATAATGGATAGGAAAGAGGTGGTTTTCATTTTTGTCCACCAGTCACAGTGACTGGTGGGTCATTTTTAGGGTTCCGTAGCCAAATGGCAAAAAACGGAACCCTTATAGATTCGTCATGTCTGTCTGTCTGTCTGTCTGTCTGTCCGTCTGTCCGTCCGTCCGTATGTCACAGCCACTTTTTTCCGAAACTATAAGAACTATACTGTTAAAACTTGGTAAGTAGATGCATTCTGTGAACCGTTAAGATTTTCACAAAAAAATAGAAAAATAATAATAAATTTTGGGGGCTAGCCATACTTAAAACTAAAACTCGAAATTTTTTTTTTCGTCAAACCCATACGTGTGGGGTATCAATGGATAGGTCTTTAAAAATGATATTGAGGTTTCTAATATCATTTTTTTCTAAACTGAATAGTTTGCGTGTGAGACGCTTCCAAAGTGGTAAAATGTGTGTCCCCCCCCCTGTAACTTCTAAAATAAGAGAATGATAAATCTAAAAAAAATATATAATGTACATTACCATAAAAACTACCAGCGAAAATTGGTTTGAACGAGATCAAGTAATTAGTTTTTTTTTAATACGTCATAAATCGTAAACCGCTATTTAACTTTCGTAATGTTATGGATTTCATTTTGCAATAAAAATACCATAACTATGACTCGATTGTCGTGATGGGTGAACTTTTACTCATAACGGTACCTACAGGTTTGTACGGAACCCTCGGTGCGCGAGTCCGACTCGCACTTGGCCGGTTTTTTGTATAACTTGTTATGGACTGTTCTAAACATTTCTAACCTGTTTCTATGCTTTTTTGTAAGTGTGATTGCTTTTTCTGCTTTTAAGATGAATGCTGCTAAGCGAAAACAGAAATCTAGAGAACATATGAAAAATGATGAAAGTAAGTGGAAGACTGCTCGAAAAAACCAAAACAAAATTTGATAAAAAACGCCGAGAAAAAGGAAATGCTTTGCGTGAAACCAATGTGACTTCTAAAATTCAGTGGAGAGAGAGACTACCTATGTAGATTTTCTAAAATATTTTAATAATAATAGTTATTTCATTATATTATTGGTTTAATTATTAATAAACAATTCTAAAAATGATATAAAACGAGTTATTTTTTTGGCCAATTTCGTATTTGTCCCACCAGTCACAAGTGTCACAACACAATGTCCCACCAGTCACAATTTCTACTTTCTATATTTTCTTGTAAAAACTAAATTTAGTGCTAATTTTAAGTTTTTGTTGAAGTCGATTTAATCATTTCATAGCTTAGTAAAAAACATCTGGCTATGTATAGTATTTAGGCTAAAATCGCGATTGACAGTGCAGAAGGCGGAGAGGAGATCTTTTTGACTGTCCCACCAGTCACACTCCTTTGATCACTGAAATATTACCAAAACATTTATATGAGTTTTTTTAAGAGTTCAAAGTTTATAAGTTGGTTTATAAACTATTGTAAAATATCTATTTGATCATTATATTAGATCAAAATACAAAGTTACAGGTCTAATCGTCAGGGATTCTGGAGTAAACTGTCCCATCAGTCACTATGGAATGACCTTTCAGTATGTATGCTATTTTTAAAAGTGTTTATAGATAGTTAGGTATATAATTATTATTAATTTTTTAAAATTTTTTTTTTTAATTTATTTATTTGGTTTACCAGTAGTTGATACACTATGCATATCATAACACAATATCAAAATTAGACATCTAAGTGTACAACTTTTTAAGGTAAACACAACATGCATTTAAGTTTAGTTACATTTTTAAATAAAAGTTACTCCATCAAAAAAAAAAAAAAACTACTAGAAAAATCTTTTTAACTTAATATAATAGACTAGCATTATTGTGAATGCAAAAAGTATAATAGTCGTGCTGTTGAGTTTATGACCTTAAATAATGAAAAAATTTACACGCCTCATGCATCATTGATTATGTAGAGTTAAAACATCAAAAAAGGCAGCAAGCAATGTTTTTAAGAATCGACGGAAACAATCTTTTAGTAGATTATCACGCTTGGTTGAGGACGATATTATTATGTATACATTAGGCAAAATATAATTTGAAATTATCAAAATCATACGTAGCGGAATACTTACGAGATGGTGTTTACGTTATGGAAGTTTGTAGAGAAGACAGATTACCTAACCTTCAATTTTGGATTCTCCTCAAATATTACAAGGTCATCTTCGAATCAAAGGTGGCTAAATCGGGAAATGTATAATATATTTAATTCAAGCTAGGATGGGCAACAATGGATTGGGACAAATGGATTGGATTAAAATAATTATAGAACTTTATTAATGTCTTTTTTTTTTGTTGGGTTGTGATCGTCTTGGTCGGAGAATGAAATAAGGATGACTGGGGCCATTTTGGACAAGAGTGGCGGCTGACAGGCAGCAGTGGAAAAAGTTGGAAGAGGCATTTGCTGAAAGGCACACTGAGATGAGTATGATTTGTTTAATGTACCTATTTACATAACCTGTGTAACATTATAAAATGCAATTAATATATTGAATTTAATTGACAGACGCGATGACTAGAAGATATCGAAAGAGGCTTGGTTCAAAGTGGATTCAGAAGATACGAGAAACATTAATGTGGTAATATCTTTTTATCATACATTATTTTACTTTTCCTCATTTCCCTCAATGAGGATATACGATCTAAAACAAAGCTGACAGACATACTTACTCGAATTGATCAGCAAAAGTGGAGGTGGATTGGACACCTTTTAAGATGTAATTTAAATAAGTGGAGTAGACAAGTGACCTACTGGTATCCTAGGGATGGCAAACAGAAAAAGGGCCGTCCGCTTAGAAGATGGGAAGATGAAATGGCAATGACCCTGGGACCCCAGTGGACGATAGTGGCAATGGATAGAGCTCAGTGGAGACAGATGGAGCAGGCCTATGCCAAAAGGCACACAGAAACAAGAGACATTTTGTAGCAACTACCTGTAAAGAATATTGTAACATACTTATACTGCATTGTTTCTGGAATAAATGGCTATTTTATTTTATTTTACTTTCGCCCAAATTACAATCGTACAAAAGGTGGACTTAATGCTGTGGCATTCTCTACCAGTCGAACATTAGGCTTAAAAGAGATGTTTTTATATTGTTTGTTATAAACATTCAATTTGAACATATAGAACAAAAAGATTAGGTAGGTAGGTAGGTTAAAAAACAATAATTGTAAAGGTCTGGGCAGTCATGGGCACAGCCAGTGTTTGAAATATACTGAACACACAGCTGACACAGCACTCGCGAGTCGCGAATACGTGCAGTAATATGTGCTACCGTTGGGTGGGACCAAGACGATATTATACTTTGGGTCATCATATTTAAAAAACTAAAGTATGTTGTAGCCATAATAATGATGTTAACTTAATAATTATGTGTATATTCAGCTAGTAGATTTTACTTGTAGATGAATCAAATGAATAACCATTATCAGCATATTCCATAAATGATTTTGAATTTTAGCTGATACCTATGAAATAAAATAAATAAAAGAACAATAATATCTACTTAATTAAACTGCTAACCTGACAAAACGCCAATAGATTGACCGGGTTGATTTGGATCAAGGTTTCTACTTATTTAATTTTTTTTGCAAATCAATAATGCAATAATTTCATGATTGCTAAATATTAGGGATAACACCATCGAAGCCTCAAAAGTTGCTTACATCAAAATCTGCTTAAATAGATGCTGCCCGTAGCAAATTACTCTATATTGAGATGTTCATATCAAAACCCGCTAAAACTAAATGTTTATGGGTGTTTATTCAGTAGTTTTTGGACATAATAAAATAAAATTATTGCATAGTGGTATAAAGAGATATATTTTAAAAGTAAAATAACAGTATTTGAACAGAGATTTTTCTTTTTTGCCATGAATTTTCAAAAATCGTTTTAGCGGAGTCTGATAATAGACCCCTCATTTGTTGTTAACATTTGTTAAGTTGCGTTTGTCTTACCCTATAAGAGACTGAGTTATCATGTAAGTACCAGTCAATTATATTTAAGCAGGTATGTAGTACCATGGTAATTAATTCATTTGGACAATAATAATTATGACTTGACAAATCGAGAAAACAGCATGTAATTTTGAATTCGTAGTAGAATTTCTTCTAAATTAGATAATTAAGTAAACGGAGAGTTATGGGGTATCTAATAGTGTTTATTGCCGAATGCGTATGATGTGATGCCAATTCAAAGACCTAATTAAAATTACAATTTCTGTTTTATATAAGTAGTAGAATTACCGGCGCCGAACGCGCGCATTATGAATACAAACCATGAGTTCCAAGGCAGGATCGAATGCGTGGGGCGAGCCAAGATCATCGCAACCGCTCATATTGTGACATTGCGAGTAATTACACTTATCTTGTCTTTATTTCTAAAATACCACGCACTTGTATTCACCACTATCACAAATAATTACTGTTTTTATTCTAATATTTATCACAATCACTTAGCACTTACGCTTGGATTACCACATAATGATAGTATTAACTGCGTAAATTGTTAAATTTAGCTATTCGCAAAACGTTACATTGCTCGGATATAATGTTAGATTCACGAACATCCCCGCTATATACACGGAACATTGAGAAATACAGTCCGGCGGCCATATTGAACTACCGATTTGTTTGGACAACGCGCAAAGTGTTCACTGTAATAATCTTACTTTATTTCATCAGGGAAAACACATCACACTTAGATACCATCAATTTTAAATATCAATCATTACATTTTTACCGATTTAACGAATATTTCTGACAAAAACGTTATTTAACATTTTGTCCTGACTCCAAGCTTACAATCGATTTTACATAATCGATATAGTCGAAGTAATCGATTACATAAAACAACATACAAGTCGAACCTATGATATTAACCTTTGCAGACTTTGTTATTTTAGTATTTAAAAAATTTGATTGTTGTTTACATTTTAAAACTGATAACGTTTTTGCTTTCGTATTATTTGTTATTTTTAATTTTTGTATTCACTAGTGTATTCTTCAAAAATAATAGTTGATGACTTATTATCGATGTTAGCAATCGATAAAAAGAATCTTTCAAATCTTTGATACAAATATTTTTAGTCTGTGGCAGTGCTGCCATTATCCTAGAGTCAAAAGTAAAGCTGGTGACAAACTGCGGCGGACGCAGCTCCGGACTCGTCTTGACATTGTGAGGTCAAGCGCTCCCATTAGTCTATCCATCAGACAACTTCCGCCAGCCCAAGGATCGACCAATGGCAGCGTTTGACCTAACAATGTCAAGACGAGTCCGGAGCTGCGTCCGCCGCCATCTGTCACCGGTATAAAGCTGGTGACAAATTGCGGCGGACGCAGCCGCCACGTACACGCCCCAGGAGGATGTCGCTGCCCGACTCCGTCGGCCTCGGCACGTTCTGGACGACCCTGACGATTCCTACACCGCGTACTGTAGAACAACAGCCAACACCGCCTTAAGCACTTCAAGTACTGCACAACATTTTAGTTCGCATCACCGCACCCGCCGAAGGGTGCGAGGTCCCGTATTTCATTTCGGCCGACACAGACATGTGCCTGGCCGTTTTCCCCCTGCCCACCCTACGGACGACGGCCCAAGCCGAGGTCCGAGCCTATAGAGGCGCCCTTGAGGCCAGAGTCCGACTCACCCCCAGATCGGGCCCGCTAGAAAGGAGCCCGGCAGCGGTCCGGCCTGTTTCGGCAGTTCCGGTCCCGTCGGCGCCACCACTAGCGGGTTCGCCGCTTGGTAGGGTGCCTTTTGCACTCCACATTGGCCCGATCACGCCTGCTAGTATGGGGCTCGACACGTACGAGTCGTAAAAAAAAAAAAAAAAAAAGGCGGACGCAGCTCCGGACTCGTCTTGACATTGTGAGGTCAAGCACTGCCATTGGTCTATCCTTCAGACAACTTCCACTTCGACCAATCGCAGCGTTTGACCTTACAATGTCAAGACGAGTCCGGAGCCGCGTCTGCCGCCATCTTATACCGGTGACTGATGGCGACGGACGCGGCTGCGGACTCGTCTTGACATTGTAAGGTCAAACGCTGCCATGGGTCGAACCTTGGGCTGGTGGAAGTTGACTGAAGGATAGACCAACAGAAGGGTGCGCGCACGAAGGAGACATAGATGAAACTTTTTTTTAAAATTCGAATCGTCATTCGGGATAAATAAGCTATTTAATCTACATACAAGCGAATGACGCTTCGAGTTTTTAAAAAAAGTTTCGTCTCTGTCTCCTTCGTGCGCGCACCCCTCTTTGGAGACCTGACGCGACAGAGACAAAAACTTTTTTGTCCCAGCGACAAAAGTCTCCCGTGCGCGCACTCTCGTTATGTTCATTCCAATAGTACCAACATACACGGGGGAAAAAAATTGCCAGTGTATATGAATGTTCATTGTAGAAGTAACAAAAACTAATTCATGTTTAGTTTACAATACATAATTGAAATAATGTAAGTTTAATTGTAGTAATTCTATTTTCCTCAATAAGTGTGTAGATTGTGTATTAGATGGAAAAAAATACATGAACAGGCTACTGCAGAAGCGATGGTAGAATTAAATCTTATTTGCATGGTGTTTTAAGTACAAATATCAAAAAAGAAAAAAGAAATTGATCACGTTGACGTTTACCGCGCAAAATTTTATAAAATTATCTATCATACATTTTTTCATTAACATATCTAGAATGTCTAAAAGCTATGTAGAAAGAATTTGCGAGGTCTGCGGGATCCGAGAAGCACAGATACACAAATACATCTTTATATATTGCTAATCTTCCACTGGATGAAAACCGGTAAGCGTCTGATTATTAAATAAATATAAAACGTACCCATAACTTATTAACGCGTTAATATTACTATTGATTCGTTTGTGAAATAAAAACGGTGTGCTAATTTCCGCAAAATCACAGAGCTCAATAACCAGAAAATAAGATTATTGATGTTCCAAAAATTATAGCAATTAAATAGGTATAGTTTTACAAAATCATGCTGTATTTAATGTATAAACCATTTTTCTTACTTGTAAATCACATATTATCTGAATCTAATAAATAATGCATACAATAGGCCTAACTAAACTAATAACACTTGGAAACTTAAGGAAGTTTGATGGTATTACTAGGGTATTATTTAATTGTCTTGTAACTGTTGTATTTCTGTTTTGTGTACTGAATAAATAAAATAAAATTAGAATGGTATGATGTCACACAAATTGTACTTATATTCATACCAGTATACAGTCCCTGAAAACAATAATGCATAAACCTGTTTATTTTTTTGTTTATAACGAGCACAACTTTGATACAATCCGTTGCAAAACTAGTCTGCACAGCAATAGCATATTCGGCAATAGTGCTCCTAGGATTTACAACAAAGTCCCGCTGAATATACAGGATATTATTGACATACAAAGTTTCAAAATTAAATTAAAAGGATTTCTAATTGACAAATCTTATTACTCATTAAATGAATTCCTGACAGATAAAAATATATAAACTCTTGGACTGATTATTTTATTGTGTACTGTATACTTTTATTTACTGCAAGTGACTTTAATTGTATTTCTTTTTTATTATTACGATCGTTTCAATTTGTTTTTGTACGCCTATTAAGGCAGATTTTAATTTTGTTTTTCATCCTTTGTTATGAATTGTACGCCAAGAAGGGACACGGTTAGTTCTAAGACAAACCCTTGTAAGACCAATGTACACCTGTGCTCCACAATAAAGATTTATGATTTATAATTCTTAAACTACTTGTTCAAATTAAGCTCACCGCATAGTCACGATTATCTCTGCATCAAGCTATTTATTTGGGCTTCACTTTTAACCGTAATAACGGGAGACGTGTCATGCTCTCGCAGGTACACTCGGCCATACGCAGTCCAACAATACTTGAAGGTTATTGTTTTCGCAAGTTCGCGCGCTAAAAAGTACAGGTGAGCGTCTTTGGTGGTCAACTGCTCCGACACGAAAAAAGGGGTGTCTTCATTTTTCTTAAGGCCAAGATGCTTTGCACAGAACTTCTGTTTTGTTTTCCTATTAAAAACCTTACACATTTTCAAGAGCTCTGTCTTCAAAATTGAAGAAGAGGTTTCGACTATGAACGGCGAGTCTCCCTTTGTACCTTGCTTTCCTTTTACTCGTAGATATCCTGGATGTGTCCTTCATCAAGCTTGCATCCTACAGTTTTTGATAAAGTCAACACCATTTCTACTAAATTTCTCCTTGTTTCGTCAGTCATTTTGGGTGCATTTTTGATTTCGAAGTTGGCCCTACGTCCCTCTCGCTGCATGTCTTCCAGTCTTTGCTCCAAAATAGTTATCTGTTCTCTATCCTTTTTGTTTTGACTTTCTAGTTGTTTCATCTTACTTTTAAGTTCTTCATTTTGTGACGCGAGAATTGAAATTGTGCTTTCTATGCTAGTATTTGTTTCCTTAATTTCTATGAGGGTCGGGAATTTTTTATTATTTCGCATTCCTGGTAACATAGACTTTATCATGGTCCTCATTTCTTCTCTAAAGGCATCAAATCTATCAGAAGCAATGTCTTTTTCAAGGGACCTTCGTTTGCTACGTTGTTTGATAAAGTTGGGTGGGGTACTCTCCAAAGGATGCCCCGTGACATCCAGATGTGAATCGGAGTAGGATTTGTTCATTGAATTGTTTTCCATTTCTACTAATTTATGTGTCTTGTGTGTACCAGTGTGCATAGAGCCTTATAAAAGACATCCCCCCCAAGACCATGGTTTTTCAACCATATCAACTTACCAAAAAGAGTTGTATCCATAATCTGTCGACTGCATATAGGCCATGCGAGCACCCCAGTCCATCTGGCAAAGATACGGATTAAGGATAGTTCGAAGCGCTAGTAGAGCCCAAAAACTAAGGAGACGTCATGTTCTGGCATCATATGGGCCCATAATGTTATTATTGAGGTTAAGTGGCAATTTTCTGTCCTAAATTGAATAAATGATTTTTGACTTTGAGTTTGCAGTCCCAACAGAACCTTGAAGGCATTATTATATTGGACACGCAGATCGCTAGATGAAGCTAGTCCACAGGCTGCACGTGTAAAATGATTGGCAGTATGCTTTCAAAAGTGTTAACTTGACTGCCCTAGTACGACGCGCAAACCTGCGAGCATGTTGCAACGAACAGCTAGCGACCTATGTTCCCTCTCAATATCAAGGTCGTCCCTTAAGTCTTCAGTGAGCCAGTGGTCCATCCAAGTGTTTAAAGCTGCAGAGTGTTGTCCTTTTCAGGAGAATAGGTAGGTGCTTATAGCCTCGTTAAGTTAAACACATGTTAACGGTACGACGTTCGTTTATTGAATACTTTAAAAATGTACAATTATTTGCCTTACAAGGAAATGCTTATTCGGCCAAACGTTACGATTGCGCAGGTAAATGACGCAAGTTGAAGTGGTTTGCTGAGTAAGGTTTTTACATACTTCACCTCCCCCGAAAAGTAAAGGGTAGGTGGCCTCCCTTTTTCAAGAAAAAAAAAATTGCATTTACGTAACATTAGGCCTGTACTTACATACTAATTACTAACTAAATAGCTTAATTAACAAAATCTCTTATTTTAATAACAATTTTTTTTTTAATTGCTAAATGGCTTAGTGTTATTTTTATGTACCAAAATCTCTTTATTATTTTTAAGAATTTTAACATTTGGTGAGAGTTCCTCTATTACCTTAAACGGTCCTTTATAAATACAATCAAATTTTTTTCCAATTTGGTTCTTTATTAAAATTAAATCTCCTGGTTTGTAAGTTACACAATGTAATTTCTGATCATATGATATTTTTCTACGGTTTTTACATTCCAATAAATTTTGTCTAGCATCCTGTTGAGCTTTTTGCAAACGGTACTTAAGTTCTTTTGGGTAGTCATCAAAGTTATACAATGGGTCCAATGACTCCATCAAATTGCTTGGTATATTACAAACTTTGCCAAAAACTAGTTCGTATGGGGTATATTTCGTTTGTGAATGAACACTGGTATTGAAAGAAAAACACCAGAATGGAATCCAATCGCTCCAATCAGTTTGATTATTTTCACATTGAATTCTGAGGTATGCGCCTAAATGCTTATGTGTATTTTCTAAACTACCTAAAGTTTCATGATGATAAGAAGTTGAATGTATTTTTTCTATGTTCAATAACTTGCAAACTTCAGACATGATAGATGAAGTAAATTCGGTTCCCTTATCGCTTATAAACTGATTTGGTATTCCGTAACGTAGTATGAAATTGTTAACGAAACACCTAGCTACGGTCTCGCTATCTTTTCGCGGTAAAGGATAAGCCTCTACAAACTTACTTAAATCGCATTGGATTGTTAATATATATTTATTGCTATAATTATCTATATCTAGTGGGCCCATTATATCTAAACTAACACGTTCAAACGCTGACTTGGCGGTTGACGTAATCGATAAAGGTTCTCTGACGTGTTTGTTTGTCGTTTTTTGTATTTGACAACTTTTACATTTTCTAACATAATTCATGACGTCATTTGACATTCCTGGCCAGAAGTAATACTTTTTAATATTATTTATCATACGGTTTATGCCTGCATGTCCACTTGTGGGCAAGAGGTGAAAGTCATTCAAAATTGTAAGTATTTCATGCTTGTCACTAATTCTCTTTAAGTCTTTAATTACTAAAAATCTTGGAGACTTAATTTTACAATCTTTTATACTGCGCAGTAAACATGTTATATTTTTAATATTACTCTTATTCTTCGTAATAAGTAGTTCATTAATATTCAATCGTATGCACATATTTTCTAAATCTCTCGCTAGCTCCTCTGGGGATGATAACGATCGAGAATGAAGAAATACCGTCGATTTCAAAGGGACGTAAGTGCAATATTTAGCATTTGATAAGATTTTATTCGCATCATTTATTTCTCCTTGATAATCTGAAAAACGTAACTCGACTACGTTACTAGGTCGTTTAAGTACTTCAACAGTTGCAGGTTGATCAGGCCCGCAGACTGAAGGAAGTTTGTCTGTCTGTCTTCCTATCTGAGTCTTAAGTGTATTGCTCTGAGCTCTAGTTAAAACAGAAACTAAATGCTCATGCATTTCTTTTAAATTTTGTGACGTCACCGAGAGTCGACTTAACGCATCTGCAGCTGCATTATGTCGGCCCGGGACATATTCGACGGTAAAGTCGTATTCTTCTAAATAAAGTCGAAACTTGGTCAAGCGGCTGGAAGGGTCCTTTAAATTAAATAAATACACTAGTGGCCTATGGTCAGAGTAGATGATAAATTTTCTACCGTATAGGTAAGGGCGGAAATGTCGGACAGCCCAAACTATTGCCAATAGTTCAAGTTCAATTACCGGGTACCTACTTTCGGCTGGCTTTAAACTTCTGCTAGCGTAAGCGATTACTTTTCCATTTCCGTTGGAAAGTGTTGCACCTAAACCCAATTTCGATGCATCTGTTTGTAATTTGAAAATGTTGGTGTCCGAAAAATCTGGATAATCTAGTACAGGTGGATTCATAAGAGCTGATTTTAAATTCTGAAAAGATGTTTCGCAATCGTTTGTCCACTCAAATCGTACACCTTTTTTGCACAATCGATTCAACGGAAACACAATGTTGGCGAAACCCGATATGAATCGTCGGTAGTAGTTGGCAAATGCGACAAAGCGTTTTACGTCGTCAGCTGAACTTGGCCTTGGGTAATTACGTATGGTATCAATTTTACCTGGGTCTGGGAAAATACCGTCTTGTGTGATTTTGTGTCCTAGATAAACAATTTCTTTTCTCATGAATTCACATTTAATTGGATTTAATTTAAGATTTACTTCTCTCAAACGGTTTAAAACATCAATTAGGTTTTTATTGTGATTTTCACTGCAATTTCCGATTACGACGCAATCATCAAGATATACGAAACATTTTTGGTAATTAAGGCCTGCCATTGCTATGGTCATGAGCCTTGAAAAAACACTTGCACTAGTTTTGAGACCCATTGGACAACGCTTCATTTGGTATTGTTTACCTGCTGTGAATGTAGTGTATTTACGGGAATCGTTATCCAAGGAAAGTTGATACATTTTATTCAGACCAAAAGACGTGTATTTTCGTGAGTCGGGATTTAATGATAACTGGTAATATGACTGTGAAAGGTCTAACTTCGAAAAATAAATACTGCCAGATAAGGAATCTAAAATTTCTGTGATATTAGGCAAAGGGAATTTATCGTCCTGAATTTTGTTATTTAACTGTCTGTAATCAATTACCAATCTCCATTTCTTTTGATTTGATTTGTCTGCCTTTTTCGGAACTAGCAAGACGGGACTGGACCATTCCGAAACAGTTTCCTCTATGATGTCGTTATCTAGCATTTCCTGAACCTGCTTCTCAATCTCGCTTTTTAAAGCTTGTGGTATCCTATAAGGCTTTACATAAGTAGGGGTCACGTTGTCTTTTAAAACGATATTGTGTTGCATCAAATTGGTGACTGATAAAGAATCGCCTGGTAAGTGAAAGACATCCGCATATTTTGCACATATTTGCTCAATGCTAAGCCTTTCTTCCTTGTTCAAGTAATTTAAATCGAGTAGTTCGAACAAAGTTTTTACACGTTCTACTGATTTAATATCTTTTGTTAGGTGTGCGACTTCAAAATTACTACTTTGATGAATATATACATTTGAAAAATCTATCTCAATGTCCTCATTAGTCGTATTTAAAATTCGCAACGGTATGCCATTTTTTGATGGCTTTGAAATCATACCGGCAATAAAAACTCCTTGTTTAATTTCCTCTGCTAAAACTACACTATCTTCTTTCAAAACACAAGGGATGTGTCTAATTATTTCGCATCGTGCGGGTATCACATGAGTATACCTATCCTTACTCCTACCTATATTCAAACTAATTACGTGTCCTTCATTAGACAAACGTAAAGTTTTTGTTTCGTAATTGATCACGGCATTGTAATGCCTAAAAAAATTTTCTCCTAATATTCCATCTCCTGTACATAATAAGTCCTTAAATACATAAAACTTTTCCCTAAGACTAACACCTTGACATAATAAATTTAAATATATATATCCTTCAGATATTAATTTTCCGCTAACGCCCTTGATAGTCAATCTATCATAATGTAATTCCTTTAAATACTCTGGGTGGTCAAGTAACCACTCATATTTCACGACACAAATGCTCGCACCGCTGTCTACTAATAAACTTATTACTTTACCTATGCCTAACTCTAATTGAACAATACTACTAACATTATAATTTAAAATGAAATGCTCACTCATTGAAGGCACGAAAAAACTCACTATTTGGTGCAGATTGAGTACGTTCAGTATTATCAATTAGCTCCGGCTGTACTTGAGCTACGTGAGGAGCTTCGTTAGAACGAGGCGGGGGGCCATAATATTGACCTCGATGAGAACCTCGTTGATACCTTCCACGACTGTTACCCCTATATGATTGACCTCTATAAGAGTTATGAAATGTCCTTGAGATACTGCCACGCTGAGATGATTGGTAATTATTATTATTCGAGTTATTCCTAGGCGTGGCGTTGCCGCGTCTCGTACCAAACCTACAGGCGTTTCCGTTTCCGCGATAAGACTTTACGTTCATAACTTGTTCTACCCTAGGCGACAGGGAATTTTCGTCGAGGGCAGTCTGAATGGCCTCGGGAAGAGACTGAAATTGCCGAGAGGCGATGATAGTACTTAGACGTGAATCTGACAATCCATCAGCGAAACGCTTGATTGCTATTTTCTCGTTTAAGGGACGGAGTACATCGAATTTTTTTGTATCGCCGTCGGCTTGGGCTATTGTCAGGTTTACGAATAATTGTTCTAATTCGGTACCAAACTTGTCAATGGACCTACGACCTTGGTTGGCCGAATTGAGTTGTGACTAAATAGCTACTGCGGATTTTTTTTGAAGCAAATGCATGCGCATGTCTTTAATTAAATCTGTAATTGTGGAGTACTCTGATTTTAATCTGAGTTTTGCACCACTAGAAATTCTTGTCTTTAAAACAAAGTTGATTAATTGGGATTTTCCTAGGTCATTTAGCATATCGCCATAGAGTTGAATGCTATCTATTAATTGAATAATGACGCTCTCCTGGGCGGTCATTACTGGCAATAAAGCCAAGGCCGTTTTTAAGTCAAAGTTACTCGTTGCAGTAGCCATATTTTCTGTACTATCTTCGAACTCTAGATCTTCAGAATCACTATACAAACTTGAAATAGACTTGTACAAAACATGTATGTCCTCTATACACTTATTAATGGATAATAAGGTGTCATTGCTTATCTCAGAATTCTCTATCTTAACTTTAATGTCTGACGAAATATACTCCAGACGTGAATACAAATATTGAGCTTCTCTAAATTTGTTTTTGGCGGTCTCGGAACTTTGTCTACGAGCCGGGCCTATTTTAATTGAATACTCTCTTATTTCTTTCAAACTTACAAGTGAATTACTTAATTCTTGCAATGACATAACATATACTACTTAAAAACACTATTTAAAATAAAAGTACTTAGCTAAAGAGCGTCGTGCGTGACGGAGTGTTACACGTGGCGGTGCGTGGTGGCTGGTCGGGCAGCATGGATGTGGCATCTGCTTGATTTGGGCCGGGATTTCCCTGGACTCCTCTTGATGTGGGCCGGGGTTACCCTGGACACCTCTTCTTTCTTCTTACTGGTTTGTAGTTCGAGCGAGGTTATCCATCGAAACGGCGTTCAATTCTCGCCTTAACGTGTTGATGGCACTGCTGCGGCACTTCTTCAAGATATAGTAGACAGTTGCGGCGACGATCAGAACGACAGCGACGATCAATAAGGTTTGAATGATGTGATTGGATTGGTGATTCTCCAACTTGGTATTTGCGGAAGCTTCGCCATTTGCGTTTTGTGCGATGACCACCTCTTCTTTTGAGTATGACTTGCCCATCTTGATTGTTTTATTTCTTCCAAAAATCTTCCATTTTGTGTGGCAGGGTCGCCATGCAGAGTGTTGTCCTTTTCAGGAGAATAGGTAGGTGCTTATAGCCTCGTTAAGTTAAACACATGTTAACGGTACGACGTTCGTTTATTGAATACTTTAAAAATGTACAATTATTTGCCTTACAAGGAAATGCTTATTCGGCCAAACGTTACGATTGCGCAGGTAAATGACGCAAGTTGAAGTGGTTTGCTGAGTAAGGTTTTTACATACTTCAAAGCTCTAAACCAGAAAAAAATCTGAAACCTGTCTATAGTTCAGCGATTCTGACTTAAACAATAACCATTCGCTTTTATCGATATTGTACATAAGCCCATGAGCCGCCGCATAAGACTCGCAAATGAAAAGGAGTCTCCGAATTTCACTAACAGATGGGCCCAAGAGCACCATAATCGTCTGCATAACTGATGTTATTCATAAAAATAACATCAATGTAACTTCCAACGTTGGTGCCGTTAAGCCCACCTATCAGCTGGTTTACTTAAAGATTGCAAAGTTGGGGAGAACTTAAACCTCGCTGTCTCACCCCACATTTCAAATCATACTCATTAGAGTAACCTCCAGCCTATTTGAACATATTTTTCTTAATATTTAAAAATTGTTACAACTACTGGCAAGGCACTGTTGTTTTCAAACTAAGCTTATGCCACAACGTCGTAATTAACGAATTCGAACGCCTTAGACAGATCCAAGAAACAGGCAAATATAGGCGTTTTCCTATCAGTATAGTAATGAACAGTCTGTTTGAGACACAAGATAGCACTCTCGGTTGATAGGCCAGGCCTGAACCCAAACTGATTATCGTAAAGCTCTATGTGATTAGTTAGTATTTTAACAAGCAGACTGTCCAGTACCTTTGATATAATCGTAGCCAGAGATATAGGCCTAAAGGACGCGTCCCCCGTCTTCAAGTTCTTTATCACGCACGGGCACAACAATGGTTCTAATAAGCTCCTCCGGTAGATAACTGTGGCTAATGCATACGCTAAAAACATAGATAGCACTCGCGGCAGGTGCACACCAGCATACCTAAGATGTTCGATGCTCAAGCCATCGTGACCAAGGGAATTACCAATTCACCATTCTTTGAATGACATTTCTAACGTCTCTGGCAGTAAATCTGATAAGTTGGTTCCCGGTACCGCTCTAGCATCGTCTACCCTCAGAGCCTCCAGTAAAGGTGGCTCAACTCACTGGAACGCCCGGCCTACATCGCGGCCGGATTCAATCTGTTAGTAGATTTCCAAAATGTATGAAATATATTTTTTGGATGACACTGAGCTATTCTATCAATTTTTTTTTGTTGTTAATTAGCTTGATTAAATTTTAGTTTAGCTTTAAAACTTTCTTTGATTCGCACATATTATCGTAGATAAAGCTTTTTTTTTAGACGTTGGAAAAATGCTTTTCGCATAACGGGCCGCCTCGAGGAGCAGCCCGGTTATGTAGGACTCCCTCGTCGGGAGACAGTGAGAAGCACCGTCCCCCGGCGAGGACACCCATTAAAAAACCAGCGGTGTACCACGCTAACGTATGCAGGCAATACATGCAGGCGTTTGGGTGATCCTGTACACGACGGATCACCCCTCACTCGCAGGCTGTGCAATGTAAGCAGGGAGGCCCCCGCTCCGAGCTCACTAGTCTACTAAAGTCTTTAAAAGACGACACACAACACCGTCACGCACGGCTCGACGGCATCCGTCGCCGTCCCGCTAGGCGACGACGCCCTGTTGTCGGGTGTAATCGGGACGGTTAGATGTTGTGTTGTTGTAGCATGGTAATCGTACTCAGTGGTCACGTTGCGTTCTGTATTTGTTTATTTTTACAACATTTTAGTGATTTAATAATCGAAAATGAAATTAATCGAACGTCTTAAGCTGGTGAAAAACGAGGACGGACGCGTCTCTGGACGAGTCTTGCTTGATGACATTAGGAGGTCAAACGCTGCCATTGGTCGATCCTTTCGTCAACTTCGCCAGCCCACCAGCAAGACTACACACCCCTTCCTGTTCCGAAACTGGCATTCGGCCCCCGTGTGTCACCGGTTTTAAACCGCTAATACCCACCGCTATATACGTCAAAATTAGTTCTAGGTTCAAATACTAGTGGCGCTTCAAACTAGCATAAACAAATAGCCGTCATTTGTAGGTACGGGATAGATAGCCAGTCCATATTTAGTTCTAAGTCAATATTCACCATTCATTCGGTTGTTTGTTCGTTTGACTGTCAAAAGTGTCAAATCAAATGTCAGTCAGTCGAGAAAGAAGACAATAGGAAGGAGTGTCATCCAGCCATCAAGCTAGCACTCTCGTGTCAGATTCCTAAAAATTGGAAAAAATCAGTGGTCATAAACTTACCCCGGTATATTTTGGGAAATCCCTAATAAATCATTTAATTGGTTAGCAGGATCTAGTGCCTATACGATCAACTGATCTAAAGTATCTTTGTTGAAATTCGTTGTACAAAGTTGAAGAAAATTGGTTGAGAGCTCAATTCAAAAAAGCAAAATAAAGTCTCACCAAAGAGATGTGTTGGCAAGAAATTTAAAAATATTATTAAGGTTGTTTTCATGTAGGTAAGTACAAATAAAATAGGTGTTATTGTGGATTTCATGAACAGGATATTAATGTGCTAGTATCACAGTGGTAGTATATGTAGTATTTAATTGATTTGTATATTTAATAAAAATAAATACACACTTAAAAGTATTTCAAAGTTTTTTTGGCATTTAATCTGAGTATATCTAGAGGTCTTTAGCACACATAAGTTTTGTTTACTGCTACACTTATTCTCTGTTTGGGCTCTGGAAGTCTGGATAAATGACTCAATAAAGATTGTACGTTGCCAATAATTCCGCCAGCCGCTATAGATAAATAAAAATAAGTAAAGGTTTAAATAATTTATTGGGGTCATGTTTCTATAAATTATCAGTCTAAAATTGCAATCTAATTACTCATCCTAGGCTAGTGTAAAAAAGACAGAATTGGTAGGATACCTTCTAGGCCATCTGTCAACTTCTAAGAAAAATATGTGAGGCGTTCAGAAAAAATATTTTATTTATAGGGATTATTTTAATTGGACTAATTCAATTCAACTAAATTGTATTCTTTTTGTTTTTTCATTTTATTACTTTACTAAGCTTAATGTTATTTTGATTTAATTAGGTATTTTTTGCACATCTGCGAGCAGATTGAACACATATACTTTAAATATATCTGTTGTTACCATCCTGTCATAATAATTGTGTTTTTTGCAAATAAACTCTTGAACTTGAACTTTCTAATGAATGAATCAATGACATTTTGTCAATGTTATGTGTACTTGGGAAATATAAAGTGAAGTATTTACATGAAGCTAAGCAAATTTATAGAATAATTATTTATTTAATTAATGTATCAAAGCTATTCTTATAGTTAAAAAAGATGTGTGTGTGAACATTATATAAGTATAAATATACTTACACAGTTCCCCAAAGGACAGGTGATCAAGTCTTTGTAACATTCAAAATCTATGTATGGCTTGGGCTTTTAAGCAATACCTAATTATCTGTAAGTGATTAACTACCATACATTGATCACAAAAACACCTGTTGAAATAATGGTTTATAATACATTACGTCGAAAGAAACTATAATAACAGGTTCATTTAATTACTAAAGTTTGTATGCAGCTGTGTTTGATTTGGACTGTGCTAAGGCAAATTGGTAAATTTCTTCTTTGAAAAAATTATACATCAGATTTTCTGTTTTTGACAGAACTTACTTATAAATGCCTGGATAAATAATGACACATGGATTAATGCTAACAGTTTAACATAAATTCAATTATAATAATTGTTACAGGGTCAGTTTTAATCATAACAGGAACTACTAAATCATTGTAAGTCAATAGTGTATTTTACAATTTATTCTTCCCAGTGCTGGCTTCGGCTCAATAGTAGGAACAACTAAGATTCGGTCCCTTACCGCGACGAGGTTATTTACTTGTGTCCATCTAGTCATTTGATTTAATGTAGATAAAAAGTCTAAGATTAATCACGTAAGTGAGAGGATCGGTGGTGTCGCAGGGCGGCGGTGAGGGCGGAGAGGGCGGAGAGGGCAGCGTCGGGGGTGGGATGGGGCCGGCAATGGGGCGCGGCGCGCGCTGGCGGCTGGGCGCGGCGCTGGCGCTGGGCGCGCTGGCGCTGTGGGCGTGGCGCGGCGCCGGGTCGAGCGGCGGCGGCGCGGCGCGGCCGGTGGCGGGGCGCGAGCTGCCGCTCATCTTCATCGGCGGCGTGCCGCGCTCCGGCACGACGCTGATGCGCGCGATGCTGGACGCGCACCCCGACGTGCGTTGCGGCCAGGAGACGCGCGTGGTGCCGCGCATCCTGCAGATGCGCCAGCACTGGACGCGCTCGCAGAAGGAGAGCGTGCGCCTGGAGCAGGCGGGCGTGTCCAAGGCGGTGCTCGACAACGCCATCGCCGCCTTCTGCCTCGAGGTGATCGTGCGCCACGGCGACCCGGCGCCCCGCCTCTGCAACAAGGACCCGCTCGTGCTCAAGATGGGCACCTACGTGCTCGAGCTCTTCCCGAACGCCAAGTTCCTGTTCATGGTGCGCGACGGCCGCGCCACCGTCCACTCCATCATCACGCGCAAGGTGGGCCATACCTCTATACGAGTCGGAATGCCTTACGATTAAGATATTTTAAGGAATAGCTGACTTTTACAGGTGACGATAACCGGGTTCGACCTGTCGTCGTACCGGCAGTGCCTGAACAAGTGGAACCACGCTGTGGAATTGATGTACCAGCAGTGCAAGGCATTGGGTCCGGACAAGTGTCTGCTGGTTCGCTACGAGGTAACGTTTCGACAATCCTACCTACACGTTTCCTTAAACATAATTATAGAATAGTATAATATTGAAAAGAGGACAAACTCGTTAATATCGTTTCAAGGTTATGTCAGCTTACAAACTAATAGTTTATTACGTGTAGTTTCGTAGTTTGTTAAGTCAGCTGTGTACATGAGAGCGAATTGTTTAATTGCGGCGAGTACCGGCTTGCGCAGGCGCTGGTGCTGCGGCCGGAGGAGACGCTGCGGCGCGTGCTGGCGTTCCTGGAGCTGCGCTGGGACGAGGCCGTGCTGCACCACGAGCGGTACATCAACCAGCCCGGCGGAGTCGCGCTCTCCAAGTAAGCCCCGCCCATCCGCGCACCGAGCGCCGCGCGCCGCGCGCCGAATTGCTTGCTCACTCATTTCAGCTAATTATATGAAACTTATCGTAGGTGCATGAACTATTTGCTTTATATGCTGACACGAAACTTCCGACCTCTGGTTTCTCAACAGATTTCCTATATCTACTTGTTCAACATTATAGATGATACATAATGACAGCTATGATCTGTATGCATTTGACTTATCAGCTGTAAACGGAATTATCAATATCAGTGAAGTCGCTGAGTGGGAATAGGAAACGAATATTATATCTGTATGAGCGTAGGTATTACTGACTAGATAATATACTTGCTCATTGTGATCTGCCTAGGCGCGGTGGCGGCGGGACGAGGGCGACGCCTGACGCATTCAATTACATTTGTTTTTGGGTTCCGTATCCAAAGGATACTTTGCCGGTCTGTGTGTCGGCTCCTGCCTATTAACGGCTGTTGCTTTTGAAAGTTAGATAAAATTTGAATTTTATCTGTTATTGTAACAGATACGTTGTCGTCTCGTTTCTTTACCTGAAGGCTGTCTGGATGATATCGCTTTCAGCGATAAGACCGCCTGTATTGTGCATCTTTTTGTAAACATCAACTGTAAGTTCTTTGTATGGTGTAGGTACAATAAAAATATCTAAATTTGGTAACCCTCGAACAGAATGAGAGCAATTAGTTAGAGTAGGTACGAATCCCTCGGCAGCCGGCAGCCGGCAGCCCGGCTGCGCGCGGCGCGAGCTCGACGCGCACTCCGTGTGATCGTTTTGTGACGCGTGACCATGAAGCGATTGTGTGGACGAAACTTTGTTTGCAACAAAAGAAGTAAATATTGTTCACAAAGTATTTTCGTACTAGTAAACCTAATTAAAATTTGCGCTCACGTTATCGCTGCTATTTCGAGTCATGCGGCCTGTGTACAAACTATTGAATAACGGCCTGCCTACTACCGAAGGAGTATTATTTGAACATGAGATTTGTTTGTTCACGTTTCTCGTTGAATGTATTTTTTCACACACGATGTGTGAAGTACTTACAAAACTGTTAGTTGGAGATTGGAGATTCTCAAAATATTCAAAGATACGCTATTATAAGTGTCTCTTCGACTACCATAGAATTCCGTTATTTTATGATTCCCAGAAAATAGGTACTTACCAAATAATGCAAAATAGTTTGTGTACTAGCGACGACTTTTTATGATCTCTATAGATTTGGCGACATTCGAGGTCTTACAAACAGACAGACAACGACGGCCGACACGACAGAAAAAATGATTACTATTCGTATTATAAATATACTATAATGCAATTGAGGACACTGGAAAACAATACTTAGTAGAAAATATTAATAAATCTTCTATCATTTCCTCTTCGCTTTCCTTTTATCAAATTCCGGCCAGTGAATAATGTTTAATATTTTAAAATCAGGCAGAGTTCACCACGGCCAGTCGGTGTTGCTACACAATTAGTATGGACTAGTTTCGTCGCTTAGACGACAACAGTCGCGAGTCGAACGGCCACCCGGGGCCGCGCGAGTCTCGTGCGGGTCAGACGAATTAACGAGCGGGTGTTACGTTCCCACAGCGTGGAGCGCTCGTCGGACCAGGTGGTGCGGCCGGTGAACCGCGACGCGCTCGACAAGTGGGTCGGCCAGATCCCGGCCGACGTGCGCGCCGACATGGCGGACCTGGCGCCCATGCTGTCGGTGCTGGGCTACGACCCGTGGGCCAACCCGCCGCGCTACGACGCGCTGCCGGCGCACCTGCGCGCGCCCGCGCCGCCCGCGCCCGCGCCCGCCGACCCGCAGCCGCCCTAGGCTGCGCCCGCACCCGCACACGCGCCGCTAATACACGCCTGCACCCGCCGCCCGCCTTTCATTTCACCTCACCCGCCCCGAGCGGGGCCCGTCGCGCCGCCGGCTCCTCGCTCGCTCGCCGCCGGCCGCCGACCCGCCCGGCCCGGCCCTGCCCGCCCCGGCCCGGCCCTGCCCGCCCGGCCCGGCCCTGCCAGCCCCGGCCCTGCCAGCCCCGGCCCGGCTCGGCCGAGGTGGCCGCTGTCGAGGCGACGGGCCCGGTCGCCGGCGCTCTCGAGCCCGAGATCCGTTCTGAAAGACCAAACGTTTACTGGGAAAACAATCACGACCTTTTGTACACGTTTATTGTGTTGTGTACAATAAAGATACCAGCTGATAGTAGATACCTAAAAAGAACCTCGTAACGATCATTAACACCTGTACAATTTTGTTGTAACCTTGCATTTCAAAGTTTATAACATTTTATTTTTATATATATTAATGATAAGGTAAATGGTGAAGTGTGGATGACATAAACTGAGTTTGTCCTGCCCTGTGCGGTCTACCATTCCCTAATAGGTATAGTGCGAGTTTGTACCCGCTGCTCCCGCGAGTGGGTGCAAAACCTGGAAAGTACTTAAAAGTTGAGAATTAAATGAATTTCGCCGTGTGGCGAGGCCAGTATTCTCCAACTGGCCATCGTTACCGGCGACACGGACTTAATTAGATTCTGTCTACATCACGGTTTGTATGTTGTGCTGACATTCGTTTCGCCAATTCCTTTTGGTACATACGTATTCGAATGAAATTCAGATACTAGAAATAATATTACGACTTGTTATCATAATTCCAGTTCTGGCGGTTTATTGACAAATTGTTATAAATTAAAAATATTATTGTAGATAGCCAAATGTACATAACATACCTACATATAAATAATCATAATTTATGAATGAGTGTGCAATGTACCGATATGAAGTGTAAATAAAATTTTAAATATTTGACTACTACTTTTGTATTTTTTTTATATTAGGCAACAAGACGCCTCCTGTAAACATTTTGTATGGACGGACCTACTACTAAGGTAATGATGCCAGAACGACGAATCAAGGATGAGATCAGAAATGAGGTTGTACTCAGAAATTTTTAGCTGTTCTCAAAGTTAAACTGAATTGTTAGTGCTCTGCACTGTCACATTTGCCGTAGAACCGATGGAGCAGCTCGTTTCGTCTAGGCCATGTCAACGGAAACTGATTCTGCTTATCCAGGGACGTTAACGTGTTCTTGAGACTTGAGTGGAGACCGCAAATAGGCAAACGCAGCTTATAGGTAGGTATTAAGTCCACCTGTTGTAGACTTTTAAGTTAGTGCAATAAAGTTTTTAATAAATATAGGGCGCCCCCCGACAACGTGGAGCGACGAATACGCAAGGCAAAAGACATAATTTAGACATTGTAATTTTCATGCTATCTATAAAAAAAGATAGCATGATAATTTAAAAAAAATCCTGAGCTGTTGTTATGCTAAAACTTACTGTTTGGCTGAAAAAACGCAAAAAAAAACGCGACCTTGATCTTGAATTTTGAATTTTGAATTTTTTTTGCAGATGTGGGGGGTCGTTGGGGACTTTTCACATCTCATTTTAAATGCTGTTCTGAGCATATTCCTACTAATTTTCAGCTCTATGTGAATGATGGTAATCTTACTCCTATTTTTAGGCTAATTTGATCGGGCTAATCATACGCAGTAACCGCTCTTTATTTTTCTTCTTTTGTTTATGGCAAAAATCAGGGATTATCGGTCCACAGCTACCTCATCGTTGAATTTCACCAATTTGACATATTTTTGAAGCGATCATTGACATTGGCTTCAGAGGCGAGACGGCTACCGCACAGTTTATGTAAGCTACGTGTGCTACGGGGTTCACCTACATTTTTCATGGTTTATAATTTGGGTTGTTTTATCTAAGTTAACCACAGAAACTTACAAAATATGTGAACCTGTAAACGTACTACGAGCAAAGAGAAACTAACCATATCTAACTGGGACGGTGTGGATAAGTCCGCTAAATATGCCGTTTTTATAAGTGGCTCGTGAACAACGCCATCTAGCATGAATAAGTGGTATTACTTAGTAGTAGTAGTAAGTAAATTACACAATGATAATAAAAGCATTGTGGTCCCTGTTTTAATTGTTTTCGCTGTGCTAGACTAGATGGCGTTACCTGTCCGAAAATATACAACAAAGCATTAGGATCTGGAACAAATAGGTATGTATTACAGCAGACTGTTAACTTGCGCACTCACAGACATTAATAGTTACTCAAAAACCTGTAATAGTAAAGTGAAATAAGAAAACCCGAAGATCGGGCTCAGGGGCGTCCATTGGGAGAGGCCTACGTCCAGCAGTGGCTGACGACGTGGGTTGATTAAGTTGATGATTATTGAAATGTTAATGACTCTTCGAGATGTCGTGTGTTTGGTACTTACAGTAATAAGTATATGTCAATGGTTTTTACCATCTTTTTAACTATAGCTAGATAATCCAATTTTATTGTGTCAGCCGTGACCGTTCCCTGATTCTTGGATTGGTCGGGGTGGCCCAATTCTCTGGCCCCCGCGGTCGCCGGACCTTACCCCTATTGATTCTTACGTCTGGGGAAGAGCCATAAGGATTTGCTGTTCAGCACAGAAGTTCGCAGTTGAGAAGAATTAATAACTCGAATTGATTCGGCGTTCGAGACGATGAAACGGGAGATGCTGCTGCGAACGACCACTGTAGAATAAGGAACCGATGCAGACTTGACTCATTCGTATGAGGGACGTACTGCTTAAACTGACGTCCCGGACGTCAGTTTAAGCAAAATTTGAACTAAATCACTAAATAATATCAGACTTAAATAGATGGTTTCATTATTTTATCCTTTGCATTGATAAATTTCGCAAAACATTTAACTTTCCACATTAATAGAATTTCATTGAAATAGTCCGGCTAGGTAAATATCCGCGAATAACTCTACTTATGAAAAAGATAACAAAGCCAGCTACATACCGTTAGAAAGCTTACGACATTAGAGATGCTTAAAAAAACAGAAGTTATCCATCACTAACTTTTTTTTAATGCAACGCGAAGTTTACCTTTTTTTTTAACCTTTTTTATGTTTGAGTGTCCTTTGTTTTGTTTCTAACAATAATCTGTAACAAACAACAATTTTAAAAGAAACTACCAACTGTTATGATTCCATTAGCCAGCGGTTGCGGGTTCGAATCCCGCAAGAAGCAAATGTTTGTGCAATGAGCACGAGCATTTGTAATGTTTATAAAATCATTTAAGTATGTTTATCCATTATCTAGCGGCCATAGTACAAGCTTTGCTTAGTTTGGGGCTAGATAATTGGTGTGATAGTGAAAACGATTTATTTATTTTTATTTATGTTAAAAAAAAGATTTTTTAGATCTGTCTATTATTTTGTTTTGTATTTAAAGGGGTTTAATAGCAGGGATCTGAAACCGGTTATTTTACTATGGAACCTTAACCGGAATAATAAAGGTTTTCGCTAAATTAACTATCACATACTCCAAATACCGACTTAAAACCTATGGCAAATTTAGTTTTAAGGTCAAATCTTTACAACTACTATCAAATAGTAGAAATGGGTCTTATACATTCTGAAGTAAATATCAACCGGTTTCGATTCTTGTTTAATAGTAAGAAAGTGAAGATGACGCGTTTTTTTGGGGTGGTTAGGTAGCAGACCACCTCAGCTACCCCCCTGTAACGTAATGTTTAACGTTCCGCTAAACACCCTGTATACCTATCCATAATTCCGCAAATGGCAGCGCCGAAGAGTAACTAATAATTCACCCCTGCGGCGCAGCAATAATAGACACAAAAATAATATTGTATTGTAACGCGGTCTAATGCAGGCCATGCAGCTATTAAGTGAATTTGCAATAAAAGGGTTTTATAACTTCATTTAAAAATAATACAATTAATTCAATTTAATATTGTTGTTAAATATTTATTTATATTTCCCCTCATAAATCTGGGTTTTTATCTGATTATTTTACTGTGTCGGCTATCCGTTTATGGAATTATCACCTACTTGGTATCAGAAAATCCTCATCTAATTAGTCTTCAAAAAGTCACTACGCGAGCATCATCCTGGCTCTCTTCTGAACTGATAACTTTATCTTCTTCCTCCATACTAATTTGTATTCTTTTTAAAACTCTTTCACCCATCAATGATCGATTTCCTTGTATGTGTTTTTATGATTATTTAAGCGTGTATAAATATTTATTAATATGATACTATATCGTGAGCATATTTATGTTTGTAAATATATTGGCACTTATGTGGTGTTTATTTTGAATTGAATAACTCGAATAATTAGATATTAAGTTACTCCATGCTCCGCCACAAACTTTATTATCTGCATTAACTCAAGGTTGACTGGTAGAGAATGCTGTACAGCATTAAGTGCGCCAATTGTCCTCACCTGTAAAATAAAGTTTAAATATTTTTATAAATAAAAGTTTCATACCCTCCTCTATAAATTGCTTTGTTTGTTCATTTTAAAACGCAAAGTCCACTTTTGTGTTTTATTAAAAACCGGACAAGTGCGAGTTGGACTCGCCCACCGAGGGTTCCGTAATAAATTTGTAGGTGCATATTACAAATATCCTAGGAATCGAGTCTCGCAGTTTAATAACAAATTAATTACAATCACAAATGTATAGTTTTCAGATTTTTTTATTCACTTGTAGTTTATAACGATATTACACTTGCCCATAGTTCACTGGTCAACGGAAAGTACCATAATTAATTTCGATTCCTTTAAGAGTGTCTAAATATACGTTTTTGGCGGCATAAACAGCCGTATTTTTTAAAAAAGTAAACAGAAGTTTGATTTTTTTAGTTTCAAGAGACCTCCACGGGTTTCGAGATAAGGGTCTCGACAGACATACGGACAACAAAGTGATCCTTTAAGGGTTCCGTTGTTTTCTTTTGAGGTACAGATTGATCACTAAAAATTAAAAGGGATCAAATTCGACGGTTACCGCACACAGAGTACGTATGTGCTGTCCGGCGAGGGCCGGGTGCAGGTAACAACTTGTCCTATTGTTACCGACAAAAATACTATTACTTAACATCATAAATATCATACTATTTTGTAAGCGATCATTAGTGTTTTGTTAGTTATTGTGCAAATTCATTCATTCATTTATAAATAATATTACCTAAATTATGTATGTTGAATAATTTATAAAATTACATATTAACTTTTTCTACTAAGTTACGTCTACAGGTGGTTTACAAGTTAACATAATTCATGATGTGTCTTCGTATGCGAGCCAGGTACCCAGGTACCTAGCTACCTACTTTTTTGGTATAATTGTGTCGTGGTGGGTGATTACTAATCAATGATTAGTTCGTAATTATTATTATTACTATTCTGTGCCTTTACTTACATAGTAATTTTTATTGTATCAACTTATGTATAAAAATATTAATACATTGTAAATAGTATTTCGTAGATGTATTTAGTGTAAGTAATTTTATTTATGATTTTATAATTCTGTAATTATCTGTTATTAATAATTATGGCTAATAAGAAAATAAAATAAAAAAATCGGTCAACGCAGTAACGAATGATCGCTGAACACACATAAAAAATTTAAAAAAAAAAACCGACGAATTGAGAACCGCCTCCTTTTTTGAAGTCGGTTAAAAAGCTTTGAATGTTCAATGATCTTATGCTATCTAATAAAATATGTAGCTTATGTATGTTTGATATTGTTTAAATTTTGTGAACGAGCTTTACGGGTTTCGCGGCGGGTGTTTGTGTTGTGGAGTCAACCGCGGACGCGAGCGGCTTGTGGCGAGTCGCGGCAGTCAGCTGTCTGTCTGCGACTTCTGCGAGTAGTGCGATGCGACTGAGTGAAGCGGCGCGCCAGTGTCGAGCCAACTCTCGGAGCGGGAGGTCGCGCTGACAGCAGACTGGGCTCACTTGCACGTGTTCGTTTTCGCTCGCGTTCTGTGAACATGTTTTATACCAGTGCTCGTGAAGTTGTGAATTATTTTGGATTTCATATGATCGCAAGCGGCTAATAAAAGAAATCAAACTCGACTATCGCCATCTTCTGGCGTGGAGAAATGAGCATATCGACATCTCTCAGGAATCGGTGAACGCCGGAAGCACGACGAGATGATAGCGACGTGCCTCGTCGTGTGGAGCCTCTGGGGCGCGGCGGCCGGCGGCGCTCGACCGGCGGCGCCGGCCGTGCCGCGCTGCTGCCCCGCCGGACACGAGCTCGCGCCGGACGCGATGCGCGCCGAGACGATGGCTCGCTCGAGCGTCGCCGCCGCCTGCCGGCCCGCCGCGAACCCCACCTGGGAGCCTTTAGTGTACGCACCGGCCCGCGGCACCTTCCTGCCGCGCGGCCAACTGCCCCAGCACTGGAAACTGGCCGAGGCCGCGGTGCCGGCCTGCGACGAGTTGCGCGCCATCCCCGAGCACTCCGCGCCGTACGCGCTGCTCGCCAACAACGGGTCGCTGCTGCTGCGCAGCGCCGCGGCCGCGCTGCCGCTGGACCGGTACTGCGCCGACGGGCACGCCGTGCTCGTGTGCGCCGCGGACGCGCCGCGCCCGCCGACCAAGTGCTGCGCCGAGACGCGCACGTTCGACGGCACGCGCTGCGTGGAGGACGAGCCGCGCGCCGCCGCCGCGCTGGCCGAGCTGCGCGCCCTCGCCAACGGGAGCGCGCTGGGCGGCGGCTGGCCGGCGTGCGCCGAGGGCTCGCGCTACGCGGTGGCGGGCGCGCTGCGCGGCGCGCGGCTGGAGGCGGGCGGCGCGCTGGAGCTGGCGGGCGGCGCGCGGCTGGCGGCGGGCGCGTGGTGCGCCGAGGCGGTGGCGGACGAGCCGGCGGGCGCGCGCGTGCTGGCGTGCGAGGCGGCGGCGCGCGCCACGCGGCCGGCGCAGGCGGCGCGGCACGTGCTGTACGGGGCGGGGCTGGCGGTGGGCGCGGCGTTCCTGGCGGCGACGCTGGCGGCCGGGTTCGCGCTGCCGGCGGCGCACCACGCGCTGCACTGGCGCTGCCAGACGCACTACGTGGCGGCGCTGATGCTGGGCGACGTGCTGCTGGCGGCCACGCAGCTGGCCTCGGACCGCGTGCCCCCGACGCTGTGCCGCGCGCTAGGTGAGCCGGTGACGGTGATGCGTCGTGGCGTCGTTGCGAGTGACTTTTTGGGGTGATCTCGTGCTGACCGTGATGTTTGTTGCATGTGCCGCGCCGCAGCTGTCTGTATGCACTTCTTGTTCCTCTCGGCGTTCTTCTGGCTCAACACGATGTGCTTCAACATCTGGTGGACTTTCCGGTGAGTTGCTAGAATGATTAATTAAACATAATATAACTACGTCTCTGCTAACTTGCAGTAGTAGGTCTAATAATATTGGCAATAGTGCGTGCAGTTGAATCCTAGATGTGGTTTGTATAACTTCCTGGCTATGATTGAAAGGAATGGGGGATCTGTATGTGTTTATGGACCAATAAAAATTTTCTATTCTATTCTATTCTATCTAAAGGTAGCAAGACAATAAAAAAACCTTAAATAATCTCTGAGTCCACGGTGTAATTTTAATCGAAGCATAACATTATATGTTTTTAATCTATTGAGATAGATAGATAGATACTCTTTATTGCACACCATACAAGTAAAATACACATGATTTTTACAGAAAGATGTACAATTTAGGCGGTCTTATCGCTAATTGAGGTCCTAAAAACAGATATATTTAATTAAATGTCGGTACTGATTTGATTCTCTTGCATCGAGAGTATTTAATCACGAATTTTGCGATCGTTTTTTCACTCCCTACTTAGGTTTCTGATGTACCTACCTACGGAGAAGCTTATTACTTTGTTATCATATAGAGTTTGCTTACTCCTATATAGGAGTATTATTATTATAGTATTATCATATGATGATGACAATGAATGATGATGACGACTAGCTAGTTGTTACTTGTAGTTAGCATTATCCATGAATAATCAGTTGGGGTCGGGCAATCGGGCCGTACAGCCCGAGTTCGGTCTGCCCAGTGCCCAGTATGATTGTTTTTCCTTAAGTACTCCCCGTACCCGGCATATGTATAATTCCTGACTTCTAATGGGATTCGAAGCGTAGCAGGAGTTTTGAATAAAAATGGAATGTTGAAGAAATATGGTTTTATTACAAATGGGCAGGGTAACCCTGTATGGTCTAGTGGAGGATGAAAGTAAGAGCTCCTGGAACGTAGTTGTGTTAAATGTAATAAGTGGTTATCTATTTTGTTTCCAAACTTTTTTATCCATAATCTAAAGTGCAATATTTTGTTTTGTCCTAATCATTATTTGTCCGAACTTGCCCGACCCTAATGTTACATAATATTACATGCAATAAAATTGAAAGCCCTAAATATAATATGCCCTAAATTTATTTGTCATAAATACAATATACAATCATAATACATAATTACAATCAATAATATACGAAAGACTTAAAACCGTTTTCTATAAAAGTTGTAAGTCATACATTCAAATTATATAATGATTGTTTATCCTAATAATAATAAATGCAAGCTAGCAGCAAGCATTATGCATGTATGCATGCATGCAAACATTATGCAAACATCATGTATGCAAACATGCATGTAAAAATCATGCATGCAAGCAATGAGCATTCATCATTCATGCACGCAAGCAGAATGCACCATGCATGCAAGCAAGCAGCATGCATGCAGGTGTATGCAGGCAAGCAATCAGTATGCTTTCATGCGAACATCATACGCGCAAGCAATCAGCATGCACCATGCATGAACGCAAGCAGCATGTACCATACATGCAGGCAAGCAGCATGCACTATGCATGCAAGCAAGCAGCCTGCACCATGTATGCAAGCAAACATGAAGGCAAGCAGCATGCACTATGCAAGCAGGCAAGCAGCATGCATGCAGGCAAGCAATCAGCATCCAAGGCTCGCTACCAGCTTCCTGTTCCTCGCCCGCGGGCCGCCTCGCCACTCCGCGCCTACGCGATTTTAAATTACATTCTAGGTGTAGGGCAGAGAAGACTGCGTGGAGTCGGGTTTACGGCGATTCGTTTCTGTCACTAAAAACCTATGTTTTAACTATTGTTTTAGGACTAACAATAATATTATAAATGAACGTTCGGGACAATACACAGTATATTATATAATACAATACTTAGGGCATGTGACTTTATTTCAAGTAAAATTAGTAGATTCAACTACTATAGTAATCGATATTATGACAGAATAGTTTTAGAACTAAAGATAATTATATAACAAAATAAATCGAATTTTTGAACATTATGGTTACTGAAGTTTATAGCAAACGTGTTGTGGATAATAATTTTCGGACAAACAATGTTAGGAGAAGAAAGGGAGTACCGTAATAATAAGTATTTAGTGGTTTAGTTGGAAAACCCTTTGAAGAACAACATTTTGCAACATATCGCGTAATATTGAGCAACTATAATCTCTGTTTTTGTTTTGAATACCAGTAACACTTGGAAACGTAGTTCCACAAAACGGTGTGGTGGATGTACCATAATGTTTTGAGATAGGCAGAAGAAACAACCTTTCATTTAGTAATTACTGAGGAGTGTGCCAATGTGTAAAGTAGATAAGACAAATAAGGAAGCCCTATTTATTTGGAATTCCATTTGGATAGATAAAAGTGAAAAGACGGTTTGCAAGGAACACTGAGCCCGCATTCCTGGATTGTCCTTACAAAATGCAACAACAATTTAACTAACGTTGAGCATCATAGGTTTCAGCGAAGCATAGTTCATTACTTGCTCCATTAAAAAACCCTCTGATGTATAATTGTTGCGTCGATTTTGCAAAGATCCCTATTTCTTAATATGCGCTTGACATTAATGGGGCAAAAGTGTATGCTACGCCGCTGTCGTGCTGGTCTGTCAGGACTCGGGGAAGGAACTAACGCTGGTGATTGTGCGCAGCGACTTCCGTCCGACGAGCCTGGAGCGCGGGCAGGAGGCGTGGCGGCTGCGCGTGTACATGCTGTACGCGTGGGGCGGGCCGCTGGTGGTGGCGGGCGCGGCCGCGCTGCTGGATCACCTGCCCCCCACCGCGGGCGCCGCGCCCTTCCTGCGGCCGCGCTTCGCCGTGCAGCGCTGCTGGTTCTACGGCGACATGGAGATCTTCGTCTACTTTTTCGGGCCCGTCGGCGTGCTGCTGCTCGTCAACCTGGCGCTCTTCATCTCCACCACGCGCCAGCTCACCTGCGGCCTCTGGCGCCGCGACGAGGTCAAGTCCACATCAGAAAGGTGAGATTTTATCAATTAAAAATTCGTATCTCTCTCTTAGGACTTGCAGTTGTTCTTTGAATAAAATAACTTATGAAAGAATCGGGTGTAATATAATGTAATTGGTATAGGGCGGCGCTGGGTCGCGTGTGCGCCAAGCTGGTCGTGGTGATGGGCGTGACGTGGGGAGCGGACGTGGTGTCGTGGGCGTGCGGCGGGCCCGACTACGTGTGGTACGCCACGGACCTGCTGAACGCGCTGCAGGGCGTGTTCATCTTCCTAGTGGTGGGCTGCCAGCCCCACGCGTGGGCGGCGCTGCGGCGCGGCGCGGCGGCGGCGTGCTGCCGACGCTGGTGCGGCCGCGCGCCCGCCGCGCCGACGCAGCGCGCCACGCACTCGTCCACGCACCTGCCCTCGTGCGGCGAGTCTCTCACGCACACCACGGCCGCGCCGGGCCCGCCGCCCGCCGGCGCCGCCTCGCCGCCGCCGCCGCCGCCGAAGATCCCCATGGAGACTGTGTGTTGAGCGCCCGAACTCATTCATCGCGATGGACGCTTCGACGTATTTATTGTTCAGTATTATTTTTATTTTTGTATTTTTGACGATTACGAGTGTAGTTTCGTATGATATGGTGTACTGTGAACGTTCAAAGCCGACTGGAGGCTCCGGAGTAGTCGTAAGTGAAGCGCGACGTACCTTCGTACGAGTGTCGCGTACGCGTCTGTATATGTATGTTATTGATTGTAGATATTGTACGTATCTAAATTTGTAAACCCGACGAGACGTCAGGGTCGCTCTTGCCCCGTTCGATTGGCTGTTAAACAGAAATACATTGTAAAATTTATCTCTGTTGTCATTCGTTTCATTGATCTGCCCATGAATTTCTAAAAATATGTGATATTAGTCTTACGAATCTGGCGATAGTAGAGTTAGTGGCGATAGTAGATGGAGAGTTGATGGAGCGCGCGACCGGCGAGCGGCAGCGGCGCGTTTATATCTTTTGTTCGCGCGGCGGCCGCGGCCTCGGGCGGCAGGCCGAGTCGGGGCCAAAACACTTTCTGCAAAAACCCTTTTTGCACTATAATTACACCTACACAGTAATATTTATTATTTGCCTACATATTAAATGAATTTTATTATTAATCATCATGTATCGTTTAACGTTTGATTGAAAGACATTAAAGAAAATTAATTATTCATAGAACACGAGCATCACTAGAAAGTAGTTACAATCTCCTTTTAAAACCAATAACTTACTTTTAAGTTTTAGTAGTCAATTGCTTTGTGACTAAAGATAAAAATATTCAAATCCTATTAGTAGCAGATTAATAACTAAATCATCCAAATTCCAGTGTATGACAAGAGACACCTATTGTTGGCGGCTTGGCCAGACCACCTATGGCTCGATGGTCGGGAAACGTAAATTAAGTAATTCCAAAAACTAAATTAAATATGTGGGGTCGATGTCGATGTTAGCCTACTCGAATATTTTTTTTTTACATATCTGGGACCAGTTTACAGCAGGACATGAAAGCATAGAAGAACTCTCAAGAATTGTAATATAACATTCATCATACTCAGAGCTAAATCTTGTCCGTTTACTAATACTAAATAATATGTATCTACTAGGAATTAAAAAAACAATTATAGAAAATAAACATACTTTTTAAATTCACGAATAAAAAACTTATCACAGTCTTACATGCTAGAACTTACAGCCAATGAGAAATATACATTCTGTTACATAGTGTAAGTAGTTATTTAGAAAATGTAATTAAATTCAACACGGGGTAATCAAGATTAATATTACTGAGAAGCCAAAGCAAATGCGCTTTCGATGTCGTTAAATACCCTGTTATGTCGGTATGTAATGTGTTAATAATACACAAATACGAAAAAGTCGCTGTATTTCCAAACATAAAACAAAACAAACACAAAAAAGTGACCTCACGCTAACACATTCTTCAGTCATGAATCAATTCGCACAAATAGCGTCGGTATCAAGCGTTAGCGCAAAGTATTCCAGCCACCCGGCGCATCTCAAGTCGGAGCATCAACATTCGTCGCAGCAACAATAGATAAGAGCCCTGCCTGCTGCCTGTGCGTGGGGCGGGGGTTATCGCGGCTCCACAATAGACAACAGCGATAACAGACAAAATTGTTTGTTTAGTAACAAATTTCTCGTAATCGAGCATCACACACAAGCCACAACAATACTTACTACCTACAAACAATACACAAAGATTGCACCACGCGATGCCGAGCGAGAGTGACGCATCCACCACTCGGCGTTCGCGCACCATCGATGCGCGAACTTGCCTTTCACTTTTAGGACGTATTAATTTGCTGATTGGAAGGCAAAATAGTATGTTAACTATAAAAATACTAAAATATATACGCAAACCATGTTGCGCTGCATTAGTGTTAAAAAATAACTTTGAATATCAAGTAAGGCATTCGAGGTAGGGGTTGTTGGATGTGTCTATGTGAGTCCGATCACGGCCATCCGTCCGTCCGTCCGTCGGCATCGAACGACCTTGTCTCTGGCTGGGCGCGCGGGAGTGCGTCAACCTCGGGCCACTGCTCGCCGGTCGCGGGCTCGCGGGTCGGCAGGCATACTTGTGCGCGCGCGCTCCTCGTGAAGCCGATGAATGGCGAGCGAGCACCAGCAGCTGCGCGTAATCTGTGCACATGTCGTAGCTAGATCGACAAATTGACCACTTCATGATGTGACCGATCATTTCATAAAATGGATATATTTCATGATATAGAACAGAACCCGCTGCCTACATCATGATGTGGTTTGGCCAGATCAATGAATACTCGGCGTTTGACGATCTAAACAGCTAAACGCACGACTACTTCATGAAATGGCAAACATTAGTGATCATATCGTTACCTTACTCACCGATAGAGGCGCTAATGTTGCTTTGTTTTTGTGATGAATAATAATAGCGGCGGACAAATATTTAATTCTAAAAGACGATACGACACACACATCCATCATCATCACACACACTAAAATGAGTAAAAGCGTACCTAGGTAAGTACACCTGGCCCTGTGTAATCTGATTCTCGATCATTTGAGCAAACATAAAACCCTCATTGCACTAAAAGAGATTTCGTATAAAATCCTATAATTTAAAGCTCACATCTTTTATATATATTTTTTTATAGGTAGAATGCAATTAATATATTAAATTGAACTGAATACTCAATGATCGATGTGAGTCGTTGGTGCTAGGTAGATAGATGACTTTAGAGAAGCAGACAGTGCGGCGTCGCCCCGAGATAATTTAGGTAAGCAGTACATTAGGCGTAGAGTGGACCGGTTCGGTGCGTTTCTCCGAGGACGGAGTACTCGTACCTACAACAATCAATACAAAGCGTTTAGAAAGTACAAGTTGGTACCAACGAGGGGTTCAGTCGGCGCAGGCGCAGCTGCGAGTGCGTCGCTATATTAACGTAACAATTCTTATTGTATCTTTAATCGTCGGCTTCCATGAAGCAACAATGTGACTTAATGGTTCACTAACTATAGTATACTAAGGAGAAAGTCTAACTATAAGAATACTTTGAGATCCTCACTACTTTAAAAGCGACAAGCTAAACACAATATTATTTGGGATTTACTTTTTCAAGAAAAAGTACCTACATGGAAGAATGGTTTTCTCTGGTGCATTGTTGACTCCGTCTTTAATGATTTTGCAGCATCACTAGAGGTGATTCTCGTATCGTATCACGTTGACGATTCATAACACTGGACTGCGTGATGGTGCGCATTTGAGAAAAAGGCTGCGAAGGGTCGAATACGCTGCCTAGGTACTTAAGACCCGCGGAGCGCCACAAACCAGTCGCATGCAAAAATAGCGGTCAATTGGCAATAATTGTACTCGCCCAGACGCTGCGCACGCGCGGCACATAAAGCTACTTGCTGCGATATGTTTGTTTGTGTAGCCCAGTTACGAAGCTAATATTAGATGTTTTCATACTATTAACTGATTTCAACAAGTTATGCCTATATTTAGATTATTAATCACAGTGCGGTTTAGATTTATGAAGATGTTGTCATTAAATATTATTATTATTAGGGTCTACCACTTTAACAACTAATATCAAATAAAATAAATATGTAATATCTACTAACCCATCATGCAATCTTTGGATTAAATCAAATTGACACCGTGAATGAGTGAGATTATCGCCATGATGTGTATGTGTGTAAATGTTTTTGTGCTAAACTTTCTGGCCAACCTGTATATATAAACAAATAAAGTCGATATAACGACTTTATTTGTTTATATATACAGATTGGCCAGAAAAGTGCCGTCCAAAAATTTTTTTTAGGTGCCTCGTGTTGAGAGGTATCTGAATCACCCCTATGTATGTTCTAGGATTTTTCGTAGTTTCAGTTACGATTTCTTAATGAATTTTTGCAACTGGATTAGTTTGAAAAAATTTCAAAAAAAAAAGTAGAAGGTTTCTTCGATTTTTTTTTCTTGCAGCCTTATCTCTATGAACCGTGCATTTATACATAAAATTATCAGCCTCTTAACTTTAATGGAAGTTACTACAAAATTGACCTAAAGTTGAGAATTTATGTTTAGTAAGTTATCATTTAATTTTCAACTTAAAATTAAAAACTTATAATTTCTTAGTTTCTAAGTAGCTTCAGAGAATGCGCTAGACTCTTAGCTTTCAAAATAATAACAATAAACTACATAGTACTTCATAGGCTATTTAAAAAAAACGTAACTCGAAAACTACGAAAAATCGTAGAACATACATTGTATAGGGGGTGATTCAGATACCTCTCAACACGAGGCACCTAAAAAAAATTTTTGGACGTCACTTTTCTGGCCAACCTATACATATACAAGCTTTGTTTATTTATATACAAAATCAACATAAACACACACAGCAAATAAAGGATTTTTTTAAAAGTCATCCAAGCTAAATAAAAGCTGTAAAGCTTAGTCAACCGTTCGAAAATTAGTCAGCTGCTCGAGAAATAAAGTTATAGGCAATTAAATTAAATAAAAAAATAATATACATTTCATGTCGGCAAAGTTGGTTTGGTACAATTCGGTTTGGTCCGAAATGCTAAGCATAAAGGTCACATCACATAACGCGTGGGTGCACGTGAGAAAGTGTTGTGTCGCGTCTCGAACCTTTCCTTTGTCTGGACTTCGGAGGCGCAGGCGCAGGCGCACCGGACCGTCCCGCGTGCGCAGCGAACAGGGCCAGGTGCACCGCAGACTGGTTTATTGCCACATAAATAGCTATTAACTTACTTAACATTTCACACACACATGTTTTTATTTTCAAGCCTACCATTTTTGAAACAAGAGTTCAACTTGTTGGTTGAAAATGTTAAATACAACTTTTATCTGAGTGTGACATTTTGCGAATGGGACAAAATGCGAATGGGACAGAATGCGAATGAAAGGAACCATTTTTAAATTCGTGACGAAATGCGAATGGGACGGTATGCGTAAAACCCACACATTCACAATACATTGGTAATCGGTATGCATGCATTTTTCACATTTGTAGTTTTAACTAGACTCCTCAATAATACAAAAAGAGTGACTAGGTTTAACCAGGACTCAAAGCCGAATAATTTTAAATGTTGACACATCAGACTTGTGTTGATAATTATCATCATCATCATTTCTTTCAGCCGTAGGACTTCCACTGCTGAACATAGGCCTCCCCGAAAAGGGGGGATTGCCAATACTCGCCACGCTTGGCAAGCGGGTTGGCGAGCGCAGTTTTTTATAATATTTCGCTCGCAGACGCTGCTGCCCGTCTCGTGATACAGGAATTAGCCGCCTCTTACGACACGCCTCCTGTTGGTGGTGAGGAAGTGTATTCTTTACGGCCGTCCCCACACGGCACGGTATTGATAATATGATGACGATAATTGTAATAAGTACAGAGAACAGCTCGTCAACCTACCACAAATCGTCACATTTTCCCAATTGATATTGATCTCTACGTGTAGGCCTTAAAGTTGAAATGCGGTTTAATGTCCTTTAACTGTTTGGGTAGCTTGACCTGCCGTTGACTGTACTATTACTAGTCACAGTTTTGCATTGTCATTAAGGAAGTCCTGCATCAGTATCATCATTTAATATCGATCTGCAATCGCTTTTTTTGCACCCTTGCAGCACTTTCATCGATAAGTATTTTCCCCCTGATTCAGAACCGTTCGATAACAAAATCGACCGGAAAACCACGTGGCACTATATGACTAAAATTATTTACCGGTTGACAACTCGTTATCAAAGTGTTCTGAATCGGGGGCTGCTGGTGTAAAGTTAAACGATCTCAAGTTTTAACCCAACCAATAACCACCACAGCCACAAATTATCTTCGCAGTAAACTCCAAGATTTTCGCGGTTGATCTGATGTGACATTCGATTAGAAGATAATTCACGGGTCAGATTTATTTCTCCATAATTCAAGAGTTTTGACTGAGATATTAGCGTTGCAAATCTATTACAAAATGTTTAGGATAACTTTAAATGAACTTCAATGTCCAAATCTAACACAATCAGTTATGATATTAAATTGTTTTCGATGAAGCTTTATAGTTGGGATGTCTATTCATAAAATACAGGACAGTAAGTCTACCTTGTTGCGAGCGACTAACGTCAGCAACGCTCACTCAGCAGAAATCACTGATCATGACGTACATACGGCTTGGAATGGCATACGTGTAATGTAGGTATGTGTGTACGGAGTTCAGGGCGAGAAGTCGCTTTCACCGCGACCCGGTTGCGCCGGCGCACATCCGCCGCCGGGGAATGCGCCGCTCAATGCAGCGACGTGCGCTAATGCCACTAGCGCCCGATAATCGCCGCATTCTTATACCCATTGTTTTGAGATTTGTTCGCGGAATCGCCACTGGTGCGACGTTATCTCTTCTACTTACGACTCGACTGACCAGTCGAGCGCTGCCTGTGCTCGTTGTTATGTTAATCAGAAACGTGAGCACTTACTAATTACTGGTTTGGTATCCACTACCTGCTCTCACGTCTTGTATTTTTTTCGTATTGTTGGCCGCAAGATGTTCAATGGCTAGCTCACAACTTTCCCGCCGTTAACTTCTTGACACACAATTTGGTATTTATTTTAAGGCTTTGCCATTATTAGACTATTATTTTATAATGTCTGTGTTTCTTATATCTCGGAGCTATGGAGTTTATGACCTTAGGAGTCCACTCCCGACTCCCACAAGCAAGTTAGACAATTTTACTCTATGACACCAATCGACGATTAAGGATAATTCTCGGTTAGTGCAGGGCAATGATGGTGATCAGTTCAAGAGCCCTACCAGCATCTTAGTGGAATACATCCTTCCTCCACTCAAGCGGGCCGATAAAGGCTATGCGAAACAGGAAATTGTCACTTCTTTAGGAGCTAATATGTATTCTGTGTCGCTAGGTACTGCTCAATAGCTCGTCACAAGCTGCCCTGTGAGTAGGTATCATCTACCTATTATCACAGAATAAATAATAGGACAACCGTTCTTGGCTGATCTAATAATTGGTTCTACCCAATCCTAATTGGATAATAAACATAAGTTGAGCTTGAAAACAATTGGCTGCGTATTTATCTATCGTAGTAGGTAATCTCAAAAGTCACAATCACCATCACAACTTTAGCCATAGGACGTCTACTTTTGAACATAAGGCCTCCCCCAATGACTACCAGATTAGCCGGTTGGCAGCGGTCGGCCTGCATACAGCGGTAGTGCAATCGGTAGTATCGGTGTACGCAATCCTATATTCGCGATAACTGTTTAGGGCATACTTACTTGTTTATGTACAATTTTATCTATAGGTAGGTATTTGTTTTACAAATACTGTTGGTTTTCCATGAAGAAATAAATAAAATAAAAATGTATTGCGAATATCGTCTAGTACAGGTACAGGCGAGGTGACCGTTCGCGCGCGGGCGAGGTAGATCGCGAATGTGTGCGAGCGAGCAGCTGTGTGTGGCGCATACGCACGCCTCGGAGCACGCAATGTCGTGCCTCCTGCGCCCTTCAGTCACTCACGAATGGACCTGCTACCTTTACCTAAATGTCACACCGACAACATACGTGACGCTGCAGGTCCACATTACTTCACACCAGACTTGTTGCGATCTATCGATAGCGTGGATGTTTCTAAGCTGTGTGAACTTAGCACCCGACTTTGGAAAAATTTAACTTACTTTGGTTTATTTGGAAGAATTAGGTAGGTAGTTGATAGTAGTGAAGCTAATTTCGTTTGTAATAATTCCGAAAAAAAAAAAAAAAAACGAAAAAAAACGTATCTGAAAAATACTAGATCTTTGATATTTTTTTATAATTTTTCTGTTCTACTGCAAACGAAAATTCTTTCACTACAATCCTCTGCCAACCTCTAGGAACGTTTTGCAATCATTTTTAGCGTTTGTAGTAGACTTATAAGCATTTAAAATCGACTTACAAAAAAAACAACGTATCTGAAAAATACTCGATCTTTGATATTTTTTTATAATATTTCTGTTCTACTACAAACGAAAATTCTTTCACTACAATCCTCTGCCAACCTCTAGGAACGTTTTGCAATCATTTTAAGCGTTTGTAGTAGACTTATAAGCATTTAAAATCGACTTACTAAAAACAACGTATCTGAAAAATACTAGATCTTTGATATTTTTTTATAATTTTTCTGTTTTACTACAAACGAAAATTCTTTCACTACAATCCTCTGCCGACCTCTGGGAACGTTTTGCAATCATTTTTAGCGTTTGTAGTAGACTTATAAGCATTTAAAATCGACTTAAAAATAACAACGTATCTGAATCTTTCATATTTTTTTATAATTTTTCTGTTCTACTACAAACGAAATGATTTTCACTACAATCCACTACAAACATTCCTCTATAAGATACAATCGGAAAAAGTTAGTTTTCGCAATCTCGGGGGACGCATTTTTTTTCGTAATTTTTAATTTTTTTTTGGAATTACTACAAACGAAATTAGCTTTACTACAATCAACTACCTACCTAATTCTTCCAAATAAACCAAAGTAAGTTCAATTTTTCCAAAGTCGGGTGCCAAGTTCACACAGGTATGTTTCTACACATAATTTGTGGACGAATGAGTCAACATCAGAAGTACTGAATTGATCGTTGACCTGCCAATTGTGCACCTATGTATGTCACAATGGCGCTACGTCAGCAGTGTGTCTGCGAGCGAGCTCATCAGGATTTATTACAACAAGAATCTGAAAATGAAGTTAAGATTTATTAAATTTACATTATATAAAGGATGGTCATACATACTTCGTCTCCGGGGGAATTAAGCTAGGCGTGGAATGTTGCACAAACATGTTGTTGTGATAATGATAAACTCAATTAACGGGCATACGGAATACCTACCTAAGTAGGTAGGTCGTTAACCGTGTGGCTAGTGGCTAGTGGCTATCTAGCAAGTGCTACCGTGCGTAGTAACGTTCCTTCCTATTTAGTTCGGAGTTTTGAACCATTACCACGATCAGTTAAGCAGATTTTTAGCATACAAATAAATGTGTTGTAATAAGAAAAACCTACAACAAACACATTACGAGCACCGCCGGCACTTTAGCCCGATGGCATACGACCACAAACAAGTCTCATCTCCTTTTGCTGTCACCTGCTGGGTGATTCTGCCAGACGAAAATAAAAGGGTAAATAACGGCAATATGTAAGTTGATGACAATACAAAAAAATGATAAATATCCTCGGGCCTAAGTGACTCCTTGTTAGACCCTTGGCTTTATTATAATAAACAAAACCGTTTATTTACAAAGTATACGAACGATTGCTAACAAAAACAAACTTCGCGATTGAGTTGCTTACCTTAGGAAGAAATGTAAGTTTTTGGGTTGGAGTTTCCGTATATAAAAGTAAAATAGCAAGTCAAAAGGCGGATCGTCAGATGTACTTGTAGCATTAGTGCATAACAAAGTGCGAAATGCGCCAGGCCTGGTATTGTTGAATTCTTGAACGTTGTATTAAGTTTTTTTTAATGAATATTGTTGCCGACAAATGTAAACCCTCTACTAAGTATTAGTAAAACATTTGTTCAAAAGTCATTTAGTCTATTTTTTATTTGTCACGTTTTTACTTCTACATGTGCTTTTTTTTTCATCTTCCCCAAATTTCCATTAAATTAAGGTAATAACAATTTTATCTCCACAAAATAAAGCGACGGGTGATTGCAAGTTTCGTTGTCGCAAGTATAAAGAATTTATACATATTATGATATGTAAATTGGCTATCAATGTTTATAAATTCTTATTTTAATTACTAACACTAGCTGTAAGCGCTCTCAAAAATTGTAAGACACGTAGATCTTTATTGTCTGAAATAAATGAATTTGAATCATACCAGACATCTCTCTCCTTCCATTAGCATATGTATGATATACTTAGTTACCTATTAAATAAATATATCCACCTATACACATTAAAATAACAAAAGCAATTTATTTACTTTAACTATATATTCCTGTGAATGTGAATAGCTATGTTGTAAGTAAGTATTTGGTTGTTGAGCGCAGTAACGAGTGAACAATGAAAGATAAAGAAATGCCTAAGTAGGGTAATGCCTACAATCGCGGTGGAGTATTGATAATAGAATCATCATTAGCCACTGATTGAGGAGCGACCTTCGGCTGGTTGTGTGCACATAGATTAAGTAGAAATCACTTTAAAATATTATAAATAAATGAAAATTAAATAAAATACCAAAGATTCCTTAAAATATTCTTTACTACGGTCGCCGCCCATGAATTGATTTGTCTTTAAGAGTAGGGATAACAAGCGCAAAAAATGCGACATAAAATTAAACACGTGAATTCCCGCGTCCGCGTCGGCTACCGAACACTGAAACATGTTGTGGGTACATTGATGAATGAACTTCATTTGCATCTAGTTTGCAAATCTATTATAAATGGAGCTGTTAAAATTCTAGCGGCGCAAACTAATGTAGGTAACAAAAATTCTAATCGAGTGATTCAGAAAGTTAGGTACCTAGTTGCGCAGTCAGCGGTTCCGCGCAGACGGCGCGATGGTGGAGCGTGGCCCACTTTGGGCTTAGGGTTACAACCTGTTAAATGTTAAAACATTTTGACCGTATCGCCTTGTTTTTTCTTTTTAGCTACTGTTCTTTATTATTCTGTTAATGACTTAAAAATAATATGCCTAAATGGTATTTTGGTTGCATAAGACGTTGAAGAAAACCACTTCATAAATAATTCGGCAGCTCTTCGTATATGTCGGCGGAAGGTGCCAGGTTTTGCAAAACGACGTGACTTACAATTTCGCCATATTGCTCAATTACAGGTTCCACGTAACGTGCGCCCGCGCCGATCCGCTAACACATCCGTCTTGCGCACACATAGGCACGTAGCTGATGATAATGTGGTAAAATACAACATCTACGTTGTGAAATTTAACACGCATGATCACAATGGAAATTTTCAGTATAGTGAAATATAATACCTACTAATCTAAGAAGTTCTGAATTAACGTTGTTATCCGGTGCGCAGGAGCGGGTGCCGGCGCCGCGTGACGTCACAGCTGATAGTGCGGCGTCCGCGCTAATGAGTCTTCCTGCCGATAATGTCATGCATGTCTCTTTACACTATCTTTGGAGCGTTCCAGAATTCCAAAGGATCCATTAATCATAACCATTCACTATTCGGCTGTTAACTCGAACAAAAAAAAAAAAAAAAAATTAAAATTTCAGCAGAGACATTTTAAAATTATGTTATGGATGGGCCCTTTAAGTTCATTGTTGCCGTAGGATGCTGCGCTCTCGGCGAGGACGGGTCCTTTGTTCGCGCTGGCTCCGGTGACGGTGACGCAACGAATTGATCAACAAAGACGACGGAACAAGACACTTGCCATAAAAATGATCGGTGACTGCGCAGGAACAGTTTACTCATAGGCACTCGTTTGTCACACCACAGAATAATTTACGCATTTAAACATTTAGTTTACGTAAACTACGAACATACCTATATTAAAATTCATGTGGTAAAGTAAAAAAGAGTGAAAGAATTTGATTAGATGAGGCTATCTAATATGCCAATCAATAGTTTTATACGTTGATTCCCTTTAATGTTGTAAGATTCTTAAATAAATATTTACTGCTAAAGAAAGTTCTAACCTTAAACTAAGTACTTAAACGCAAAAAAATGCTCCTTTATTCGATACACCAAAAAAATAAGACCTTTCCCATCCTCGTATAAAATAGACGGAGTCGAATTGCAGGAAGTGACCGAGATACGGGACCTAGGCGTCATCATTGACTCAAAATTAAAATTTACATCTCACATCAACAAAATAGTTAAAAAGTCCTCTCAAATGCTTGGATTTGTAATGAGAAACCTAAAACCCTTCTCTCCTTCCACGATTATACTTGCCTACATCGCTTTGGTTCGGTCTTTTTAGGATTCCGTAGCCAAATGGCAAAAAACGGAACCCTTATAGATTCGTCATGTCTGTCTGTCTGTCCGTCTGTCCGTCCGTCCGTATGTCACAGCCACTTTTTTCCGAAACTATAAGAACTATACTGTTGAAACTTGGTAAGTAGATGCATTCTGAAAAAAATATATAATGTACATTACCATAAAAACTACCAGCGAAAATTGGTTTGAACGAGATCAAGTAATTAGTTTTTTTTAATACGTCATAAATCATATACCGCATTTTACCATTTCATTCAATCAACTCAAATATAAAAATAAAACATTTAATTTCTTAAACATAAACCTTATACATAAACCGTGAACCATTATTTTTTTTAGTTACATTATATAATATAAAGATTTTTTAAAAATCTAAACTTACTACCCCTTTCCTCATGAACGCGTAGAGATATTAAATTGAAATTCATATCAAATACTCAGGTCTATAATACCTATATACCAGGTTTGTACGGAACCCTCGGTGCGCGAGTCCGACTCGCACTTGGCCGGTTTTTTTGGAGTATTGCAGCGTCGTGTGGAATCCCCTGTACGTTGTACACTCACAGCGTCTTGAGAATGTCCAAAGAAAATTTACTAGGCGACTAGCTTTTGTCTCACACGGTGTCTCTCACAGAAGCGCTTACGAGTAACGCGCATCTTTTTTTGGAATGTTTTTTATTTTTATTTATTTTATTTAAACTTTTTGCACAGGTGCAATTGGCGGACTTAATGCTATACAGCATTCTCTACCAGTCAACCTTGAGGTAATGCAGATAGTGAAGTTTGTGGCGGAGTATTAAGTAACTGACAAGTTTATTACATGAGAAAATACTCTAATTAAAATAAACATTACATGCTAATACACATAAGTAAATATTTTATAAAAACTAGATATATACATATATATTAAATACACATACATAAATAATAATAAGAATACATACATACGGGGAAGTCTAACATTGATGGGTGAAGGTCTAGAGAGAGAGAAAAAAGGAGAAGAAAAAAAAAGAAAAAAAGAAGAAAAAAAACAGAAAGGAAACAGGAGACACATGAAAATGATCAGTTCCGAAGGGTGCCAAGATAATGCTCAAGAAGTAATTTTTTGAAAACAAATTTAGATGACGATTGTTTGATACGGAGAGTGAGAGAATTCTAAAGACGGATAGCTGAGATAGTAAAAGAATCGGATAAGAACCCGGATTTATGAAGGGGAGTATAAAGAGAAAGGTTGTGAGAATGTCATCCCTACGCGACCGACGCAAGCTTCATGATTTAGCTTTTCTGCACAGAACTGTCAACGGGGGTGTTTAAGATGTGAGAGGGTCGTGAATGATGTCTCTCTGTCTGTTCCATATAACATGCCTAGACATCCTGTTGAAGGGAAGTTAGTTGTAATTCAAACAAGTGAATCGAACGAATATTGGTTTAATACTGCTTTACAATAAAGAATACAGTTTTATATATTGGTTAGTACATGGTATACTTACACTAAACATACAGTACTTCAACTCCGGGGGTGAAAAGAAAAAAAAATACAAATACATTTTTTTTTTTACGATTTTAAAGGTTTCGTCCTATTTTTATGTATTATTTGTAGCTTATTATTTTTAAATATTTTAACATTTACTCCCATATCTTCTAACACTTCAAAAGGTCCTTCATACACTGTATCTAATTTCTTAGCACATTCATTTTTTACTAAAATAAGTTGTCCATTATTATACGTTACATGGTTCATATTCTTATCATAGTTACATTTACGTTTTTCCTTACTCAAAATTAAATTGTTACGAGCATCTTGTTGAGCAACTTGTAGCCTATATTTTAATTCTAATGCATAATTTTCAGGATTATACAAAGGTTCAATATATTGACTTACTCTACAGATTAATTTACTAGGTCTACCAAATACTAATTCAAAGGGCGTATATTTAGTCTCTGTGTGAACTGTATTATTGAAATTGTAACACCAAAATGGAAGCCACTGACTCCAAGTGTCTTTTTGACCATTGCATTGTATTCGTAAAAACGCACCCAAGTTTTTGTGAGAATTTTCTAACGCTCCAATAGATTGATGATGGTACGCTGTTGAAGTGAGTTTTTCGATTTCTAATAATTTACATACCTGTTCCATTGTTGAAGAGACAAACTCTGTACCTCGGTCAGTTGCAATAGTACCTGGCACACCAAACCTTAAAATAAAATTATTAACTAATTCCCTAGCTATAGTTACCGTTTCCTTGTTTCTCAATGGATACGCTTCGACAAACTTAGACAGCTCACACTGTACTGTTAATATATAACAATATCCATCTAAATCTTTATCCAACGGACCAACAACGTCTAAAAAGATTTTTTCGAATGCTTGTGAAGCTGTTGTAGTTATCTCCATCGGTTCCTTTACATATTTGGAATGTTTCATTTTTTGACAAGTAGTGCACTTACTGACAAAAAACTTAACATCATTGTCTAAACCTGGCCAATAAAATTTTCTTTTTATATTATTAGTCATCCTCCGAACTCCAGCATGACCACTGGTCGGTCACACATGGTCGGTAGTAGATGAAAATCGTTAAGAATAAACCTTTTTTCTTCGTCATCGTCAATTCTTTTAACACCTCGTAATATACAAATTCGTGGACCGGTCCAATCCAAACTTGACTTTATTTCTTTTAATAAATCTTTAAGGAATGATTCATTTTCATTTACTTTAACTATGCATAGCTCATTTATTTCATGTTCTTTACAAAACTTCTCTAACTTAGTCACAAATTCGGCTCGCGAGAAATGCGCCCTAAAGTTAAGGTTAATGTAAAGTATATTTTTATTTTTAGTTAATATAAAACACTCGTTTTCAATACTTATATCTTTGTTTCTCCTTAATTGTTTTAACTTATCGTCTCTTATAAAGCAAAGTTCTACAAAGTTACTAGGCATTTTTAATAACTCCACTATCCTTGGTTGATCAGGCTAATGATTTGTGGGTTTATTAGAAATGGATGGTTCTAGCTGTGTATCTAAAGCTCTCCTTTGCGCTCTTGTCATAACTGTTATAATTTCATTATTCATGTCTTTTAATGTATCTGACGTTAAACTCATCCGAGATAAAGCGTCTGCTACGCAATTATTTTTTCCTGGTACGTATAATATTTTAAAGTCGTACTCTTCTAAAGCCAATCTAAATTTTAAAAGTCTACTGGAAGGATCTTTAAGTGAAAATAAATAAATTAAAGGTTTATGATCAGTCATTATGGTGAATGTTCGGCCATAAACATAAGGTCTAAAATATTTTATTGACCAAACAATAGCAACCAATTCCTTTTGGATAGTTGGGTAATTCCTCTCAGCTTTGTTTAATGGTCGACTAGCGTAAGCCACAGGTCTCATGTCTTTATTACACAAAACAGCGCCAATAGCTGTGCCTGATGCATCTGTTTGTATGATAAATTCATTACTTTCGGAAAAATCTGGAAATTGTAGTATTGGAGGGCTTGTAAGTAAAGACTTTAATGTTTCAAATGAGTCATTGCACTCTTTTGTCCATATGAATGGTTCATTTTTTCTTGTTAATTTATTAAGGTTATTAGTAATTTCAGCAGTTTTTGATGAATTTTCTATAATAATTACAGAATGCCACAAATCGTTTAACTTCGTCTGTATTGGTTGGCACCGGATAATTTTGAAGAACTTTTATTTTAGCTGGATCTGGTAAAACTCCTTTTGATGACACTATATGACCTAAATATAATAATTCCTTTTTAAGAAAACATCATTTATCAGGATTTAATTTAAGATTAACTTTTCTCAATCTCTCCAATACATCAATCAAATTTTTATTATGCAGGGTCATATTTCTTCCAAAAATTATCAAATCGTCTAAATAAATAAAACATTTTTCAAAAGCTAGACCAGACATAGCTACTGACATGACACGACTGAAAGAACTAGGACTTGTCTTTAGTCCCATCGGAAGTCTTTTCATTTGGTATTGTCCCGTGCTTGTTGTGAACGCTGTATATTTTCTACTCTCTTCATTTAAGGCAATTTGGTAGTAACCTTGATTTAAATCTAGATGTGAAAAATATATGGAACCAGAGAGAGAGTCTAGAATGTCCGTTATGTTTGGTAATGGGAATTTGTCATCGACTATGCAATCATTTAGCTTTCTATAATCAACTACTAAACGCCATTTATTATTCTGATTAGCAGCTGTCTTTTTCGGTACCAATAATATCGGACTAGACCACTCACTCTTTGCTTCCTCTATTATGTCATTTTCTGTCATCTTTTGAATCTGTTAAGTTACTTCTACTTTCAAACTATGAGGTAATCTGTATTGTTTCACATAAACTGGACTTGTATAAGGTTTAAGTGTTATAGACTGTTCATAAATATTGGTTGTACTAAGTTTATCACCTGGCAAAAAAAAAACATCCGCATATTTAGAACAAATATCGGAAATCGAACTTCTTTCCTCAGAGTTCAAATGATCTAACTGTAAAGTATCGAGTAAAACTTTCGCTCTGTCTGAATTTTTTGTACAAGAATCGAATTCGCAAATGTTGTATTCATCAAGTGATTCTATCTGTGGTTTGAACATCGGTAAATTAATATTTTCCTCACTGGTATTAAGTATTTTAACTGGTACTCTATTGTTTTTTACTTTTACTATACTTCCGGCCATAAAAATATTTTCCGACAATTCTTTTGAACAAATAACGTACTCTCCGTCATACTTTGAATCTATAAATAGATAATGTATTGATTCACTTCGAGCTGGTAAAAATAATATTTCATTCGAATAGTCAATTGTGTCATACATTGGTAAGGAACATTCCATTCCATTTAAGTAGAATGTAATGATATTCGTACTCAAGTCGATATTTGATGCGTACTTGCACAGAAAGTCTAAACCTAAAATTCCATCTGCCTTTAATGGCACACAATCGAAAACATAGAACTTATGATTGAAACATATTCCAGAATGTTCGTTACGATGAATCAACTCGAGCAAAACATGTCCCGCCGATTGAATTTCACCCGCGATACCTTTAACTATCGTATCATCTCTAAATATGGATGTGTTTATTGGAATAGCTTCTCTCTTTATGACTGACAATGATGCACCAGTATCTACTAGCCAAAAATATTTTTTGTTGCCGATATAAAATGTTACAAATCTTGTTTTACCATTTAAAGTCATTATAAAATGTTTATGATCGAAAAAACTAAATAGCATTCGACTGTGATGTCAAAGTTTCTGTCGTCTGAGTTTCGTTCTGATTATTCGGTGTAACTTGCTCGTTGTAAAATACTCGCTGACCACCGTTACCCCTATAATAGGTGTTTTGATAACTCGATCGATTATCACGCGAAAATCGCATGCCTCGTCCTCGATTTGAGTTAAACCCTCGTCTATTAGAATTATTTCCTCTTACCTGATTATTTCCGCGTTGATGATAATATCCTCGCTGACCTCTTGACTGGCCGTTGAACTGCCTTTGATTATGATTACGTTGGTACCTACCTCCTGTCCCACGTCGTGAAAAATGCATCACACCTTCACCTCGCGATGTCGATGCCGATGTTAGCTCTTCATCTTTTGCAGCCTGTATAGCCTCGTTCAGATGTTCATAGTTACGGGCAGCAATAATGGTGCTTAATCGGGGATCTCGTAAGCCTTCTGAAAAACGTTTGATTGCCAACTTTTCATTCAAAGGTTTTAAAACATTATAGTTTTGAGTATTTCCGTCTGCCTGCGATATTGTTAAATCTGAAAACAATTTTTCTACTTCTGTACCGTATTGATCAATTGTACGCCAACCTTGACTTATATTTTGTAATCGAGATTATTCAATCTCGACAATCGGCTATTCAGCCGTAAACGACTTTTTTGTAAGTAAGTGTTTTCTTAAGTCTGTTACAAGATCGCGTGCCGATAAATAATTTTGAGATAAACGCAGCTTAGCGTTTTCTGAAAGTCTACTTTTTAAAACAAATGTCACCAACAGCTTTTTCCCAGCGTCTGATAACATTTCCGAATACATATCCACTGCGTCAATCATTAATTTAGTACTATTTTCATTATTGTTCATCACAGGGATTAAATTACACGCCGTTTTCAAATCAAACTCCATGATTGAATTTTTATTCTCACTTGATTCTATAAACTCAGAATTAATATCCCTATCACACAATTCTAAAATATGTTCGTATAATAATGTTAATTTTGCTGAAACAGAATTTATTGTTTCTAGTAGTTATGTGATTTTAATTCCTTGCTTAATGATTCAATAATCTTTAAACTTTTATTAAAAATAATTTCTGTTTCCGCTAATTTATTTTCTATACACTTTCCTTGATAACGTGACTGACCTTTCTTAATTAAATATTTTCTAATAGTTTCAATATCTTTTACACACTGAAATAATTCATTTTCCATACCTTACTATAGAAGAAATTAGTAAAAATACATACCAAGTTTTAGTGAGTTCTCGTAGTAGGGGCAAGATGCTCGTATCGTATATGGACATAGAAATGTAAACAATCACTTCTTGAACTCAACACCTAATTACGATTAAAATGAGTATACATTTTATTTTTAGAGTATTAGGGATTAAATGATATTAATATTTGAATAATTAAGCATTATGCACTTAATGTCTTTACTTTTATATTTTTATTGATTATACTTCCGTTATGTGTTAATGTCTAAATAGTTTTTTTTTTTTTTTTTCACTTTCACCTCATTATATTTAGCACTATTTCAGTCCACTAAACTTCTACGAATTTTGACGTCGTTGCACCCGGGATGGAGCCGTTATTATTACGCCGACTAAAAGATTTCCGCAACTCGTTGAATGTTATTTCTCTGCGCATCCACTTCTTGTGGGTTTTTTTGTAGATTTTGTAAAAGCCGTAGACTCCTGCTAAGGCCATAAGCGTGATGATAACCGTCAATAGTATATTAGTGGTGCTGGCGTGGAACTTTAAGTCCTCTGATGCTGACGCGGAGTTGCTTCCACCCGAAGCATTCTGGGCTATGATGACGTCTTCTTGCTTAGATTGCTTGGAACCCATTTTTCAGAAATTTATTTTCAAAAGCGATTGCAATTACGACTGGATACAGCCACCCGGCAGTAGGATTACGCGCAACACACAAATATTCCATTGTCACCTTAGGTAGATGGCGCCGAAACCCGAGAAACCTACACGCGCGGTCCAAATATGGCAAGGGTCGCCATGAAGGGAAGTTGGTTGTAATTCAAACAAGTGAATCGAACAAATATTGGTTTAATACTGCTTTACAATAAAGAATACAGTTTTATATATTGGTTAGTACATGGTATACTTACACTAAACATACAGTACTTCACTGTAAGCAAAATTTTTCAGATACCAATCTCCAGAACTAATCTAGGTAGACATTCTCCGTTTGCCAGGATGTGTGCGGAGTACAATAGCATCAACGCGGCTGTACCAGATCTGTATAAGTTTAAGGATAGGATCCTTAGGCATTTGTCGAAACACTAATTTAAAGATTAGTTAGATTTTAAATACATGTTCTTTTTTTATCTGTGTGTAAATTCTTCTTCTAAGACAGTGTTGTGTATACCTACAATAGGCATATGTATAAGAACAAGACACTTCACCTTCATTTGTTTATGTTGCATATGTATGCTGTTGGTGTACCTATTTAATAAAACAAAAAAAAAATATAATAAAGTACGTCAAATTTTACTGTATCATAATCACTTGCTGAGATAAACATTAAGTACCCTAAAAGGGTAATAAACAAAGAATAGATCGTTGTAGTTGCGCTTCCTTGTTTGATCATAAACAACTCCAGTCAGCCGCAGTCGGTTCTGGGTTCAACACAGACGCATGACCGCCCACTTGAACATAAAGGCGTGCTTGTCTGAATGAAGATTCAACTGGATCAGCGACACCACGACACAGTTTAAATTTTGCTGCCGCACTTAATCTTTCTTGCAGCATACGTATCGAGAATACTGTTAGATATTCGAATGAACTAGGTACCTAACCCTAAAGCTTTCCTGCTTGGCTCAACCGACTGGTTTTCACCACTGGGTTTTCTGAGAATCGACGCACTAAATGTCGCAAATTAGTCAAAAATGCAGTCGCCAGTCTGCTGACTTGACATATGATATCACTGACAATGTTATCTCATATTTAGGCAGAATATCAAGGACGTGAAAGTCCTTGGTATCTCAGTTGGAAGAGCAGTCGTAGACAGCGGAGATGCATGGATTACATTTCTCCAAGAGGTGGTATAATATGTATTTTTTATAAGTTTAATTAAGCTAAGACATCCGTAATCCGTATTAAGAATAATAATAAGTAAAATAATAATAATAACTGGATTCACAGTGCTGTTTAAACAATTGTAGATATGTAGTTACTTACTAGTAGTCCCCAAACTTGGTAGTCATGTCTTTTGGGGACTTGAGCTTGGAGTGAACAGATTACATTTTGACGTAAGTTTATTTAAAATACGGCGGTGACTTTTGGAAAACAATTTATTTAATATTTTTAACATTAGCTGTGCTGAGTTGAGCGTAATTTATGGATGTCGGTCGGTCGGTTCCGATCACAAAGCGTTTGCGTTCACATTGTCATTTGTTGTGTTGTGGATTGTAGAGCTAATGAGTGGAAACTTACGCAACCGCACTAGCTTAAACAAACTGACGTTGCAGTTGATGACATAACTTACCTATTTGCTTTTTCGTTATTTTATGTATATTTGGAAAAATAACATCAAACTGAAAAACTAATGTGTAACCACTAAGCAATGCTTCATTTCTTCTTTAAGTGGTTAAGTCCATAAAGGTGGTCCTTGAATAATGCAGGCGATAATACTTTAAATTATTTATTAGTGTAGGTACCTAGCTTCGAATTTGAATGTGGATAACATAATCACAGTTGTTACCACTTAGAGCAGTTGTTCTGGCATGTGTAATGATAGGATCTAACAGCACGTGATGCGCACTCGCGTGTGCCGACGCCGAGCGTCGAGCCCGCCGCGGCACGCCGTTAGAGTCATTGATCCATCTCATATCCATCTCTGTTTAAGTACTATGTTTCCATGTGTGACTTACAATTTTCTTCGCTGAACCATTAGGATGAATAACATATAACGATAACATAATAAAGCAGCTCTACTTTACGCCGCTTAACTGAATTGGCGGAAAGCAAACGAACAAAGTCGATAGAGCGTAATAAAAATGATCTTAGCAGAATTTCCAGGAGCTATGATTACAAATTTATACGCTTTGATGATAATGACTTTTGTTGTACCTTGTTAAATATTAAATCAGTACGTAAACAATACGTAAATATACGACTGACAACCTAGGAACTAAGTATTTTTACGTTGGATTTCAGGCTAGTTGCTGGTTTTCAGGAAGCTGGTGTGTAAGAATTGTTGGTGTGAGCAGATATTAATGAGCAAGTAAGTATTGGCCCCTTTGATAGGAGTAGGTACGTTTCGTACGTAGTGCCGACTCCGGGTCGGGGCTGCGAGTGCGCGTGCGCGGGGCAGCACACTCCATGCCAGCGCGGGGCAATTGTGCTTCTACAATCGCGCCATTACTCCTTCGTGACTTGAATATTCAATACGCATCATTATGATAATACCACAGTAATTCGTTCCGATAATGTACTTAGTGCCTCAGCTATACGTGTAGTTAGCAAAATATACTTATTATTTTAACAATTTGGAGTCTACGTTTCTTCTTTTCTATCGGTATGATACCTATGTTTTAAAATTTAACTATTATTCTATTCATTAAAAGATGAATTTACTTAAATAATGAATTTAACTAAACTGTAAACTGACTTGCAAATAGTGACAGTAAATAAAGTTATTGAATAACGTAAAGCAAAAAAGCATCAATAACAGTCTGAAGACCAATCAATTGTTTAAATACCTTATTTGTCGTCAAATCCTAAGAACAACACTGAGTCACGCGATGAAAAATAAAAAGGTGTCCTCATTTACTATTTATAAAACAAGTGAAATAGAAATAATAAACAAGAAAATGAATAATCATCGAAATTGAATGGTAAGAAGTTAGTAATACAATAATGTTATAATGTGCAAGTGTGACTGTGTGATCGATGAGTCGCGGACACAGGCGACATAAATAGCTTATGTTTGTTTCCTAGTATTTGGTCAATAAACACAATAGAAAAATTAATTAATCAAAACAAGTTGTTCTAGGGCATAGCGAGTTTTAATCACTATCAATATCAATACTAATTACTTAATCAATAGCCTATCGATACCGAAGTGACTGAGCTGCGGTGATACAATAGAAAATCATATCATCGTTGATGAGCCGCGACACGAATACCTACAATGTTTGAAAAACATCTTTTGCCAGGCTGCATTTTCGAGACCTCGACCACTGCGGGCGCGGGGCGGGCGCAATATATATATTCACAGCTATCGATTCCACTAACTGGACTCGCTTTGTCACTGAAATAAATAATCTTTTTATTAAAAAAAAGTGATATTCATTTATACGAGTATAACACAAGAAACAAAAACAAACTGTCCCAAACTTTAGATTGGCCAAAACAAGTAATTCATCTGTGGGAAACTGTATTAAATTTTTTAATAATATACCTTACAATGCTATCGAACTTCCTATTAATAAATTTAAGTCACATGTCAAAACTACACTAATGTCTAAGGGGTATTATAAAATTCAAGACTAGACGAAACTTGATGACAAGAATGTATGGTCATTCGTATGGTCAGTCCAGCCTGCACTAAACTGATGTACCTATCTGTTTATTTTGATTTATATTTTTATGTGTGGCAGCTAGTGGTGACTGAGTTTGTTCCGGCGTTTCTTCTCAGCACATGCCAGATTGTCTGTGTCTTGTCTCGAAGCGCCAGTATGGCCCAAAAAATAAGGAGACATGTTCTGGCCCCATATGGGCCCATATGGGGCCAGAACATGTCTCCTTATTTTTATTTATAATATTATTGACGTTCATAAGTGGCAATTTTCTGTCCTAAGTTGAATAAATGATTTTTGACTTTGACTTTGACTTTGGTATAGTGGTTCGCACCGCGCTCTGGACTAAAAAGCCGAGCGGTTGTGGGTTCGAACCCCGCAAGGGGCAAATCTTTGTGTGATGAACACGAGCATTTGAACCAAGTTATGGATGTTTATAAACGTATTTAAGTATGTTTATCCGTAATCTAGTCGCCATAGTACCTAAACTAAAACTCAAACTCAAGCGTGTATTTGCCAAGAACACAGTAAATAAAGATAACATTTAAAAGTAAGTAGCGCATGTGTTCAGTCTGCTCGCAGACGTGCAAAAATTCAATTACAAAATTACACATAATATTGATGTCAATCAAATTACATTAGTATAATTAAAACAAGCTGCAAGCTATACTTAGTTTGGGGTTAAATAAATTGGTGTGATTGTGGAAACATTTTATTTACTTATTTTTATTTGCCGTTTGCTTTGTAGTCCGGAGACAGTAGTTGAATAATGTATTATTTGGTCTACTTGTTTTAAAAATGATTTAGTAACCGCATTTGCACGGTGCACGAGTGTCGAGTTGCTGCTGCAGCTGCCTTCGCGCCGCGAGCGGATCATCATGGTTGCCAACTCTTTGTAATGTTCTCCCCCTAAACACATGCCAAATACCCCTAAAATCTCGAAATTTAATTGTAAAACCCCCCAAAAATTCAATTAAATAATCTTTGTCAAAACAAATACGAGTCCAGATCCAAATAAAGTTTGTCGTACTGGTAATTAGACTTAGTATTTATTAGTCTCTAAACTCAATCTCTGTAGATTTCTTTGTAGTCTGTCTCTGTCACAGTGTCTGGCGCTGCCGGTCTGCGGCTGTGTTGCCATCCAGTTGACACTAGAATTTAATGTAATTTGTTTATGTTATAGTTAATATATTTTTAACTTTAATTATTTTTTATAAACAATTTTCAATTATTGATAATGCCCCTAAAATTACTCTTAAAAATATTAGGTCCTTTAAAAAATCCCAATCTACATGTCTCCCCTAAATCTAGGGGGGGGAGACCCTAAGTTGGGAACCCGTCCAGTCGGGTGCGCGGTGTCGGGTTGCGGAGGGGCCGGCTTTGTTGCGGGACGAGCTCGGCTGCGGCCCTGCTGACTCACTGTGTCAACGGAGCTACGTTAATAAAGATATTCATTACACTAATAGGGGAGTTAGAAACATTCAATATATTATGTAGATGATAACGTTCGACTGTTATTTTGTTAAATGCGTTGATTCGAATCAATCTGGAAGTCAACGGGGAAGGCCTATGTTCAGCAGTGGACGTCCTATAGCTGAAATAATGATGATTCAAACGTACCTAGGTTATAAAAATTGCATAAAAATTTACTGTTTTGTTTTTAACTTCAAATTTTTTTAACCAGTGACTCCTTGTTGTATTATAATAATAATTTTAATACAACAAGGAGTTGAACAATGTATCTACATTTTTCTACTACGAGTAGTACAGAAGGCGCCCTTGTCGCGTCAATGAATGTGAATAGAAAACACTTAGATGTTGACATTTTTAGGGTTCCGTAGCTCAAATGGAAAAAACGGAACCCTTAAAGGATCACTTTGTTCTCACTTGTGTCTGTCTGTCTGTCCGTATGTATCGAGTTGAAATTAAAACCATATAGTTACAAGTCAACAGTCTTTTTAAGCTGTGAAAAAATCCAACTTCTAAGTTAACGTAAAAAAAAGATAAGGTCGTTTATGCCGCAAAAAAATGTATATTTCGACACTGAAGGAATCAAAAGTTTAATAGGATACTTCCATTGACATAGAACTATGAAATTTGGCAAGTAATATCGTCTTAAACTATGCTTTTGTTATTAAATTTTGTAATTAAACTGCGAGACTCAATTACTCAACTCTATATATTATATTATTAACCCCCACCGAGGGTTCCGTACAAATTTGTAGGAACATAACGCCAACAACTGTCCTTAGCAATGAGTGCCTCTAAACATATGACGTTGCCTTGACGACGAGGTGACCAGTAAGGAAATGATCGCTTACAACAAAAAAGAGAAAAAAATATTTATTTTAATATAAATCTCAAAAGTATTGAGTGGATTGAGTGGAGCCACTTGCGTGTAAATTCACTTGTCCGGTTTTTTAACAACTCACTTACATTAAGTGCCTAAAAGTAGTTGGAAAAACAAAGAAATAGTTATAACCCCTTTTTACATGGCGTTCGATAAAGACATCTTACATAAATTCAAAATTTTCAGGAAGTCAAAGAGAACACGTAGTGTAACAATAACGCAAAGGCGCAAAATAATAGCTCTTTTAAGGTAAGTGACCTGTTTAGGAAATTGATTATCGTTGCGTGGTAACGGAACCCATCTCCGGCGGATTTAAACAAAACGTGCATCGGCTAAATTATGACGTAACAGAGTTTGAGGCAATTTCCCGGGCCGGCGCGCGGCATGGGAGATATGATCGCGTTTTCGCTAAATTCATTACAACAACTGGTTATCCTGAATGGCTTACTTTCTTTTGTGTAGCGTCTCTTTGCAACTGTCAGGAGAAAAATCCACTTTAAATAATTTTTGGAAAATCTTCTTATTATTATTTATTTTAAACTCGTATTTTTGTGTTAGCCACTGTGATCTTTTAGTAATATAGCAACGAAGGCGCATAGAAAATGAAAGACAATATTTTTTTAGAATTTAGTTTTTTAGTAAGAACTCATTCTGTCCCACCTGAGGCAGTCGATTTTTTTCAAGTGTTATTTATCAAAGAACTCATTCTGTTTCACATCCCAGCACCTCTACCATGAACGATAAATATTGATTACAAATCGAGAGTTGTTTTGACGCTAAAACTCTATAAAGTAATATCAAGGTTCAAAGTATTACTTGTTATTTGTGAAAAAAATACAAAAAACTGATCATGATTTTATTGTTGCCAGCATTTTAGGATGAGCACCTAAAATTCTTTAGTGGTACGCCTTTACATCAGTTTGCATCGTGACATTTATCACCACACTCGAGCGGATGGCCAGTTTTTGCCAATACTCCGATTTAATATAATGTTTAGCAGCAGGTAATTATACCTGTGTCCTTCTGGACGGTTTTTGCTCACATTATTTGCTCCGCAGTGAGCAAGCGCAAAAACTAGTTTTATTTCCGTCGTTGCGCAGGAGTCGCGGCCGCGCATCGTCTGAGCAGAAAAAATTAACGCACTCTGCAGTCTGCAATCCACATCACATCGCTTGCAGTAGATGCTCGGCTAATTGAAATAATACGGTGGGGTAAGCTGTTTATAGCCGAGATCGTCAGAACAAAGGAAAAAATGAAAAAGTATAGGGGTGGCAGAACAAAGGAAACAATGTAAAATCCTACCCAAGAAAGGAACATACTGGGTCAGTTGGTGTAGTGGGCAACCCAAAGGGCCCGGGTTTTATTTAGAAAATTATCTTTTAAATTGGCCTAAGTTTGGGTGTTTTGGAAAATGAAAAGTACAATTTTAGTTACCTCTTAACACGAGCATGTTAATTGCTTACATCGAGACCGTGACGGTTGGTGTCTTCATAATTATCATCAACATTTCAGCCATAGGACGGCCACTGCCGAACATAGGGCTCTCCTAATGACATACAGATGATACAGATGATCCGGTTGGAAGCGGCCATATTGGCTATAGTGGTGTATTGCCTGGCACATATTATAATATAATTATATTAATTATCCGTTACTGCGGTAATGACGATATGTTTAATAGGTACTTATTCGAAGTTAAGCCAGGTTTTTAAAATATTACTTTTCTATGAAGCAGTAAAGAACACTGAACATTTAGCAAGACTAAAGCTTTAAATCAGATATAAGTTACCACTCAAAAAATATTGTTATCTAAAACAAATAACAATTGTTACCACCCAAGGCTTATGCAGCTTCTGCTTCGACTTCCGAATTATTCCAAAGATGAATGAATAATCATTCCACGGAATGGAATAATCATCATCAAATACAAATAGCTACGGGAAAAATTCTCCTATAATATGTGATAGTTAAGTTAGTAAGTATGTATAATATAAAAATGAGTGTTATATTTATGTTGAGCCGTTAAATAGTTGAGTAACAAACATGCTAACAATACAACCTCACATTTTTAATATTTCTTTAAATATACTCGTATTCGACGAATAACAGTTAAAAAGGTATTTTTGTGATGTGGTACAGCTTGGTATATAAGTAAAAATCTACACCTAAAATACCTAACAAGGTTGAAGTTAATACCTACTGCTATAAGAAATTAGAACCAAAGAGTTAGGCCCGAGGTCTGAACATGTTAAGTTTGCAGAGAAAGTGTGTGAAATATTTTCTTATGAATATAGGTAGAAGCACGCTGAAGCAGCTGAGATGGACGTGCCACGGGATAATATTCAGATTCTGGATTCGAAGAATCGCCAAAAACCAGCAATATCGGGATATTTTCAGGAACTGTGCCGTTTGTATATTCTTGCACAGGTCGCACGTAGCTGGCTACTTTCACGACAACCTCTTTCGTAATCTCGTTAGGTACGATTGAGAAAGAGGTTTTCGTGTAACATTACCTGCTGCACTCAGAGACATCGATTAACAGTAAAGTGTCGATTAACATATTTGTTCATTTAATAAATGTCTTTTTTCGTATCGACTTCAGAATCACAGTAACCATTAAAGTAAGAGACGTCTCCGAGTGCAACAGTTCTGAGTGCGGCAGTAGTGTCCTGAATGTTAAGTCGGGGCTAGCCATCCCCAACGAACTCGTAGTATGCGTCCCGTGAGGCCGGGGGCAGGCAGGTCCGGGCAGCCGCGCTCGGAGGCGCATTCCGCGCGCACATCCGCAATATTGAGTACCTATGCTGCTTCTATCGAGTGCGCCGCATATTGGCATTCGCGGCTCCATACTGCCCCGGTCCCGACCGCGTTCGCCGTTCATTATATTTATTTTTAGCACTGGATTAGTTAGAAGTAATTTTTTTGTTCGATAAATTTTATAGGAAGTCAAACAACACAATTTTAAGCTTTTAAGTTATACGAGTTTAGCTCTACCTCCAAACCTCTCCACTAATCTCTATCGGTGGTTAGGGCTTGCCAATCTTTAAGAAAATTGACTAAGTAATCACGTCACCGTTTTCGAGGCCTTTGCCCAGAAATGGGACAAAAACGGCTAAATAGAAAAAAAGGCTGTGTACATACACACGCTTATTAGAAATAATGTAGGTATAATGTTTTGTAATTGTACCATATCCAATAAATAAATAATCAATTTGTTTAAAAGCTTGAAAGTAGAAGAAAGTATCCGGTTGTAATGATAGTCTTAGTAGAATAACTTTGACTTTAAGTCCATTAAACATAGCGTTTACATTATTCTATTCATTACAAAGGAGGACTGGACATCCATGACAGTAGTTATTTAATGAACTGAGGCGTCGAGCATTCTCGCTCGGCGAGTTAATCTGGACGCGATACATAATTCAGATGCGTCCGGCACACGGACAGTGACGCGTCGCGTTGGAGGCGGCAAGTTCACGCGCCGACTATCTACGCGTCAATCAGCGTCGGTCGGCGTGACAGCGACGACAATCACCGCCGTTTCGTATAGTAGGTACCTCTACCTACACACCAACTCTATGCCACACTACTCTTTGTCAGCGCGCAACTAACCAACGCAGTTAGCTCTATGCCCGGTTGGGTGTCTATCCTTGATGCATTACAAGACAATACTATCCAATCACGCCGTAAATCTAAGTAAATATACCCCTATTTTACAATTTAAACTAAAGGATAGGTACGACGGTACCTACGAGTATGAGTCATGTTTGTTAATGAGGTGAAACAAATATTGCTCGAGTCTGGCCAGACGGATGCTGCAAAGATTATCTGGTTCGAGGTCCTAGTCGTTCTAAATAGAAACACTGAATAAGTTTTACATAGTAATAATTTTATTGGTTATCAAGTTGTTATTAGGTACAATATAGCCGCACATAGGAGAGGTGTAGGTATGTTTTGCAGATGCCGAAAGACGACGACTTGGGAGGCACGACGAAGCTCGCTGTTCTCTGTAATCTCTTCCGCTAGAACAACAATTGCATGTTCGGAGTTTTAGTGGCATTCTTCGCTTCGCTAACATTGCCGTATTGTTATATCGTCATGCTGGCGCTTCCGATTGGCTTTGTGTCCCGTTTACACGATGACAGAAACGTACCACTGTTCATTACAGTAATACAGAGCATGGCAGCTACAGCACCCCTGGCATGAACGCTTATCAGTCCGCAAACAGTTTTGAATTGACGTCAAACTCTAAACAGAAAAAGGGAAACCAGGTAATACTGCTATGTAAGATCGTAAACCCCCAGCTTAGTCATTTTTATGCTTACATTGCGATCGCGCGATAGTCCATGTGACAAGCTAACAGGCTAGATACTGTGGACCCCGGGTACACGTATCCCTAGCGCCGAAAACAGTGCCAAAATGTCAACTTGCTGGGTCTAGCTAGAGTCTAATGTAACTAGTAGGCCGTCGTATTTCACGCCGATTACCTTAAACTATGTTGATTAAAAAAATATATATCATACCTATATTGATGTCATTTTGCCTGTTGATTAAATGACCCGTCGATCTTTTGAACTGTTGATATTTTAATCTGTTGATATATTAATCTGACGATCTTTTGAATCGTTGGTCTTTCATGTTGCTGCTATTAAGGTGTTGATTATTTAAACGTTGATCATATGATTGTTGACATTGGGTATCAATCCCGACTGTAATATAATTTAAGTAAACGCATTTCAAGGAAAGTGTTATAAACAAAATGTAAACTGTGTACTGTTTTGTTAAGAAAATATAAATGACTAAGGTTTTCTGCATGAAACAGTAAAAAAACAATGATTTGATTCTATTTTTAGCAAGAAAACTTACGCAAATCAAAGCCATTACCTCTCGGCCATTTTAATCCCTGACATTGTTGAAAATTATCCGAAAAAGTCGATCTCCATTTCGCAATTTAATGAATCAGTTAATCCAATTTGCTTTACATTATTTTCGCATTTAGTCAGTCGCACATAAATTCTAATAAATAATAAATTAATGTTATTTCGTTTTAAGATTAATTTAAAATCCATATAGTACGAGTACGAGTAGTAGCTCGGATCTTAAATTTAAGCCGTATTGAAAATTAATTATTTAGTACGGGATCGTATGAAGGGTACCTATTGCATGTTTTAAGATATTTATTTATCAATTATGAACACAAACCATTACTCACATTAATAAAGCTGAATGTGGAATCAGAGCACTGAGCAGACCCGTGTGCGGATCACGCGCAATTCAAATAAGGGGGACTACTATGGAGACGTTTAATATTAAAAAAGAAAAAAACAACTTTACCTTCGCTGCTTTTTAAAAAAAATAATTAAAAATTAACCGACTTTAAAAACACTAAAAAGCTAAAAATAACTTTTAAACACTCATACCAAACAGTTATTTTTGGAGTCGGTGCAAACAACCACATTCAAAAATACCACGGCTGGCACCGACTCCAATAATAACTGTTTGGTATGATTGTTTAAAAGTTATTTTTAGCTTTTTAGTGTTTTGAAGTCGGTTAATTTTTTAAATAAAAATTTGTTTTATTGGTATGTTTTTTGGTGTTTTTTTTAGATTCTAAATGGCGATCTGTGATGTAATTATAGCTAAATTGCTTCTCATGACGATTCAAATAAGTCCAAACACGGCTATGATACATTGTTTTATCACAGAGTTCCGGTGCTTACCTTTCGCCTTCTTCATCAGATCAGTTTGATGGTATCATTCTCACCAGAATCATTTATTAAAATTTGATTTGTCGACTATAGCAAGGCTTAACTGTCTTAATGAAAATATCTTATCGCGTGGGTGGAGCGTGCGTACCTTAGTCTTGGAAGACTATTGTGGCCAACTATGGTCTCCTTCATCAGTTCCACCTTAGCAAATGATACTTTTTGAATGCAAATGCTTGACTTGTTGTTAAATATACTAAAATCGCTAAATGTATACCTATAATATTTTAGGAGTTCCCTCCTCATGGATCCTATCATCAGAATTAAATTTTGAAAAAAATGGGACCAGTCTGGAGGTATACCCTTTCAATTGAAAAAAGTATTTTTCAAATCGGTTTATTAATGGCGGAGTCCTGAGGTAACAAACATAAAAAAAATACAACTGAATTGAGAACCTCTTCCTTTTTTTGAAGTCGGTTAAAAATACCAACAAACTGATGATAGACTGGGCTAGTTCGAGAATATAATAGATGACGCTAATTGAAATCAATCATAGACGCGCTTACTCTAGCCCATCTGGCTACAGGTACTACGCGGGGCGTGTAAGATCCTGTCATCAACATTGACATAGAACTGAGATAAACTACGGCTCCAGCCGTGGCGCTATCACGTTCCTCGAGACATCTTATAACCTTCACGAAGCTTCATGGTGTTGCCGAATTGAGTACACGGCGGCGAGAAATCGAAGAGAAAATCTAGCTAAGGTACCTTTGTAAAAGAGAAAAAGGAGATCTTTGGTTTCATTAAAAAAGAGTTGAAATAGTTTCTATTTTCCATTAGTTGCAGAATTATGGGCATCGCTCTTACTAGGTAGCTGTTAAGATTAAAAAGCAAAGAAATGAGTCCTATGATTTGAGAGAATTGAGAAATCGACCGCGAATGGCAGAGCTGCGTGATTATATTAATTTCCCTCGGGCGAGCATAACTGTTATGACGGCGTTTGTAAACAGCGCGCGCGTGAGAAGGTAACGGTCGCCGCGCGGCCGACGACCGCCGAACCGCGGGAACCGACCAACCACTTGCACTTTTCAGTTCAGCATTACATTACAATCACTTGATAATTACCGATTTTCAGTTCTGGAGGTCCAAAGAGTCAATTTATAAATACAATTAAGATATAATCTATTATGAACTCTTCTTCATTATTATTTCGTACAACACTGTCGACTGAATTTGATTATTTTCTGATTATTAAGGTGCGTACAGATCTGGCAAATACGCGAACAAGTAGCGCGCCTGTCAAATCTGTACGCACCCATAGCTAAAACATAATCCTAATTAAAACAGTGTTAAGTTAACTTCGTGTTTCCTTGTTACTGCTGATCTGTCGTGTTTGTCATGTTAATCTGCCGTCGAGCCGTCACTCGTACTCGTAATGATAAGTTTAGGGAGTAAAAGCAGTGTCCGTGATGACAGATACCATACAATTTAGCCAACCATCGAGCTGACACCAGCGCACATAAGATAGGTATGATTGCCCCCGGTCGCGGCGCGAGCGCAGCCAAGGTTAGCGCTGTGCGTGTTATGGTGCATTACTAGGTATTACGCCGATTGACTGTAATTGAAGGCGCGGTCGTCTGTAATGATTGTGTGCGTATCCTTGAACACTGACATCAAGCGACTGCTCGACAGTAAAACAAAACATGTATGTATAATAAAATAATTTAAGTCAAATTCATTTATTTCGGGAAACAATTGTTTATGTGTCAACAATGATCCATGTGTTACTTAGAAGAATTGAGCCCTTTATACTAGAGCTAGTGTAAATGTTTAAAACTTTTTTTTACGAAGTACATAAAATTTTAATTTGTCATGTAAGTACTTGCGAGGCATTTAATGCGGAGTTTCGTGTTGAGGCTTTTTCAGTCTAATAAGCCTAGTCAGTCTAGTCACTTAACATTCATAGTAATTTTACAAATCAAATCAAATATTTTTTGCAAGAATACAGTCATTGTATTCTGCAGTATCTTGATTTGAACAAAATAATAACTACTGAGTTCTGTATTTTTGCAACTGAAGTTTGTGAATGACAATCATTAAAAGCAATTCTGTTGTCTAGGATCGCAAGCTGTAGATAAGTGAAAGACATTGGTGAAAGTTCGTGTATTTCGGTCACAAAACTCACTGGTTGGTACAACATACACATACATTACCCTAATCTTACCTCAGGAACGCTATTCAGATTGAGTAGATTTTATTATCTCTCTGTCTCAAGAAAACCGTTTTGAGAACCTAAGATGTGTAGGAAACGAAGAGTAACAAAAGTAGTATGATTGTAAAATAATAAGTAGGTATTATTAATAAAGGTAATTAGTTTCATCCACAAAGACGTCCAAGGCGCGGCGCAGACACGTGTGCGCCGGCGCACGTGCGGGGCGACACCGCGGGCCGCGGCGACGCTGCGGCTCGGGTTACGCATGTGTCTTATATTTACAGTTTCTGCCTTATTTATCTTACGAGCCATCTGCTGCGATTTTTTACCGGAATGTTAACAAATCTGTAAACATTCTTACAACCGCGGGACCGGGACGAGTCCGCTTGCACGTGCGTGCCGACAACGCGACGATTTGTAAACGGCGGTCTCACTAAAGAAGTATGGTAATGTCACGCTATACCGCCATTAACTCCATTAAAATTAAGTGAAGCGATGGCCCGAAATTAGTTTCTACAAAAGAAAAACAAAAACCATTAACTTCGTAGAGCCGCTCTGACAGTCAGATCGAGAAAACGAACTGTGATAGCTAGAAAAGAAAAGTAGGATGCGAACTGAAATCGTCGGTTTGTAGGAGGGTTGGAAGTGTCGTTTGCATCGGAAATTACATTGTCCTACGGGCCACACACGTGGAACATGTGCGCTACGCACATTGCACAGCACACAAGCTACGCTAACAACACAATACATTCTCACTGTACTTTCAGTTCCCCGGTTAAAACATGAAGTTGATTCAGATCGAAATGTAATGATATTGATTTTTCGATCGGCTGTAATAATTTTTTTTATTTTTTTTTTAAAAATTTATTTAAAGCAACCAAACTTACAACTATCATAACAGGTTACCCCAATGCGATAGTGAAGACAATACATAAAAGATAATATTTAAAAACAACTATTTAAGGTACACTTATAATCTATAGCTACAAGTAAAGAGAGCAACTCTTGTGAGTTCACTCAGAGAACACACAAATAGGTCCACTTCTAGCGCAATCATGTTGATGCCGCGGGCGGCGCGCGTGAGCGGCGCCTCGCGCAGCAGGTTAGTGCGCGCGCGCGGCGTCGCCAGCAGCGGCGGCCGCCGCCTTCTCTCCGCATAACGGTCGGGCACACTAAACCATATGTTTTTTAATAAGTCCGGATTATATGTTTTCCCTCTTAACAATTTAACTAAATATAGTATCAGCCCGACGTCTCTCCTGACTTCGAGTTTATTGTACCCTACCATGCCTAAAATAAATAATGTCGGATACATTAATGAGTAGAATGGATATACCCCGTACTGCCTTAAATATATATACCTTATACATTTATTTTGTATTTTCTCAAGCATGACGCTGTATTTCTTTTAGTCAAAGTCAAGTCAAAAATCATTTATTCAATTCAGGACAAAATTGCCACTTATGAACGTCAATAACAACATTATAGGCCCCTAGGGGGCCAGAACATGTCTCCTTATTTTTTGGGCCCTACTAGCGCTTCGAGACAAGACACAGACAATCTGGCAAGTGCTGAGAAGAAACGCCGGAACAAACTCAGTCACCACTAGCTGCCACACAAAAAATATAAATCAAAATAAACAGGTAGGTACATCAGTTTAGTGCAGGCTGGACTGACCATACATTCTTGTCATCAAGATAGTCTTGAATTTTATAATACCCCTTAGACATCAGTGTAGTTTTGACATGTGACTTAAATTTATTAATAGGAAGTTTGGTAACATTGTGAGGTATATTATTGAAAAATTTAATACAATTTCCCAAGAATGAATTACTTGTTTTGGCCAATCTAAAGTTTGGGACTACAAGTTTGTTTTTGTTTCTGGTGTTATATGAATGAATATCACTTTTCTTTATAAAAAGATCTAAATTTTTGCGTACGTACATGATATTATCAAATATGTATTGAGAGGCCACAGTGAGTATGTTAATTTCTTTAAAGAAATCTCTCAGGGATTCACGCGGACTAAGTTTGTATATAGCACGAATAGCTCTTTTCTGTAAAATAAAGATAGTATCGATGTCCGTAGCAGAACCCCACAAGAGAAGACCATAAGACATAATACTATGAAAGTAACTGAAATACACCAGCCTTGCCGTTACAACGTCAGTTAGATGTCTAATTTTTCTAACCGCAAAGGCAGCTGAAGCAAGTCTCCCAGCCAGAGTGTCAACATGTGGTCCCCATTGCAACTTCGAATCCAATGTAATGCCCAGAAAAACAGTGGAGTTTGATAGATCAAGTTTTTCACCATTTAGTAAAATTACTGTGTTAGCTTGTTTCACGTTAGGCATAGTAAATTTAATACATTTGGTTTTTTTTGTATTAAGAAGTAAGTTGTTACTTGTGAACCAATTTAATACCTTAGAGAGAGCTCCGCTTACATCGTCAAATACCTCTTCGCCTCTTTTTAATTTGAAGATTAAAGAAGTATCATCAGCAAACAGAACTATCTCACTATAGAACTATCTCGCAATAGAAAGGGAGATCGTTAATATAGATCAAAAATAGCAACGGTCCCAATATTGAGCCCTGGGGCACTCCCATTTGAAGCGGGGGTCCCATTTTCGTGCGGTGCCCAGACAAATGCGTTACATTCGAGGTGACTTCTAACAAGAGCATTATATAATAATATTATTGCTTTGATATTCGTAAAACCATGAGCTCTGCGCAGTATAAAACCCAAGTTTCGGTATGCTTTTTTACAGATGTTATGTACATGATCGCGAAATTCAAGCGACCCCGTAAGACGCACGCCCAGATCCCTTACCTCATTTACTCTTGCTAAAGTCACACCCTCCACCCTGTAATCGTAAACAATAGGTTTTCGTGAACGAGAAAAACTAATAACTGCGCATTTATTTGTATTAAATTGTAACCCATTGTCTTGGCTCCAAGCTACTATCCTATCGATGTCTCCCTGTAATTTCTCACAATCTTTAGGGTCTCTTATAGCCAGATACAATTTCAGGTCGTCTGCAAACAGCAAACACTTAGCATCCTGTACCACTTCCGGTAAATCATTTATCACCAACAAAAATTCCAATGGTCCGAGATTGCTGCCCTGGCTCACGCCGGATCTGGTATAGTATGGGTCTGACACATACCCAGCGTGCTCGACGTATTGCTGTCGATCTCTCATGTAGCTGGCGAATAATTGCAAAAGATGGGACGTAAATCCCACTCTAGCCAGCTTTTCCAGCAATACGTCGTTGTCAACCAGATCAAAGGCTTTTTTGAAATCAAAGTATGCAGCGTCGACCTGTGTGCCACTGTCGACAGCCGGAATCAAGTCAGCCATATAATTAAGGAGGTTGCTGGTGGTGCTTCGTGCTGGGCGGAACCCGTGCTGAGCATCTGTTAACTGCGCGCTGACCTGCGAGTATAAGTGTTTATGCATAGCAAAACCTCCAAAACCTTCGCTGGTGTCGACAATACCGCCACCGGTCTGTATCCCTCAACCGTAGATAATGAGCCTCCCTTTGGCACCGGAATAACTCGCGTTAGTTTCCATCTTTCGGGAAATACAGCTGATAATGTTTTTCTGAAGTATTTTAATCGAAGCATATTGCCTGAATTATTTTGATTGTTTTTGTAGCGTAATAAATACTAGATACCGTTACAATTTTCAGTGGCTTTTAAATAATAATAAAAATTTAACGCATATACAAGTATACATACCTATTTGGCAGAAGCACTCTTTTAATAATTAAAATTACGCAGTAAAAAATTATTTTTTTTATTTGTGATTGTTGTGATTTATTTAAATATGTTACTTGCATAGATGCGATTTATTTGAAATACTTCTATTTAAAATGCAAATACAAAATGCAAAATACCTATTTTGTATTTTGAATTTAAATGCCTTTTAGTAAAAATCATTTTGTATTTTATTCGAAATACCTTTCGAGATGTATTTTGCATTTTTAATGTTTATTTCAAAATGCAAAATACTTTGTGTGAATTTGAGCGATAGAGGTGCCTGCTGGCTGCTAGCCATGCGTGCCCTTTTTTCTTCTTTGGTCAGAGTGCGCGCCTTATATCTGACATATGCGCCTTATATATTTGAGTAGTGTCAATGTCAAATGAAAACGACGAACATTATCTATGGCTATAAAAACGCAACGCCGTAGGCGCCGACGATTTGATTTTACGGATTTATTGTTTGCTGGTGCTGATGAAGTGGTATTGTTAAAAAGTGTAATAAATAAAAATTGATGTTAATTTTTTCACTTTTTGACAATACCAGTCCAATTGTTATTAATAAAAGAAAAGTGTAATAATAATAAAATAAGAACTAGATGCACAATCAACCAAAATAAATGGCCACACAATTCACAAAATGGAGCCACAGCTATCTTTTCGTTAGTCTAGTTTTTTTACATTATATTAATAACATAACAGAATTTATTGATACGCGTACTGGTAAATATGACCAAAATGTCATGCATAAGGTGCCATTTGGCTCGGCATTGTATCTCTATTCTATTTCTTATGATAAATACATGAAATAAATAAAAATATCATTCGATTTGGTCAAAAGGTATTTTATTTTGAAAAAGTATTTTGAAAATACCTATTTTGCATTTGGCATTTGAAATACAAAACGCAAAACTATTTGGTATTTTGTATTTTAAATAGTAAATCTGAAAAGTATTTTGCATTTTGTATTTAAATGCTTTATTAAAACTATTTTGTACATCTCTGGTAAGGTACTTGTATCTATTTTGTGGTTTGGTGCAAAAGGTTTTGGCGAGTTTATCCTCAAAGATCGTTGGCGAGCAGGACATTTATTTATTTTATTTTTATTATATTTATTAGGTTACATTTTTAAAGTTTAGGTATGATACTTAATTGGAGTATAAATCTAAATATAAAACTAATTACAGGTAAACACCACATACAATAAATACACTTTAGAAGTGTAAGTAGAGTTTAACATTGATTATCTACCTACTATATTCAATATCATTTAACTACTTATGTTTAATTGATTTAAAATATTACTACTAATTATTATTATTTATTTTTTAAATTGTCAAAAACTGTCCTGCGAAACCGTGAGTAAGTGTCCGCATGAATATCAGTTGACACGCTGCATCCATTCAGCAGTTTACACAACCTCGGGACAGGTGAGGAAGCACCCAATACTGATCTGCGAAGAGGTGGAGCAAGTGGCGTAATTGGCTTTCTCGGTACTCTAGCTAGACATTGTGTGTGAGGCTGCAGTCTGCACTTTACATTGCATTATGGCTAGCGTAGCGCCCCGTCTACGAGTACGCGCCGGTGGACGTGTCGGCGCGGGTCGTGGCACAACTTAACTCAACTCATTACGTTAATGACGGGCCTTCGATCCGCCGCGAATCGCCGCGGGCGCGCTGCGAGCGAGAATGCTTCATTTAATTCCGTCTCCTGCACTTGAAGTTGTTTTGTTGTTTTTAATCTATGTGCCAGACGGACAAAGCGCTTCGCTCGGCACGACTAAGTAATTGTAAGTGAGATAAATAAGGGTTATTCTTGGATTTGTTCCTGGAAAAAAAAAATCTACAGTTGTTTAGAGACATCACATTGTATGTACCAGGTCCATTTATTTTTTTCTAAATTGACTCCGTTGAATGTGGTGGGAGACGGCCTGAAAAATGTCTGATACCTCACATAAGGTTGTTACTCTCCTTGATTCGATTTCATGACAAATGGTGTGTTATCTGGCGTATACATTATTTATTATTTACTCGTAGAGCTTTTTTTATAAAATTTTATAATTTAGGTGCTGTTTTCCTTGCTGTTTCCATTGATTTGAAAAGTAAAGATACGGCATACAGAACAAATCACTCTACTCGTTTACCACACATGACAAAGAACTACCCTAAACTGTGGCGTAGTCGATTAAACAGCAACACACCATGCGTTGCTTTCTATTATGCCAAACGTTGATAATACGGATTTTTTTAAATAAAACAATGTAAATAAGTTTCATATTTTCGATTTACCTGTGATATTAAATATCATACTTTGTGTTAGTTGTGCTTTTGTCGTAGTGAACACGATAAAACTTATCATTTTCCTAATTTTAACATACCTTCGCTTTCGACGACATCCGATAGCCGACTACGTCACTTGCTTCGGTCTAAAGAGGATCACTTTAGGGCCACGTTAGTGGCAACAGTTTAACATGCGGTCCGCCCTGTCCTTACGAAGTAATATATAAGTCAATAGCTGTTTCCTTTCTTTCTTTAAATTATCAAAGACTGCTAGATACTGGCATGGCAACGGCGACTTACGAGTCATGTATTGCTCACATACGAGTGCAAGGCCGGTTTCAGCCCCAGCTCCTCGGCCGCATTGCCTGTTATAAAGAATAAGATCGCAATGCAAATGCTACGCTTGCAATAAAGAGTGCTTATTACCAAAATAGTTAAATGACAATAAAAAATATTGTCAGTCATCCATATATCCGATAAATGGTAGAGAGAGGTAAGGTAGAATCAAAGGATTAGCAATGGACTACACACGAAAAAAAATGTTCTTACTCACTGCACTCTAACGGAGTGGTCGTTACTGAATCTCAATGAGTGAACTTTTGCCCTTATCATAAGCATCCGACAGAAAATCAAAGCGTGTGTAGTGCATGTTGTAACGAGATAAAGTGGACAAGCTATATTGTTGCGTGGCTCCGGACAGCGCAGCCGGCAAAAGGGTAACAAGAGTCCTTTAAGAAGTGCTTACTTGAGAAGGCAATTCGTTACTTTGCTTTCCTCCCCCGCGTCTGTTGCAGGGCCCGGGAGATGTTACAAGGAACATAATTTTTATCTCTCCCGGTGTTACTATGCAGATCAAAGGAATTTTTCCTCTAAGCGCTTTTTTTCGTTTCTAGTCAGGTAAGCTTGACTATGGCCCTATAATCGGCAAGATGATTATTACATTTAGAGCGAGTACCATCTTATAACCACCGGAAGAAAATTAAATAGAAACTAATTCAACCAAAGTACTAGGCACCTACTGTAAATATAAGTTGACGAAAGATTATTTTATTTTATTATTAATCTTATTCTTGTTTTAAAAGCCTCTCTCTATATTTCATGCCAATTGTTTTAGGCTAGATGTGAGATGCCAAACGTTTGTTCCATCATAATGTACCACATTTATTGCAATAAAGTTTTAAAAAATAGCAAGGAAATGCATGCATCAGACTGCGCGGTGTACGTGCGATTGAGGCAGTGTATTAGGGTTGCTCCTAGTGCCATTATTTGTTCGAGATTTAGGTAATGCCGCACATGACTCGTGTCATAATCATGACCGATCTAATAGAAGTCTATGAAAACTTTAGTAGTTGCTATAGCAAGACAATGCCTTATTTATTTAACAGAAAATAATTTTCCATCAGAACACGGGCAACTCTACCTAACACTCCAACCTACCTACGGCAGAATATTAGTGTCGTGGTGGTCTATACCACGACTAAATGCTTAACCAAAAACTAAGCTTGTATTAGCAGGTTTTACATTATCACATTTTTTAGGTGCGGGATCTGGATCTTGTGTCTTTATTCTTCATACAAGGTAAAATATATAATTGGTAGCCCTAAGCCCTGCCCGCGCCATATTCGGCGCTTTGCCTCACAATGTCGAAAGTGTCCGTTGAATACTTATTATTAATTTACATACGGCCTTATGGCGGAATGTAACGCAATAAGCTGAAAAAAAAAGAATATTTATTTTAAGTACGTCGGTTAATATATCACAGGCACATGTGACATTCCATATTCCATACATGACAATGCAGCATAAATGAAAACGACCGTCATGTAATGGCCGAGGAGTACATCTAAAACATTCAGTTACAATGCCAGTGACCCTGAAATTCACAGCTCGTAACACTTCAGAGGGCAGCGGGGCTGACAGGCGGCTGACGACGACGCCTTTGTCGCTTTGTCGCTATGTCGCCTGTCGACGAGGCAAGGCGACGTAGCGTGGCGGCGCGGGTCGCGCGCGCATTCCGCGAGACGCGACCCGCTAGAGACACGCTCTACTTCGCGCGCTAATACGCTCGCAGCTTCCCACATATTGTGCTAGTGTCATACTGATAAGCTGTCACAATTACTTTTTCCGCTACAGGGAATAGGTATAACAAATCACGACCGAGAAAAGCCGAGCCCTCATTCTTTAAGTCGTTGTTAGTTGGGAGACTTTCATTGGAGGTCAAGCCTAGGAAAATAATTTGAATTCTTGAAATAAGCTGTCAGGAATTTAGTCTAATTTAAAGTTAGATCTTTGTCGTAGTTAGAATTCCGGCAAGACGAGTTAAGGTTCGTTACACACGTTATTTTATATGTTTTGCTAGATCTTATGAGAACGACATTGCAGGAATTAATTTAATTACAAATTAGTATCAATTCGGTGTTATTTTAAACTTAATAGGGAATACGCAATATCAATAGATTGAATATCTGTCATCATTAATCTAAGTGTTTTGTCGAGCCTTAGAGCCTTATTTTAATTAAAACGATATTAATGTTACATTGAACTCTGGCAACCGAGAGAAGGTAAGTTCGCTCTGGACTGGTATACCTACGCAACGCTTTGAGCGTTCCCGAGAAAGTCGGTAATTTACGAGCCATTACTTCTATCAGTTTGGTTTCATTACTGGCTCGCTCGCTGTAAACTCCCGAGTGGATGAGTATGGGACAGTGCTTCCCAACAAATGAAAAACTGCACATATAATGGGACAATATGCACACATGACTTAAGATATAACTTAATGACTGTATAGCAACTTCTCAGTGTTTTAAAATTTACTTCTTTTTGTTTGGTCACACAGAAATCGTGATAACCTGTACGATCAGTAGGTAGTTTATCGGTAGTACCTTCGAAAAGAAATCTTTCAAATGTAGGTCAGAGAGCTCGTTCTTAAGGTCAACACCATAAAAGGTTGGGAGCCGGCGGTCATCGAGTCAATCGCAAGTCGCATTTGCGCTCATCGGCTGTCAATTAGCACAGCCTAGTTCGCGCTGCACTCGATCTTTCGCGAGGTGGATTTCTTTTCCCGGCTATTTTCGTTCTAGCTGAGCTAGATGCCTAGATTGCAAATAAATCTTGAGTAAACACTCACACAAAACTATAATAATCCGTTATAAGAACGTACAAGGGCTTAGTCTCATAATCTTACCCAAGCAAAATTACCCATTCAGTAAATTCTGCAAATATGCATATTGCAAATTGTAAAGGACCTAATTTCCATAACAAGACGTTCTTTCGGCATGGCTGTAATGCGACGGGCTGCAGTCCAGCATATTTGCTATAAAACCCTACGAAGTGCCGCGGCCGGTGCGTAATATGATTTCCATATAATGGTCCCCGGAGGCCGCGCGGGGCCGGACGAGGTCTCTTTGGCGCGCCGCTTTCTCGACGCTGTCAGTTAGGGTTACGAGTTTCAACGCTTCGTTTAATAGTCAATAAGTCTTTTTAGGATTTTTATCACGCACGATAGAATAGTGTAACTTTGGTTTAATAATCTAAAACTTAACATATGAATACTTAGTTCGTGACGTACTACTTACTAATACAGATCATGTTGATTTAAAAATGTCTTTTCTTTATTTCTTTGATGCCTAAAACAATTGGATAAAAGTTGTCAAAATACTTAAGTTTTAATGGTGTATTTTTTAAATCACACGACTCACCAAAAAAAAAAAAAAAAATAAAGAGATCTCATTTGTATTTGTCAAATATTAAGTAGCCTATATTATTGTATGAAACGTAATTATTTTAGTATTATTAACAACTGAGGTTACAAACATTTTTGTATTGCGGCACCCCTACTACGTTCGTGGTCTCATCGGCATTTGTTTATCGTTAACCTTTCGAATAACTGATTAGCGAATGGTATGTTTGCTCGAATCAATTGGGAATTCCACGCGTTTATAAGGACATGCATCAATATTGTATGGAAGTACGTAGAGCCTTCTATCGACGTCGTGAAATGTTTGCAGAGAGAGTTATTGGCGTTGGCATGTAATTAAATCTTTAATTAGAGGTTGGTGACGGTTACCGTCACCACCCGATTGCGTCACGCAGTTGTGGGATTTGAGCTATTCTCACCATAATTAGTTATTATCTAACACGAACAACCAATTTTGTAGTTGCGGGTGATTGGCAAGAATTGGTATTAATTATGTAAGTAACTAAATATTTGTAACAAATAAAATTTTACGTGAACGAAGTAAACATTTTAAATAGTTAGGTGTGTAATTTTAATATTGTATAAAAACTGCATGTGATTAATTTGATGCATAAACTATTTTTAAAACCAAGTCTAGCACCGTAGTTGGAGTAGTTTGCTAAAGGTACAGGAGTTATTTACGTAGAGTAATGATTGCGCATATAAAATTATAATCATTATTAAACTGTGTAACCTTTGATCCAGTAAAGCGGTGCGTCGACGGGCTCGCAGAGATTACGCACGCACCGCACGCGGCATTGTCTATTAGTCTACCGGGCGAGCGCACACCGCAGTCCGCGATACAGTGATTCATCTGTGTAAACAATAATCCGTGCTGTATAACTATTGCGCAAGACTTGATCTATTGCGTTACCTAAAACATAAACAGACGGAAAGGCGCAAGCGAACATCGTTGAAATTGAACAGGAAAATTATAGGTCGTGAAAATATACTTGAATAGAACTATTATTGTAGTACTACACTGACTAATCACGCTGTTAATGAAGCAATTAAAATGCATTTTATTTATGTGAATAATCAATAACATGTCTTATAAAACAATGATATTTAAATTTTCTGCGGTATTATATTAAATAGACGTGTGTACATAATTTACTAATAATAAAGATAGTAAAATAAATAGTATTTCTGGTGGTTTTCAAAATTTTAAGAAATTGATCTAATGTTTTCATTTTTTTTCTAAAAGAGAAATAAACAATGCGGTCAATATGTACTTTCATATAAAATACAATTTCTTAACGTAAAGAAAAGAAGTATGATTTTGATTAGGATACTAAGTATTGTTTACTTATTGTCGATATTTAAAAAGGGCTTGCCAATCTTTAAACTTGTTCAAGTCATCACGCCATATTTTTCGAGGTTTACCTTTGGTCTCGGACGACGTTCCGTCACTATTAGGCAGCGTTCGTGACGACTAAATACGGATAAAAAGATGTTTGGGGAAGGCTTTTTTGCCCAGCTGTAGAACCGCGACGGCTAAATTTAAAAGTTGCCCTGCGCCCTGCATCCCACTGCAGGGCAAAGGGTTTACTTTAACTATTAGGTTATTGTTGATACTATTATTTACGCATAATTGTTATTTTATGTATATGAACTATAGGGACGTACTATTTTCTTCATCATCATCATCATGTCAGCCACAGGACGTCTACTGCTGAACAAAGGCCTTCCCTAAATGACCTATTATCGCGGGGATTGCCAATACTCGCCACGCTTGGCAGGCGGGTTGGCGAGCGCAGTTTTTTATAAGATTTCGGGCGCAGACGTTGCTGCCCGCCTCGTGCTACAGGAATTTATCGCCTCTTACGACACGTCTCCTGTTGACGGTGGGGAAGTGTATTCGGCCGTCCCAACACGACACGTACTATTTTCTTAACATTATATTATATGTATGGAATACTCTATTAAATGTATTTCCACATTAATTTATTCCTTGCTTTCCTGGCGGCAAAATACCTGAGAGGGCACGTATTGTGCTGTAAACCGTCGCATCCTTGAACTTGGGCGGGTCCGTCTCCTTGCGGCGTAGGGCGCCCCGCCCGCCTTCACCTCGCCTTGTTTGCGCCACCGGCCCCACGATGCACAGCCGTTAGTTTCACTTAGATATAATGTGTTCTAAATGCTACATGTACAAAAAGTACAGTTAGCAATTAATTTATATAACTTTTGCAGAATATAAACGGTCGTACAGAGGTTTTTATTTTAATTATAAACATATTTCGTAGATATTTATTTACCTAACAGACAAAAAATATTGTCTTAACCTTCTTTCGTGTCCTCTTCCTCATAAATACAAATCGGTTGATTACACTCATAATTCTATGTAGGTCGTAACGAGACGTGTATCGTGTCGGGTTACAAAAAAATATCAAATGGCATCTGAAGTGCTTCTTTGTGGATAAGTGAGGCAATCCCAGTGATGCGTCGGTCGCCTCCGACTACCTGACACACGAGACGATACGGTCTCGTTTCTGAAGCGGAGCTGACCTTCTGATTGTTTACGATTGTGATACAAAAATGGAAGGAGCCTTTAAAACCAAACAGGTGCGATTTTTGATGCAAAGTAAAAAAAAAAGCTTTACGTTTTTAGGACTGATTCTGAGCATGATTATTTTTTGTGGTAAATAAAATGTTGTTGCTGATAAGAATCAGCATTATAAACAAATACGAGTACCTACATGCCTCGTTTTGCTGGGCTCGGTTATATTGTTAATGTCGACCAGGCGCTGATTGTCTTAATACTGTTGTGTCTTCGCCTTGGGTGCCATTAACGAGTAATTAAACTCGACAACTTGCCACGCAACGCTTGTCTCGTATAGTCTATTCATCCATGAGTAGTTAAGAAAAACCATGGAACACATACTTTATATAGTAGAAATGACATTTATTTTGTTCGACAAAATTTTCCGCCATTTTTATCTGTAATCACCGTTTTAGAATGGGCGAGAGTTGACAGGACTTGTCATTTCATACTAAATGAAAGTAAAAAATCACGAACTGGTTTCGGAGAAAGATGATCCGTATTGCTGCTCTATAGGGTATGTGCTCGATGGGCCAAACGAGCGGGCCCGCGGGCTGCGGCGAGCGTGCAGCGGCCACGCGACGGGCCCACGCGCGACGAATTAAACCTAGCGGCTGAATTATTCATCTCATGCAATATTGATCGAGGGCCGAATGCGGCCGCAGGTCTCCAGACGCTTCCCGACCTGACGAAACATTTACTTTGCCCTTTTGGGAAAATAATAAAACCTTAACGTTGTAGCTCAGTCTACTCTAGTGTTGCGCTCAATAGTCCATTATTTATTTATTTATTTCAAAAGGTACACCAACAGTACATGTATACAATATTTATAAATAACACCAATCATACATCATACACTTCTTATACATGTACCTATTATAGGCGTACACAACATCATTAACATCATCATCAACATTATCGATAGGAAATCTCGAAAATAGCCAAACTGTACTATACGTACTGCTCTTCAATATTTATAAACTATCAATACTATCGATATTTTTGTATTACCCATAGTCACAGTATCACAATAATATTAGTCGCAGTTATGAGAGTTTATAGTAATAAAACACTGAAAGCATTTAAAAAGTCTACAATCGTTATTCCTAAACTATCGATAGTGTTGATAATATTAGCAATTTTGTGTTAAGCTTATAACAACACTATCATAGTATCGATATTAATGATAGTTTTATTGCTATTATGACGATATGTTTTATGTTATCGATAGTATCGTTACTATTGATAGCGCTAAAATTGATAGTGTAACTAAATTTTAAGGTCACTATCGATAATTCGGTAACACTATAGTCCTCAAGTTAAGAGGATAATGATACCACCAACCACAACTTCAAAACGGAGGTTCTATGATTGTCTGTCATACATTTTTATTCTCAAATTGGTTACCTATTTACTTACTACTTATTTGTTTAATTTTAAATTCTACTAATCTAAATGAAGTCCTGGAGCAAACTCCGTCACTTTATCCATTTATTTACCAATGCTATGCTTCTCCAAGTAATCTCTTTTTCATGGATAATGTTATTCAGTCACAGGTTGGAGCTCAGCAGGGAGATCCATTGGGACCATTGTTATTTTGCTTGGCGATTCAAAAGATTATATCTAATCTAAAAGCCCCTTTGAATGTCTGGTACCTTGATGATGGTATTTTAGGAGGAAGCCCAGAAGTAGTCTTGCAAGATTTAAAAACATTGATTCCAGCTCTAAAGGCGGTGGGTTTGGAAGTCAATCCTACCAAATGTGAAATTTTTAGTTGCGGAGTTTTGGCCGTGGACTCTCTGGAGGAATTTAATACTCTTTTGCCAGGTATTACACAGATTGACAAAGTGTCGTTCAATTTGTTGGGTGCTCCTATGTTTCCCGAAGGTGTCAGTTCTGTCCTTCAACTCAAAAGGCAGGCACTCTTGGCGGCACGGGAGCATTTAGCACATCTACCGGGACATGTTTCTCTCGTTCTGCTGCGTAATTGTCTTGCTATGCCACGGACGGTGTATACCTTGCGAACGTCACCCACTTGGCTTTTTGAACAAGATTTGAAATTACTTGATGACTCGCTTAAAGTAACTTTAGAATCGATACTTAATGTCAGATTGAATGAAGAACAGTGGAGTCAGGCGGCCTTGCCTATTCGTCATGGGGGTCTTGGAGTGCGTCGGGTTCAGGATGTTGGTTTGGTGGCGTTTTTGGCCTCGGCGCATGGTTCAGTGGATCTTGTTGCTCGTATTTTATCGCTCGATGGCAGCAGCATCCGCTTACCTTTAGTGTCTGAGGCCTTGGAGAAGTGGGCCTTACTCTGTCCAAATGACGACCGACCACAGAACCCTATGGTTCAGAGAGAATGGGACGACATTCTTTGCAGGCTCTCCTACTTCCGCTTGTTGAATGGTTTTTCGGGTGCTGATTTGGCACGTCTTAAAGCAGTTATAAGGCCTGAATCTGGTGCCTGGTTGCATGCTTTGCCGTCTCCCCAATTAGGTACGCTTCTTGATAACGATTCCTTAAGAATAGCAGTGGCTCTGAGACTGGGAAGCAAGATATGTGAAGCTCATCGCTGCATTTGTGGTGTAATGGTGGAGGAAAACGGCCATCATGGACTAAGTTGTCAGAGAAGTGCGGGGCGCTTCCCGAGGCACCATTCTATCAATGAGATTGTACGTCGGGCCATGGTATCAGTCAATATTCCATGTGTCTTAGAGCCGCCTGGTTTGTCTCGCACAGATGGAAAAAGACCCGACGGACTTACATTGGTTCCTTGGCGGAGAGGACGCTGTCTCTTGTGGGACGCAACATGTGTTAGCACTTTTGCTGCGACCCATTTACGGCACACCGTAACATCAGCAGGTTCAGCGGCGGAAAATGCCGCCAAGTTAAAACATGACAAGTACTCTGCTTTGGAGTCCATGTATGATTTTGTGCCGATCGCTGTGGAGACGGCTGGGCCCTGGGGTGATGAGGCACGCGAGCTTTTTAAGGAGTTGGGACGACGTTTTAGGGAAAAGGGTAATGATCCCCGCTCTGGGTCTTGGTTGGTTCAGCGGGTCTCCATAGCTATTCAGCGAGGCAATGCTGCTAGCGTTATGGGGACCTTCGGATCGGGCGGGGCGTTGAGTGGGAATCCAGTATAGTGAAGTAGTATGACTTTCAAATTTTTTTTTGTTTTAAGATTTTTGTAACCATTTGACGACGCTTATTGCTGATATAATTTTATTTTAATTATGCATAATGTGAATTGATATGTAATATTGTATGTTGGATAATTCAATAAATAAATTATTTTAAAGTTGATTTCAAAAGTTGTTAAATCTATTTATATTACATTAAAATGTTGTCAACGCGCGCCGTTTGGACGGGACAGTCCAGTAAAAACAAAAAGTTTTTGTTTGCTTTGATTTCCTGTAATCCTCAACCAAAAAGGTTTATGAATGCATGAACTTTGTTGCCGTACTGTTTGTTGTCTTGGGTCTTGTTGTTTTAATATCTTTCTATAAGTAAACCAAGTGACAATTACAAAAGCAAGAAATAAGACTTGGCCATTAAAATTGTTTCGGGACTCAGGCGCTTTTAGTCACCAACCACGCGTAACAAACATCTGATAATACTCAATGTAATGCAATGGTAGAGCTTCAATTGTTTATTTTTGTAAATTCGATGAGCGAGCATTGATCACAATGTGACCTTGAAGCCTTGGCTAGAATTTATGCCTGTTAATAGTTCATTAGATTAGCGCATTAAAAGCATGTTAGCTTATTTGTTTAAAGTAGTTGAAAGCTTAAAACTAGCTAAAATAAACATCGCGTGGTTTCGGAATGTAAAGCAAATTTAAAAATACGGTAACGGGTAACACCGTCAAGGTCGTCCTTGGTATATAGGGCCTAGCGCGTCGGTGTTGTTACTTTGGATCAAACGTATAATGGTTTATTTTACCTATTGGTCTATTTCCACGTGTTTAATAATGTTGCATGACAATAAGATTACCTTATTGTTTAAAAAAAACAAATTATTTCTCTAAATAGGCCTACATGAAGCACTTTTACAAGTCCCGATTTATTTATTATTTCACCCTACCACTACTTTAGGACAATATTGTGGACTAGCGCCGAGAAGAAGAAGCGTAAGAAACTCTGTCACTGTTTTCAGCCTCTTTTTAAATGATATGTATACAAGAAAATTAAATGTACCTGTGAAAGCAGAGCAATACTTATTATGTACTGTGAAAGAACAGTAAACAACCTTTTTTCATTAAAATAATGTTAACATGCGATTTAAACTTAAGCAGTTCCACAATAGACTGGTAATTCGTTAAAAAAGCGAAACATTTCCCAATGAAAGAATTACTTACTTTGTTCAGTAAAAATTTTAAACTTCAAGTACACGTTTATCTTTATTCCGGGTATAAAAATAAAAACTGTCTGCTACTTTTTTTGGCAATAGATGTCGAACGAATTTTTGTGGCAATTGTACATAATATCTCTGCAATTTTCTGTAACACAAGTGCTTAAAAGCTACTTACCACAGGATCAGAGGCCCAATTCCTGTCATTTGACAATAGTCGCAATCCGGTGTCGATCCGCTCCCAGTAACATTACGATCATAAACGATAATTCTCGTAAACAATACATTCTCGTAAACCCAAAAATGCAATTATAGTTCGTAATGCGATTGAAATTAGAAGAAACCAAAATTTGATAGTATTGATAATTTTATGTCAAAATTAATTAAAAGATTACGAGAATACCGTTTGTGATCTCTTGGGAGTGGATCGACACCGGATTGCGGCTTATTGTCAAATTACGGGAATTGGCCCTCTGAGCAATGTATGTGATGTTAAAATTTTTGTCTTTTGTCCAATATACAATTTTATCTCATCTTTCTCACGGCGCAGCTGAACTAAGTCTTCCTGGCAAAGTCTCATTATGAGCACCCCATTGCAGGCGGGAATCCAGTTATTCCCTAAAAGGTAGTGGAATTTGTCATTTATTTTTTACATTGATATGCGTCAAGACTTACATTTGGCATTGCAAATTTTATGCATTTTGTTTTGTTTTCGTAAGTAAATTTTGAAAACCGGGGGTAAAATGGCAACAGATAAATTTGACAAAAATAAGGCAGTCACATGGGTGGTTCGTAATAAAGGTGTCACCCCAAGCCGCGCGCGCGCATGAACGAGCGCGACCCCGAGCGCCCGCGAGTAAACAAACATGAAACTCTTTCAACAGATGTTGCAATTTCAAGTTCTTTTTTAAATAGCAGAGCTTTTAACTGCAACTAATACCTAATCTTAAAGTTTAATTAAACCTTATAGTTAAACGTCCTTGACAAATTGGATCACGTTTTTATTTAAATAAATACATCTTTATTTTCTAAAACACTTGTGACGTCTTTCAATATTATAGTGTCTTTTTTAACGGATCTTATCAAATCCGGGGACATACGTTTACATTGAATAGAAGATTTTATTATCATTTACCCAAATGATTGAGTAAATAAATTAATATGCCTTATTTAAGTACAATCTATGAAGGGGTTTCAGTATTTCGTGAATAACTATTGTTTGAAATAAATAAACATTATTTCATAATTGCTTTTGTTAAGTTCTTTAAATCATGCAATATAATGCCTCCTCCTTTCAATCTGATCTCTACCTAAAGGTTTTTTCAATAAGATCGTTTCTAGCGATAAGACCGCCTAAATTGTGCAGCTTAAATGTATTTTGTGTACCATATTTACTTTGTGTTTGTGTGGTGTGCAACAATAGTTATTTGTTATACAAGAGTGCAAAGTTGCTTTTTAACCGCGTGTTCAATTTTGATGACCGAGCAAGCGAAGGATTCTAAAATTAGTTAGAATCCTGAGCGTTAGCGAGGGAATCAAAAGAGCACGAGGTGAAAAATCTTTGCACTCGAGTGCAACACGTAACTTTTCATTCCACCTCAGCGAGGAAATGACTAAATGCAAAAAAAAAACGTTTACAATCACAAGATAGGTACACTTTTATTTCAGTTTAGGTGTTAATTACTACATTATGACAGGTAAGTATTACAGAATAATCTTTAAATTATAACAATACTAAGGTATAATTAAGAAAATTTTAAAGTAACGTTGCTACAGTTATTTAAATTGAGTGTAATATTTTTGTTTGGTACTGTAATATTGGTGTTAGTCACTTGTGTACTGTTTTTCGGTAAACTATCTGTCATACTTAATAGTTGTACCGATTCATCGGATTCCCTTGGCGTGAATGTTGGAGAGAGAGGGAGATGGTTAGGTGTTTCATAACGGCTTATTTTTGATGTAGAAGGGCCAGTCCAAGGATCCGATTGAGGCTCTTTCAGTGTAATGGCTCCTACGATGCCTTCACATATTTTAGACTTATTTTGGATGGAATCCTCTATGTATCCCTCTACAACTGCATTGGACTTCCAGCCTCCGTGGCGCTTAAGGGACAGGAGATCAGCTCCGGAATCAGCCAAAAGTGTGGCTGAAGTTCGTCGGAAACAATGACCCGTGTACAACAGGGGTTCTGGAAGTTCAAGAAGTGTTGCTATTTTTCGTGGGATACTGACAATTTTATTAGTACCCATAGGCTGTCTAACACACTTTCCATTGCGATACTGTAGAAAAAATCGATTGATTGGAGTGTTAGGCGGGCGTAAGGCTTGATATTTCTCAACAATCGTTACGTATTCCTTGCGAATGACGAAGTTGCGGTCTCTTTTTGTCTTTGTATTAGGTAAATTAATTAATAGTAAGTCATCTGAATGTTTCTCAATGTTTTTGACATTAAGTTGTGTTAGTTCATTAGTTCGACATGCTCCGTTTATTCCAATAATAAGAACAACCTGTAACGTAAAGAGTATTGTAGTAGATAAATGAATAAAATTGATATGAACGCATAATTATGCCTATCAACATCTACTAAGTATACTATTTAATTGAGATTAATATACTTAAGTAGATACTGAATGTGCAACTGACTTACTTTTGCCGCCAAATATACGGAATCGGGTGCTTCGTTATGAAACTTTTCAATATCAGATACTGTGAAAACCTTCGATTTTTTTGGTTGATGACCAGATGAGGCTCTTTTTAAAAATGCCACTAATTTAGGATAGGTATCGATATGTATGTCTTTTTTCATCTTTATTGTTGCTTTTAGCATCGAATACGTACTCCATAGAGTGCTTGCTTTCTTGTTCTCGGATAATTCTATAAAATATGCCAGCAAAACGTTTTCTGAGAAAGTTTTGGCTCCTTTTGCTAGTCGCCACGTGTTGAACATATCGTACTGTTTTAAATACTTCTCGCGTGATTGTTGAGGGAGAAAGCTCATTTGCGCATTATTAACAGTTTCAGTCAATTCTGTTGGCGTCAAACAATCTTCCTCGTCGCTAGAATCACTCATTTTAGTTTTTTCACTTGTTTTCAAGTTTCTTGTTTTTAATATAAGGTTTAACAATGACGTGAAAAAATGCCGCGTAAAGAACCGCGTACAAAGCAAATTGAAAAAAGAACACCAAGAAGGTTCCGAGTCTGAGTTTTTAACAAATTAAAAAAAAGTTGTATGATATATTCGGCACCATAGAGGTAGCAGTAAATAGGTTTAATGTTTTTTTTAATTCACAAACTTAGTGCACACGATGTTCTAAATTTACTTTATCCTCTAGAGAATAAAAACGGCTTTTCCACTCAGATATTGAAGATTAAAAATACTCTTTCCGAGATGGTGGGATGAAAAGAGTATTTATCTATCTGTAAATACAAGTGTCTACACTACATAGATATACCTATTTAGTTGGCGAACTTACCGCCATGTGAAGCGCCACAGTCAATTATTTAACTAGTTATTTATAGTAATTAATTACTAATTATATAAGACAAGACATTTTAACAATAAAAGTGTTGTTTGCATAATTACTAATGCTGTTCCTAATTCCGTTAATAAAATTAAGGCAGCTAACCAACTAGTTGTTACAATAACACATTAGGAAATGGATAGAACAGGAAATATTTAGCACCAAATAATAGTAGCGTGAGTACATGCCTAACTTACAGTAATTGTATTCTTAGGTAATTAAACTTTGTCATTTTTAGTTTAGGTACTAAAGCGCTAAACTACTTCATTGGGTGTTCATGGTGATAGTTATGATACCATTTTTAGTTTATTAGACTTTTTATATTAATATATTAAATTCAAAAGATTTTCTTTCAAACAATGAGTCAATGCAAATTGGGTCCAGTTCAGTTCACGCAAGAAATACTTAGTTACTCAATTAAACTTTGGATAGCGTTAGTTACCAACATAATTAAATATTAATGCGGAATTCGTTTAAAGGTACAGAATCACGACAAACTCGGCTTAGATTAGAAAACTTGTGGAACGACTTTAAACCTGCGTAAAAGAGGAATTCGCAGGATCGCGCGATCCATGAAGACGTATTTATTTTTGAATCATGCGATTTCCAATCCAAATACGAGATCAAAAGATTCGCATGCAAATACCTAAAACCATTTTTTACTAGAAGAAAGTATGGAAGAATGTCATTTACAAGTAAACATATGGTTGACAGAGATGTGGGACTTAATTTTGAGCGTTTTTTTATATTATTAATTAAAATAGTTACAGGATTTTAATAAAACAAAAATGCGTCAAATCAAGAGCAATAGAAATTAATTTCAAAGACGAATTGTTTTCGTGTTCGAATTCAAGATGATTTTCTAATATTTCAAATATACTTCTCCTGGATCAAGTTCTAGCGAACTCTAATATTTGCGTTGCGTTTGCGAGCGCGACTCCTTGCGACACTGGCAAAGGCGGAGAACTCACAGGCCAAGGGGAAACATCTTTATATACCTATTTAGAGTATCTTACGTGTATTGTATTCGTCGGTTGTAAAGTCAGATACTAAAATAACTGAACCTTGATATTGGAATTCTAGTCTGAATCAAATTACGCTTTATTACGCGGTTGTAGTAAAACGGTGCTCCTTGTTTCATATCTGGGATCAGAAACTAGTTTACGGGTTCGGTGTGAGGGGGAGAGCGAGGGAGGGAACGATTAACAGCCATTACCAATCGTTTGAGGCTGTCCACAGGGTTATGGACGGGCCGATCGACGGGTTGCAAGATCGCTTAAAATTATTTATTATTTCATTAAGAAGAATGATTAAATAAAAACTCAAACAAAACCATTCATTGCATTAATAATGTTTGAACCAATAGGTACAGGTATGTATTTAATTAATGTTTCTGTATTTATCTAGAGATCTCTAAATCAAATGACTTATACTCTTATTAATGGATAAATGATTCCCTTTAACCATAGTTGCATATTCGGTAAAATACAGAAGGCAAGTTAGTTGACATTATTGGTATTGTCGAGTCGCGCGTGGGAGGCTTTACCTGTGGCTCTCAGATCATTAATCGGCCGACGCAACTATCCCTTCGCGTCAGGATTAAATACTTGGGATTGTTCCTCGGCCTTTAACGGACGCTGTCTTCCTTTTTTGTTCCATCGAATAAAAAATATCGTGTATACTATATATACTCCAGTTGGGTAGCTCGACTTGTGTGCTCCTATTTTATTACACGCGGTTAAATTCTCAGCAGACTATTTGAGTTCGAATTGTTTTATTAATATACATGATCTAGTTAAACAGACGTAAGAGGAAAACTAATGGAACAAAAATACGCGTGTTTCGGGGATTAGTCAGGAATCTAACCTGCTGTTTATATCTGATACGGATGCGCCCGTCTGCACAATCTCTCGCAGTTGTAGCGTGCTAGTTCGCCGGTTGGTATGCATCAGGAGTAGGAGCTGCCGACGAGAGGTCGGGGGCGAGTGTTAGCCAACTTTGGGAAATGTTAGCGCTAAAGCCATAAATACACATGCTTTAGCATCTGCAGCTGTCCTTAAACCGAATGCTCTAGGTATCTTCTGACACACGTGGCAAAAGATCAAACGTTGTCTAGTGTTACATAAGGACGTTAATTATGTTATTACCGGTGGAACGCTGAGATCTCCGGAGGAGACCTTAAAAGTTTACCAAAAAGCTCAAATCTATAACAAATCAAATCAAAATACATTTATTTCAGTCTGTCATGGTTGTGACATAAATAGTAGTTGAGACCCGCCTAGTAGGAGTTTAGTAAACTCCTGTGTCAGGAGGTCCCGCTCTTCAATACCTTACTTAGACATTTGATAGACATGTAAACTTACAAATTAGAACAAATCATGCAAATAATATTTGTATTGTATGCAGCTAAGGTAGGTAAGATATAACAATAGGTAAACTTTTTCGTCACATTCTATTCATACAAGCCAATACAGAGTATCTACTTCAATGTAGTTGAACAACTATTTCCTCCAAGAGGCTGTACAACATATTCGGAAAAACTGTTTTTGGATGTGTAAGTAAGTCAATTTGTAATAAGATACCTCAAATCATTAAAGACCTACCAACAACACAATTTTAAACTGGCTTAGTGATAAGGCTTTTTATACAATAGAGGAATTTTTAAATTGAATAATAATATTTTTTGGAAAATTGCATAATTCTGAAATGTTCATTTTATTACATTTTGATTACTCGAGGTTATATCTAAACAACTCTATTGTGTTGAATTTGAGAATCGGTTTTTTTATAATGAATTTGCATGATAATAAAATAGTTGAATAGGAGGAATATTTTTATATGATTATCTTTAGTGTAACCTACTCAAAAGCAAGTAAAAATTCACTTGATTTAGCCAACTGCTCAAGCCTTCTATTACACTCGCTCTCCAATGTGTGACATACAGGTTTAAGTGCCCGTGGGATTGGGGACCGGTCCGCTAATTGTAACCGGTCGCTGCGGCCCGCGACTGGTCCCCGATCTTGCTAATTGTCATTTGCCAAAGTGAGCCGACTTACGAAACTCGCCTAATTGTTATCAGTTCAGCGAAACTTTAAGTAATAAGTTTACACTTCGCTGCTCGGAATGCCGTTTTATAAATAATGCATAATTGATTCAAATCGAAATAGAATTAGATTTCATCGAATCAGAATGCGTGGGCTATATTCCAGAACTATTAGTCATTGGTGGTGATGTTACCAGTGATCTCAGATGTAAATGACGCTTATATTACATAAAGTAGAAATGCTAGTAGGAACCACTTAGTAGAATCTCATGTAAGCTGTCCAAATACGATTCACTTACATGTGACTATGTGTTTGAGACGTTTGGACCTTGAGGACCGAGTACAAAATAACGTAAATAGATTTGAGTTTTAGGTTAGTTTATTTCTGTATTTGATGCAATAAATGCAATAATGTAACTTATTGGACATAAAACAACCTTTACAAGTTATTATAATTTAACAATAATACATTTTTTAGGTATTATAGACAACCATGGGTCCCATAGGGTCAAAGTATCTTATCACCCTGTATTTACTCAGCGGATCTTATTGCTCAGTGCTAGCTACCTAAACCCATGTTACTACTTACTTAATTTCTGGCAACAATTTTTGGCAACAAAACAAAGACCTGAACCGAGAAAATCAGTTAGTTAAGTCCCTACCCCGTTTCATAATACCATTTACGTATGTTTCCATAAAAAACGGTTACTTCGATTATATTTTTTCTACTTTTCATACCCTTCTCAATAAGTTTTCACGCCAATTCTGTCCATACGTTTAAGCATTTAACTTTAAGTAAGACATTCACATAAGTTAATGTGTTGAGTGCCCTTACGCCGCTCAGCCTGATCCAAACGTCTCTTATAAAGAATATGTGGATTGTGGCACAGTTTGCCATTCAGCGAGCCATAAACTACTCACAGCCAAACGACAACAGTATTATGTGCTCAACATCACCTATCAAAGATAAAGCTGGGAAGTTACGTCTAGCAGTTGTTAAGGTGTCTATAATCGTTTTTAATTAATAGGTAGCAGAATCGCGGATGGAAGAAGTGTCTTGTCTAATTTGGTAATTAGACAAGGCACTTCTTTCATGCGCGATCTTAATTTAGCTTTCTTTCACTGTAAAGGCCTCCTACGAGCTTTTCCACTAATCCTTGTAAGGGCTTGCTAACCTTTGGAATAAATATTTTGTATTGTAAAAGAGAGGTTGTTTTCAGGTTTTCAGATAGAAAATGTTTTGGTGTTTTTCCTGAAGCTGTGGCGAAGGTGCAGGATCAGGCCAGCAGTAACCGCAATGGCAGCTCTTAGGCTCGCGTTAAATAAATACTCACCTGGATCTCTGCCCTCGCTTTACGGCGGGAATTTATTTGATAGGGTTTGTTAGTTGCGGAAAAATGTTAGAGGTTTCCCACCTATTTCACGCTTCGCCTATTTCTTGGGATTACACAAAATTCGCTTTAGCAACTAGAAATATCTAAGGAAATTTAAGTACCTAGGTACATATAACCTATACAGAGTTAACAAATCAACCGTAGAAAGAAAAATAAACAAACTTGAATTTGATAGATATAATATTTACCTTTTACTTGCCTGACATTAAGATTATTTTTTTACGCACAAGAGACAATTAAAAAAAAAGGTTTTTAAACTTTTTTTTACATGACGTGTATTAAGCAGTCTCATTAATAGACTCGCAGTATTGAAATTGACTGTATAATTCTGAAATCTTATTTTGATACAGTTTCGGTGAGTCCTGCATTATTGAATAGGTGCAACGAGATGCTGAGACCTACTGCGTATTGTGCTGCGATGGTTCAAGGATATTTGGAATCCGTTCTACGTTAAACGGCTTTGTATTAGCAGACAGGAAATTGCGAGCACAGTTAATACTTACCACCTTCGTTTCCATTCCTCACTTTCATATTGCATTTCCATCGTGTACTTATTAATGCTTTTCTTAAATCTTTTCTAAGTGTTTTAATTTTTCGTTTTAATTTTGGGTTTCTACGTTGCGTACCCATATTGTGTGCTTTTTATTATTGTTTAAGGCAAAGGTAGTGCCCCTAAATTATCGACTCGACGCGTGTTAGTACGAATAGTTAAAACACGGTTCATAGCAGCGCGCAATGAAAGCCCTATGGTCAGTTTATAGCTATCAAGTTGGCCTATTAATCGACGTATAAACGTCGGTCGGTTAAAAAGAAGAAAGAGAATTAGCAATTTTTGTTTGTTTTTTCAATTATTATTATTTTTTTCTCCCGAAGTATAAGTACTAGAAACAAATGATATGCTCAAAATGTTGTGTAGATTTTACCAATCTTTAGCATTTAAAAAAAATATTTTCTGACAATTTAGCCTTAAGTAGTAGGATTTTAAAATGCTAGCATGCATGCTAGCCTACAGTCTTAAAGTGAAATCGATAAACGTAACGGAATATGATCTAGTCTAGATATTTCGCGCTGGATTCCTCGCTAGCATGTCGCGAGGGCCCGCAGCTGCTCAATAGCCAGCATTAATTGCATTCTCCGGCTGCAGCGCGCACAATGGGACCGCTCGCCCTCGCATTCACCTCCCTCTTAACATCAATTATTGCTAAGCCCTTTTGTAGAGCATGCTGTAACAACTCTGTAGATGAAGGACGCGTTCCTAAAGATGCACAGATTTCAATTAAATATATATCTAACACTGTAACACCTATCGGTCAACAGTACTTACCTGCCGACTTAATATTTTAACTCCAATGTAGGCTAAAATAAACGTTATCCACGTGACATTTGTCTGTCCTTGATGTACAATATTTTAAATCATCATTATATCGATGACATCCAATCTATCAAAGCGTTTCAGTAAATCGTTAGTGGTTAAAATCCTTACTTTCGAATTTTTTACTAACTTATAACTAACCTGCATCTTAATTATAAAAAAATAAGTCAGTAGTTGACTACTTGCACAACATTGTACTCAGGAACAGGACAGTATATGTGCGCGTAACAATACAAGTAATAAAACATACATTGACAGATTTGCACGAGCTCAAAGTTTTGTATGATATTTCATCGAAACTTTTAAAACACCAATTAACAAACAGACAAAACTGACGGATACAGATTAACATTTAAAACTAGGTATGTTATGTCATAGCTTGAACTGTAACTGAGCCTTAGTAATTTCTGCGGCGTAATAATAGTCACAGGTTAAAGCAAAACTAATTAATTATGTAAGCTGCGCGCGCATTCGATGTGAAACTGCAAAAAATGCCCGTGATCCGAGAGGGGTAACGCCGGCGGCGCGCACCCACCTGGCTGTTTTAATCACTTCTTCCACTCAGCTGGCAAGGCAATATTTACTATGGTTATTAGGTTATGTTTTAGTAAACTCTATGCTATGTTTTCACATACCAGAATAACCTCGTGGAAACTTCGATTATTAAATCAAACTGTGTCTTGTTTAAAAGCTAAAAACAGCTCCGATCAATTATTATCATTTCAGCCATAGGACGTCCACTGCTGAACATTATTATCTACATTAATTAAATTCCTGCAGAAGTTTCTATGTTTCCCGAATGAGATAGCTTCGTAGCTACTTTTCTATTTAGACATTGATAAATAAAACATGATCGATTTATTTCAACAGATCCTTCAAGCCATAAATAATCGAGAGACGTCGGGTAGACCTGCGGCGGCGACAGTCCGCCTCGTTAACTATTCAGGCGATGTGTCGCGCTAAAAGGTTTCCTCGTTGAATCGCCGAGACCGAAATACTCCCTGAATTTAATCCAGGATCATTGGAGGACGCTTATTTAAAGCCTCTTTTATTTTTGTTGCCTCTTTTACTGCACGTAGCGTTTTTGATCAGACCTAATCTCGGGCAACATAATCTATGATGAAACTTCTGAGTCACGATTATATAGTTTGTAGTCCAAATCATACTTTCGTTTATGCCCCGTATTGAAATCGGAATGGCATGCAGTATTAATATTTGTGCTGATCGAATCGATTTGCTGTGGGCGAAACGCGAAATAAATTGAGGTTACGCGCGGGAAATGTAATATGCCGCTGAGGTCGGCACATTTCACACTTGGGCAACACGGCGCCGGTGTTGCGACACGAACGCTAACGCTAAATGTGCGGCGTGTTAGAGCTAAATTTGAGGGGTTGGCCAGAAAGTTATCAGACGTTAAAAAGTAATAATTAAGTATGTAGACGTTCTCATCAGTACTTAAAATAGTAAGCACTGTCCTTTTAAATATACGACTTTATTGTAAATTTAACTATTCCTTAAAAATAAATGGCTTGATTTAATTAGCTTTTAGATATACTTATAAATAGGTATCTACTTACATTGACGACCTCCGTAGCCGAGAGGCAAGCATACCGGACTTGGTGTCGCTATCTCTGAGGTCCCGCGTTCGATTCCCGGTTGGTCAATGTAGAAAAATCACTTTTCTATTTTGCCTCGGGTCTGGGTGTTGTGGTACCGTCGTTGCTTCTGATTTCTGTAACACAAGTGGTTTGGCTACTTACCATGGGATTAGCAGGTCTACTACGAAAAACGAAATCTGTCATTACGATAACCGTTTTTCGGATGGCTTACTACGAAATGCTTCGGATTTTTTAAAATAATACGATAAATAACATTTTATTCATTCATTCACGAAGTCGTTCCGAAAATATGTCTCATCCGATTAAAACATCGACATCCAAAAGTGTTACGTAGTTAGTAAGCCTATCGTTTGCGTATCGTTTGTCTTTCGTTTCGTCCGAAACATCGTATTTCGTTTTTTGTAGTAGGCTTCCTGAGCAATGTATGTGATGTTGTTGTTGTCGAATACTTAAAATACAAACTATGTAATTATTGGAAGTAAAAACAAACTATGTATTGTCATTAACTTTAACAAGTATTTCTAAATCCCTAAAGTCTTACATTAAATTTAAATAAATGTTTACATATTTAAAAAAAAACACTATAGTAACACAGACTGTCTAATATTATAAACTCTGTGCATGAGGTCTTTCCCGCGTAGTCTACGGTTTGTCATTGTACTTATTTTACTGTCTTAGGGGGTAGAAAAAAAGGCTTTCCTGGGGTTCAAGCATTCTACGTATTACCAAATTTCATTTTCTTTGGTGCTTGGTGGTGAGGTTGCTGGGTTTGCCATGAAAGCGTAATAGACAAATAGACAAACAAACAAACAGTTTGGATGAATGTTCACACGAGCAGAGGGCCAGGCAACCAGGTTACATAACAAGTACAACGAGATAGATAGAGGGGTAGATGACTAAGTGTCGAAAACTAGACTTTAAAAAAAAAGTGTTGCCTCATTTAACTAAGCGCGAGAATGCAATGCCATGGGTCCGGTGATTGCGACTGAAGAAGAAACGACTTTTTGCACCTAATTTAATAATGCCACACTTTTAAATAATGCGCTAGTTTCCTGGGTCAAAAAATTATTATTCTATTTAGTCCGTCAGTTAGATTATCAAAAAATATTGGACCTATATTTTGTCTTTTGTCAATCAAACAAAAAATGACGAATATAAAGTGCATCAAAGTGAGCACGTGACGTCACGTCTTGCTAAAAAGTGTCGCAAGGCGTGACGTTGCGTGGAACTTTAACGGGCTATATCTTCATAATTTTTTGTTTGATTCAGAAAAGAAAAAATACGTGTCCAATATTTTCTGTTAATCCAACTGACGGACTAATTCCATTTTTTTAGGAAACTAGCCCATTAGGCATCCTACCCCTATAGTCAACTAACTATCCCCGGTCTACGGCAGCTCACGTTTATAGTAGACACAAGATTCGAATGAAATCACGTTGCGTGAAAAATCAGAGACCTGAAATTGTTAATTGTGTCTGAAAATAGAACGAGGCTGTTGTACAGAGAGTGTCGACTGTCGAACCGAGGGTCTAACTGAGGCGGAGTTCGACTGAAGTCTCTGTTTGCGAGTGAGCGGGGCTTAGCGATGCGGTTCCGTACGTAGAGACTCATGTTCCTTTGTAAGTGCTTACAAAGGAACATAAATATAGTAAGCACTAGCTTACCTTTGGAGCACTTCATAAGTAGCCCTAACAAGGAGAAAGTTTGTTTATTTAATGCGATTTACTTCATTTAAAATAAGCTTTCGTACAAGTTTATACACAAGCTAATATTTTTCCGTAGTGATCAGGACGTATTTTTGAGGCAAGATTCGCATGCGAATACCTAAAATCACTATTTTTATTTCGCGAATTCTGTTACGGGTGGTCCTACCTACTCGTTTTTCGATTTCTACTAGTAGAAAGTACGGAAGAATGACATTGACAAGTAACATAATGGTTAACAGCGATTTGACTTATTAACTATTTATTTACATTCCGTTTTAAGCGATTCATTACCGATTTTAAAAATCAAAGGGATTTTGCATTCCTGTTTTTAATATTTTCTGCGTCAAACGAAAATAGTTACAAGATTTCGATTTTAGCAACATTAGCAAGCAAGCAAGTAGGTAATAGAAATTAATTACTTACACGAATTGTTTTCGTGTTTGAATTAACGATTTATTTCTAATGCTTCAAAATTACGTATCCTGCTCGATTGTATATACAAGTACGAAAGTTACTAAAAGTTCTTATTTGGTTATCTCTGGTACTAAAATAACCTAGCACTTCTATAACATGACAAACACATGTTAAATGCATGTAGTTTTTATGCGGTTTGGGAAGCACTTGAGCTGGAGTGGTTCACACGTCAGACCCTGCGCAGACGCGGCGCCTATCGCGAGTCGCGACGCGCGACACATGGCGACAGATCGCACCCCTAATTAGTTTACTTACAGCAAATTGTAGGTAATAATTGTTGGTGCTATTTAAATATCTCAGAAACAGAAGAAACGGGGCGGGGCAAAAATTCCTAATCAAATACCAGAAAAAAAAAACATTGGGATCAATAATACTTCAAAACTTACTGTTTTAATGGCTTTTGGAAAGTTATTTTAATACGTGTAGTGTTAAGGAATGACTAAATAATTTAACTAATAATAATAATATAATGATATAAATAATATGACTAAAACTTAAAATTGTAATGTATTCAATGTATTCATAAAGATTTACTGATTATAATATGTTAAAGTACTTATCCATATTACATGCCATATAAGTGGCGAGACATGTTGATTCATTCTTAAATAATATTTATCCATCATATTGTATCGTGTCTCTGAGTAAATAAATGATTTCGAATTTGATTTCAATGCGAAAGTTTCCGGGAATTCTGCTTTTAGCGAAGTCGCGACGCGACACTGAAACTTCACAAAGGGGAAAATGTTGCGCTATAAGAGTTTACAGCCGTTTGATCTAACTTAAAAAAATAAAAGTTTACTGTTATTATGCAAGTGTCAAAGGTAAACTCAAACAAACTGGAATTAGTACTTGATAAAAGTACGATTTTGTAACTATGTTTTTGTGCCGAGTAATAGGTATTGCGGCACTGCACTTAAACATACGTGTGCCATCTTTCTTTAATTTACATCAATTAAAATCAGCATCAAAATAACGATCACGTTTGTTAATAGTAAACTCGGACAAGTATAAAGTTTGTGGTATAAATTAGTCTAGTTGTGATCTAGCGCGTTTATTTCTGCGCTGGCGCAGGTCGACGGCCGCAGCGGCATTGTTGTTATTTGCGATTTCCGAGAGCTTCGCTTACCTTTGAGATCGACAATAGATTTGTCTGTATTCAGAATGTCACACAAACAACATATATACTCATTATGAAACTCATTCAAGCAACGTTAGATAGATTACCAAGAGTACACACCGTTTTGTAATTAGCTTTTTTTATTGATCCGATTAGCAGAGTGGCGCGGCGAGTGGCCTTGAACACAAACGGGTCTTCAGTTCAATTTCCAGTTTAAGTATTTTTTTTTCTAAAGTTCTTAATTCTGAGTGTGGGTGAGTGAGTGTGAGTTCGCCACGCGGATTAAAGCGGCACCCGCCGTTTGAACGTGTTTTAGTCTTGGAACGTTAGAGTCATCAGCGAGATTAGCTGCCCTATTTCATGTTGTAAGCGACACGTCCAGTCCAAAATTTTTGTAAAGGATGTATTCTTATTTCTCTAGCCCCTTTCCTTTTAGTCTCTACTTGAGAATTTAGGATACTCATGACCATAATTCTAGATTTGGCATGTCTGTTATTTATATTTTTAGCAACTGCCTGAACTCTGTAACACTTTTTTCACTGTCGGGAAAATGCTGTTACGCTTACTCATTAGCCGTGGAGGTAGCCAGAGGCTATGTGAGACTCTAGCTCTCAGATTTAGAGTCGCCCACTAAAAACCAGATCGTGTCCCCGATGCCATTAGTAAGTTAAGACTGGGTTAGCGCCCTAGGTCTTGGCCACGTGCATTCGTCCGCAGTCTCTTCTCTGGCTGTGGCTCGCATGACAGCCAGCGCCATTTAGCTGCAGGGGGGTAGATGGTCTCTCCTCCCAGACCCCCCAGCGAACGGCGTGCTGGACAGACGCAACGCCGCCTCGGGCCTCTTTTAGCGGACAGTCGGCACTCTCGGATCTATGCAACCCTTGGTCAAGGAAACAGAATAATTTAGATCTAGCTATAGCTAGATCTAAATTATTCTAAATCTAAAATAACGCTTCTATCTAAATTAACGCTTTGAAGCGTTATTGAAGAAAATATGTAAGTACCGTTAACATTTTCTGGAGAATCTTTATAAATACATACACCATGATTTGGATTAGCGTAACATTTCACATTTTGACGTAAACTGACTAAGCGGTGAAACGGAGTGAACGGCGGCAGACTGAGCGATGGTAGGCTATGGTCGGACACTCGCCTCTATTCTATCTAAGGGTCGTGAGTTCCACCTAGCACATATCTCTGGATTTTTAGGAATCTATATACCTACAGATTTATACCACCACCACTTGCTCGGTGATGAGATAGAACAAAGTGTGGAAACCTACACATTTAGATAACCGTGGTTGTGTAGCTATCACGGAGGTCTGGTGGCAATAACTTGCTGCATCTAGGATCATGGTCAAGCGTATCCTTAGACTAAACTTAGAAGAAGAAGACACGTAGAATGCTGGCTTAATAATATACGTTATCAAAGAACAATGAAAGATATGATTGAACCATAACGAGACGATATAACTCTGTGCCGCTAAAAATAGCGGATAGTAAGTGTGCGCAGGTGGACGCTCCCGCGCCGCGACCGCGACGCGCATGCGGTTTTGCAACGCGATAGCGATGATTACCTACGGTCAATGTTCTATCTAGGTGCCGATAACTACTCACATTACTTCTAATATTTTTAACCGTTTTCATGTACAGTAGGTACTAATGTAATGTATTTTTTTATAAAATGTATAAATATCTTGAGTTTTTTCTCCTTAAATATATTGTCTTGAAGAAATAGTGATCTTGATTTGTGACCGATTTATTTAGTTCGTAGATGGTGTGGGCGTCGCGAACACTCTCATCCCTGAGACCCCGAGGCAGGCAGCGTCCTCCGAGTACGTACTAATAATATTAACATGCATTATAACAATACCAAAAATATGATTCTCCGAAGTAAACTGCCCACTCTGAACAAATATCTAATTACTACATTCATACCCTAGCTAAAATATTAATACTTTTTTAGTGTAATACAAATAGGCTCTAAATCTGCCAGTATATAACATAATATGCAACGTGTGGACTGAAAAGAATACTAAACATATTATGTCTAATAAATTATTAGATTAAATAATAAACTTAAAATCCTATTTCGAGCCTGATTATCGGCCACTTGATTATTCGAGGAAACTCTGTAATTTGTAAGTTGTGAACAGAGTGTGGTATTAACCCGTAATTGGGCAGGCCGTGATCATCCGCAAGTAATTACTTGTCTCCCCGGCAAGCTGGAGACTGACCAAACTTCGCCGTGTAGCGGAATTTAACTAAGTTTCATGCGCGCTGTACTCGAACTTAATTGGTTCTTCGTAATGAAACACGAGTTTCTGATTCAGTAGTATTGTGTGTGTTAGCATGTAACGATGTAATTTTTACGGTCAGTGGCAAAAATATACTTACAAATAGGTATCGTTGGTTTCATGCAGTAAAGTATCTGGATTATTTTTAACTTTTTACTAACATTCCTACACTATGTTACTAGAACGACGACCGTCTGGTGTAGTGACTCGCGCTCCGGGAAAACAACAACAACAGTTCGTGTGATGAGGACATATTTGATATTTGGTGTAATTGTAGGTAGAAAAAAAGTACTTAGCTTTGATAGGGTTGAAATATTTAAATGAGTATTAGAAAATTCGCTGTTTTCCCAATTAAAGTGCAATCCCAGTCTGGTTCAAGTGTAAATGATGTCTGGAGGCTTGACTTTGAACCTGAAAGATTCAGCATAACCCGTTCGTGACGCGTGAGTGAAAGCCGTGTAAGTGTCTGGGCATGAGTAAGTCGCAAGCTGCTTAGCGCTGAATAAAGTTGGCGCTCTCGCCGACGACTTGTGAAGTCGCGGCGTATTACGTATGATGTCAGTCAAAATGTACCAGATTATTAAAATATCTACCACAATATGTCTGGTTTGTGTCCTTTACGTTTGGTTAGAGCAGTGATCACAGGGGTGCGCGAGCAGTGCGTGCGAAGCAAGCGGGGCGCCGACGAAGCGTCAAAGCCAATGCCCTATCTGGGCCTTACCATAAGCTTTTAACTATCCACTCAAATTCCAGGCAATTCAGTATTGTGCGTCTATTCTGAATCGCTCAGATTGGTACCATGATCTCTCTTTTACTGAATTGTTTATATATCTCTCTCCCTTATTCGTATAGCGTTGTCTCGCAGTGATTTTTCACTCTCTCTTATCCTCATATAGCGTTGTTTCATGAAACAATTCAGAGAGCCTAGGTCATTCATTCATTTGGTACCATGAGGTTTTTGCGTAGTTTAAACTGAAACGCTTAGCTCTCAATTTTGACATATCGCACCTTTAGAATTACAATGACGCAAGTGCAAAAATTTGTCAAAATGACTTAAGTATCACAAACACTATAAAAAGTGCCAAACTATCATAAGCAACATTGACTCTTTTATAATCACCATAAATGCCGCTAGATGGAAGTAGTGCCAACGTCAAATTGAGCGAGACTTGAAAACAATAACGCCCGATTGGTCAGTTACACGCGGGGAGCGGAACAAGTTAGTGGCTTCACTGTGCTACAACGACGCTAAGGTAATTAGGCCAATTTTTTAAACTTTTATAAGAAGAACATTGACTCAACTGTAACTTGTGTCATTTTTTGAATATTTAAATTTAGCATTTATAGGAACAATGACGCTTATCACACTTAGGTCGTTGTTCATCTAAATTCATTATTTGTTATTACGTTTTAGGTCGTAACATAATGGAATCACGGGGGGCTAGATTAGTAAGATTGGCTAAGGATCATTGTTCCACTGAGGAAAATGACTCATTTAATCAAATAGCATCAGAGAAGTCAGGTTCCAAAATGGATTCACAAATAACATCTAATTCTGGGGAAAAATGTGACTTTTCTGGATCCGATTCAGATAAACATAAGCCATCGACGAATAAGACAGACAGTAGTAGCAGCGGAGACAGTAGCAGTAGCGAAGACGGTCCAAGTAGTTCTTCCTCTTCGTCGTCTAGTTCGGAAGATGAACATGAAACCAATTTTTCTGCTCCTGAAGCATCTCCTGCAACTAACGACACGATTTCTGAGCCATCAGAACCAAAAAAAGCAAAAAAACGTACCAGAAATCCAAATAATTGGAAAAGAAATCGTTCAAAGAACCTTAAAAATACAGGAAGAGATTACATTTCGCGAACAGGCAAGTACGTGAGCGGGAAAGCCATGGGGCCGCCATGTTCATTTAAGTGCAGACTTTCTTGTGCCAGTAAATTTTCTGAAGAAGAAAGAAAAGCTATTTTTGCCAGTTATTGGGAATTGGGTAACTTACAGCGGCAAAGAAATTATCTAAGTTCCTGTGTTAAACCACTGAAAGTAGCATATAGACGCATCAAGGTTGACGTCCAGAATAAAGAACCTGCAAAGCCTAGAAACCCAAATACAGCATATTATTTTTTATTGAATGGAGTAGAAAAAAGAGTATGCAAAATCTTTTTGTTAAATACTTTAGACATTGCTGAAAGAACACTTCGCACCGTAATACACGCTAAAAATGAGGACCTGGGTACGGCTCCACAAGATAAAAGAGGGCACCATACGAATCATTCCAATCTGCCTGAAGAAGTAAGACAATCTATAATAAATCACATACAATCAATACCCAAAATTGAAAGCCATTATTTGAGAGCTAACACCAGCCGAGAATATGTTGATGGTGGCCTATCGGTATCAGAAATGCACAGGAACTATAAGAGCTTAAGAAGGGAAAGTAATTTACCGACTGCACCATACGCTGCATATTTGTATATATTTAATACACAGTTCAATATTGGTTTTTTTATGCCAAAAAAAGATCAATGTGACGTTTGTGTTGGTTATAAAAACGCACCCACTGAAGTAAAACCGACACTTGAAGCCGATTATAAATCTCATCTCGAAGAAAAAAGTTTGAGTCGTCTTGAAAAACAAGGAGATATGAATAATAGTAATTTAGTAGTTGCCACCTACGACTTGCAAGCGGTATTACCATGTCCTGTAGGAGATTCTTCAGCTTTCTTTTATAAAGCTCGTCTAAATTGTTATAACTTTACGGTAAATTTATATTATAACGCAATAATTTGTCTTGAGTACATTTTCTTTTTCGGTGATTCTACTTTTCTAATTACTTACCGATTTTTTTAGGTGACTGATGGCAGAAATGAACACACTACTTGCTATTTTTGGCATGAGGGTATGGGTCATAGGGGTGCCGTTGAAATTGGATCCTGCATTTATAAATATTTGGAAGAATTGGCGACAAAGCATCCTAATTGTGACATTGTTTTTTATTCGGACAATTGCTGTGGCCAGCACAAAAACAAGTAAGTGATTGTGGAATTAACATACTTAACTAGTTATATCAAAATGTTCATTTTCAAATTAGATACTTACTTTTTTTCAGGTATATTCTTGCGATGTATTATTATGCAGTGACGAAATTTAACATAAAATCTATTACCCATAAATTCCTTATTCGCGGCCACACACAAAACGAGGGTGATACCGCCCATTCTTTGATTGAAAAGTGCATTAAAAAGGAGAGAAAATCCAGTCCAATTTATGTACCGGACCAATATGTTAATGTCATAAGAAAAGCTAAAAAGTCTGGAAACCCGTTCACAGTGAATGAAATGAACTATAACAACTTTTTTGATCTCAAAGCATTAGCAGAAGAGTTAAATATAAATTTATCGAAGAATGTTGATGGAGATCAAATCAAATTGACCGAATTAAAAGTGGTCCAATTCACAAAGAATAGCAATACCTTTAAATATAAGCTTACGTATAAAACCGAAAACATGTTGCAAGCTAATATTATAAATGAACAAAGAAATTTACGCACAAGCAGACCATCTAGATTGATCGATGAAATACACCTTCAGCCGGCATATAATTCTAAAATACCAATATCTGAACGCAAGAAACATGATATATTGCAATTAATTGAAAAGAATATAGTACCTCATTACTATGCTGATTATTACAGGAACCTGTAGTTTATCGTTTTATTTTTTACAAGATATTTTTTATATTTTTTTATCAGTATTTTTATAGTAATGTACCTTTTTTATTCTAAGTAATGTTAATAACGGCTTGATCTCATTTTTGTGAAATAGCAGGGTTTAGGTAGTAGTAATAAGTATTTCTCAAAATGTGCCATGAAACTAAATGCCTATTAGCAACTAAGAAAATAAATACATAAATAGATGATTATTAAAGTTGAGAGATGTTAATTAATGCTAAGAAAATAAATAAATATTAAGATTAATAATATCAAACAAAACAAAGATGACTGATTTACTGAAGAGGTAATTAATATTAATAAGTTCATTGATAATTATAATGTGATTTTTTAGAATTCGATATAACAAGTTTAAAAAAATGTTATTTGTCTTTATAAAGTCTTCAGAAGACAGATAATTGCTTATATTAATATTAAGAAACGTTGATTTGTGTCAAAACTTAATAAATACATGCATAATTTTCTTTAATCTATGTTTTATTTATTGTCGTCAATGAGTAGTTTAATAAGTAATTTAACGTTTTGCCGTTATAACACGAAAGTTAATGATTACTATCTGCCATTTCCAGGTTATATGCAAACGTTTAACTATTTCTTTTTATTATTTTAGCATATTATTGAAATAGTAATAAATATATTATTTTAATTTAACAAATGTTATACCTTAACGTCATTGTTCCTCACTATCTTTTATTTTATTATATATATTTTAGTGGAACAATGACTTAACTGTAGGTACCCTGTATTTAAAAATTTTGTAATAATAAAACTACAAAATATTAAGGCATTATATTTAACTAATATCAAAGTATATATAACCAGGTATTCGTATTATGTTTTACTTTCTATAAATATGGTTGGTACAAACAGTTACTAGGAGAAAAGTAAAAAAAATGTTTTAAAGGCATTTTTCTCGAGTATACAGTATTTGCACTAAGGTCATTGTAATTCTAAAGGTGCGATATCTTAGCGATTCAAAAAAAGTTAGTTTTTCTAACTTGCTTAATATGAAAATGAACGACTTTGAATACTAATACTGACTATTATGATGCATTAATATTTTATAAGCAAGATGTTATTCGGAAATTAGAAAGAAATTACTTGCCTCTGCGAAATCAACTAGAATTCTAAATAATATTGAATGCGATTTAGCGCCATCTTTAGTGTCATTGGAGTAGTACTCATCAACAAGTTAGTATAGTCATATTCTACAAGATGTCGCTTTTTAGCTAACCCTTAGAATGCCAACGTGGTTTTTTAGAACGTACCTATTGACAGAGGCATTAATATAGACTTATATCATATATAATTTTGTGAACAGTTTATTTCCAAGTTATGAATATTGTAAAATATAATAACTAAATTTAATTAAAATTTAAAAAAAACTTGACACTTGAAGTATCAGCTCAAGGCCTCGATCATCATTTATCTAACACCGACTTATTGAAACCATTCTTATGAGTCTAAACACGATATATCTGCTGCTGCTGTGAGTTATTGAGGACTTGGGAATCCTGCAGACTTCTTGATGTGCAGCATCAGCTAAAGGTCTCAATCATCATCTATTTAACACCTACTCATTGAGACTATTCTCATGAGCTCTAAGATGCTATATCGCCTGTGAGTTGCCGAAGAGTTCAGAATGAATGAAAAAGAAATGATGAATCGAAATCGACAATTAAAGCAATAATATTTTAAGAAAAACAATATTATATGGAGAAAAGCTAAGATTTAAAAAGGCCGTCTCTACCATTGTTCTAGTCTTATTGCTCTGCAAACCGCAAAAACTTTATTTAAAAATGAAATGATGTTCTGTAAGCTATGTGTAGTCTGAAAGACCACACGTTAGTAATTATAGGGTTAAAACTTTTTCGAAAGTGATTCAGAGACAATTCTCGGTCAATCATTCAATTTTATCAGACCACAAAGCTACTTAGTAAAAATACGTCGTAGTACGAATTTAAGCTATACAGTTTAAGCACGTAGAATTGAATCGCCTGCAGTTTTAGTTCTCCAATTGGTCTTTTAGCAAACTCGACGATTCCTATTGGTGAATAGTATACTCTTGAATCTCTGGTAAAACGTTTCAGAGTGACAATTTCAAAAGTCTGTCAATGAAAATACGCATGGTTTTATTAAAGGATATTTCAAGCAGAATTAGATATTCGCGGCTGGTACTTATATAATTTAAATAGTGTCTGCTGAAGGTTTTGGGCATCATGTCGTAAGTATTTATTTCAATATCTACTTAATGCTAGTTAATGTCCGGTATGTATTGTCTGCATGTTACGCCGCTTTGATTTTCTTAATGATGCTTCGCTCAAGCTCCTTGCTAGGTATCGTTACTGCCTACTGGGATGCCTGATCCCAAAACGCGTCTGCATGATGATCACTCTCTAACATGGCCACTAGTTCGAATTCGCATACAATACAACCTGACGCGCTACAAAATTCAGCGCCGTCATAATTCCATTTAGTGCTATACTTGGAACTTGCTTAAAATTTAAACTCAAATTGTTAAATGAAAAAAAAAAGAGGAGTTTCTTTGTTGTATTTATTTTTTATTGCTAGAATGTGTAACAAGCTTAGATTATTCCTTTATAATCATATCGAAAGTAAAGTTTTATAGTTTTTTACATAAAAAATGCTTTAATATGAGTAATGTATTTTCAGTCACAGACGAGTAACAAACAACCAGCTGGAGTTCTTCGGCTATGCCGCTGGTCTTCCTGGGGCACGTGTGGAGCCTTTTATCATAGTATGCTACTTAGTTATGTTTATTGTATATTGATTAAATTTTACTGTAGAGTTAATTTAAATATTCTTAATTTTTTATAACAGTCCGATGAAGACCTCACAGATGCCGAGATGGGGCCTCCGAGTATTATCCTGGTAAATGATCCAAATCACCAAAATATCTTAATTGACGAAACGAATATTATCACAGGTATAAAAAAAAATATCTATCTTTTAATCTATCTTTTAAACATAAATATAATTCTTCTGTACGAGTGTATGCCAGAGCGAGAATCCTGTACGAAAGCATTTCTCCAAAACAACTTTACGAACATTTCAGAAAATAGATGCAACACTGGAAACGCCGCCCCCTGTTGCTACCACCTCACGAGCAGTACGAGCACAAGCCACGGCACTGATGGAAAGCGCGTCTCGATCGCCACCACTGGCACGGGTGCAGTGTGCCGCTGCGGCCGCCGCGGCCTTTGCGGCCGTCGGTACTTGCTGCTACTATAAACACGATGTCTACACCACATCACCGTGCTGCACTTCATGACAAAGGAAATTTTCGCCGCCGCTAATTCACATAGTCTTAGAATTCTGCTAGACAATCTCTGATTGCAATAGCGCAGAGACGAGAACAACTAGAATTAAGAACACCACTCCGTGAACACAAGCAACATGCAAAGAGCACTACCTATCCTCCCTAAAATTACATGCGAGACAGATAAATGCAAAACTTAGTACCCAACACCGGTATAAAAACCTTGACGCGTTTCGCCACTCCACGTGGTATATCTTAAGGACAGATTTTCTCTTTGCATTTTGCTTGTGTTTGTTTACGGAGTGTGTGTGGGTGCCATATAGTGTGATGAGGATGCCTATCTCTATCTGAACTGAGCGGAAATTGTGAGCAACATGATTAAATTTTCATATTTATTTAGTTATGAGCTTCCGCAAAGTAAAGCCTGATTCTAGAAATTTTACTTACATTGAAATAATGACAGAAAAAAGAAATGGAAAAATATAGCTTACTAGCTGTTGCCCGCGACTTCGTTCGCCTAGTCTTTAGTTTATTCATAAAGGATTTTCTGCGCATCTTTATCTTTTTTTTTAAAAACAACCTTGTCCTGACAATGATTAACACAACAAAAAAAGAATTAGCGAAATTGTTCCATCCCTTTACGCGTGATGCGTGACCAAGGGAAATATAGATTCATTTTTATATGTTACATGTATATAGATATAGATGTAATGCAAAATATCTTCTTTCTAGCATAGAAACTACAAGAAAGTAATATGACCACTGATCAAGTAAACCACCACAGGTTATAATGACTGTCTCTTTAAATCTGGTTCATACAATATCGAAAGTAAGTCGGACAAATAAATGATAGAAAACATGGTACGTAGGTAGATTTTACAAAGTATAAGTCATAGTGCGTGAATAATGTGTAATATGAGTATATACCTAGTAATAAACCTTTACAAGCTCAACTTAGCTAAGTACTGAGTTAATTCAGCCTTATGAATTTTTGGTCTTATAAACTATCGATATTTTAAATTTTCGGTCTTTTGTTGCTTCGGTGAAACAAGCTATCGATCATTAGTGTTCGGGCATATGTTTTTCTGTTTTTCGTGATTCGGTATACCGTAGGGAACCCCTATAATTGACAAAACAGTCACTGCAACAAAAGTCACCCGTGCGTGCTAGCTCTAATACAATTTTGTTAATTTTTATTTATTTCTACGGATTTGACGTTTTAGATTTAAAATAAGCATGCCCTTGATGTGGCTAACAAAAAGACACTCGCCATGCCTTGTGAGTTTCCATGCCTGGATTTTAATAGGGATGTTAGGGAGCTCCATAGCCGTAACCAAAACTATCATGATCATCATCATAAACAGCCCACGTCAGTCCACTGCTGGACATAGACCTCACCCATTGCACGCCACTGCGCCTGATCCTCGGCAATCTATCTATCTTTTTCTTTATCTTAGCTATCTTTTCCATCCACATCCATTTATTATCTATTTTTTAATCATAGTAAATAGAAATGCATTTTTCGCAACAAACGTAATATTCAAAATTGAATAACCTATTTTCTTTTTTTTAAATATATATATAAAAATGTTGAATGGCAATCTAGTTTATGGCGGCTGTTTACCTGTCAATTTCTTGTGCCTTTTATTATTATTTATCTGTGTTTGTTTGTATTTTCTGAGATCTATATATGTCACTGTATGTCACTATGAGATTTTATAAAAAAAATGTAATACATTAGAATTTTGTAAAATAAATATTTTTAACTAAAATTATTAAAACCCTGCGAGTTGCGAACTACTCGTAACTATTGTAAAAGTGGAAGCTGTCAAGGTGGAAGCTACTTATAATATTATGAAAATTGCGGGCAGGGGATGGAAAACAAAAGACGTGGTTGTGGTTCAGCAGCATCTAGCGTGCCTAGGTAGACTAATGTGGGTAGAATATGATAATCACGATGAAAACGTGGTTCACGTTGGCATACTTTATGATACTAGATATTATTTGTTAACTAATAATCTAATCATTGACATATTTTAAGATAATAGGTACATAATATTCTTGTCATGCAAGAATGTAATTTTTCTTCAAAATATGTATTTACATTTAATTAATAATTTAAGTAATATCTCTAGAAACCAATCCATGTGCTAATCATAATGATGTTGTCTTAAAACCAATATTATGTTGTATTATCTTCTTACAAAATAAAATAATGAATAAAAATATCAAACATTTATTATAATAAAATAAGTAATTACTTTTGGTTTGTTTAATTGATTACACTGTTTCACAGCGACGCAACGGTCTTCCTTTTTAATATGTACTTTTAAATATTCTGGACTACGCTATATCAATCTCTTGCAAACCATTGGAGCTAATTCCCCTCCTACAAAGTGATTGTCTGCATTGAGATAGTCTTTATTCTAGTACTAGTAATTATGCAGCGTACATGGCCAGCATAGTCAGCTCAAGGTCTTGTTTGGTGTTTTAAAGCGTGCGAGCATGTCGAAGAACAGGGTATCCTTCCCATCCTTACCTAGAGGCACATAAACTGGGCTTCTATAATAGGTCATCTTGAGCCAGGCTTCCAGTTTGTTGTAGAGTTATCACGCGCTGGAATCTGGTGCTATCATAAGTTGTTCAGATATTATCAACCACATCCTGGATAAGTACTTAAAAAGTAATTTGTCATCAAGACGTGTATTATTTTGACGTTTAAATTTAAAACATGCCAACAAAAACACCAATATCCAGGCCCGGACTTAGAGAGCCAGGGCCCCAACTCGAAATAATTTATTTTGGTTTAGCAAATTACATGCCAAAGTACACAGAACTAATTACTTCAAAAAACATCAGAATAACGCAGTCTTTTTAGTATAGTTACTTTGATCTATTTTAAAGAATCATACAACAAGCATTCTTCTGAGCAAAATAACCAATGATGTCATCATAGTCAATTAACTGCACATTACACATAATGAATTTAGCCGGTTCTCTTCTATGGTAGATCTTAAGAGCTAAGAGCTAAGGCTAAGTGAGCCTTAAAAACGCCCGTATGCTGCGCAGTTTGACGCTGGTGTATGTATATATGTCGTTGGCATATTGTATGATAACAACAACGATGCCGGCGACATATACAATAGCAATCAAAGCGCAATCCCGACGTTTGAGTAGATATCCAAAAAGGCTTTTACTAATAAATACTTATTTGTTCAGTCCTAGTGACGATAGTTCTTCAAATGACCGCAACTCAACTCTTTCTTAGGTGGCGTTTGTTTTTTTTGACAATTTGGTGGACAAGTGCAAAAGAAAGACCACAATAGGACCTCCAACTTTTGAGTAGCCCGAATAAGTAATATTGTTTAAGACTCAAGAATATTTTCAATTCATTAATCTTGATAAGGCAAGTCAGACTGAGCTTGTGTGCAGGTTCCGCCACTAGGACTGGGGACCCTAGGCAGGCTGGGCCTAGAAAGAAATCCGGCCCTGGCATTATTACTTTTGACCAATTAGAAATTAGGCAAAGTGATATTTGGCCAATCAGAATCATAAAAATTGCATTAGTTCATTCATTGAATGAACAAAATAATGCATTTGCGATTCAGAGAGAAGGAAATATATTTCTGAATAGCTGTCAAAAACTTGAACCTAAAATTGAGTGGTAAAGAGACCTCGTAGTACGAAATTAGCAAAACAGCTCAATTTTGGTCGGAAATTGAATGGATCGTTTAGGTCGTGGTATGGCCCTGTACTTTTTACAATTTGTACGATTTAGTTTTGACTGATTCCAGATTAAAACAACTGATTTTTTAGATCGGTATGAATAAAATGTAAATCTGCTAAAAAGTAAAAATATTATTTTTTCTCTTGTTTCTTTAAATCATTTATAAGGTTACCGCTTTTTAAGCAAAATACGGAATCATTATTTTTAAACCGAGTGATGAATAATGCTGTTACAATCAAGCAAACGTGCAATGTAATTTTGATGTTGTTATGGTAGTGAATGTAGTTATGTCAGAATCTCGCTCGACTTTCTCGCCATCAACAGGCATTGCGCGAGCTCGATCCTGCATGCGCGTGAGTTGATTTTACGATCACGTCGCCGCGCTCCAGGCACGTCCGCTTTATGTGCGCGGAACGACGCTCTCGTAATAGTACCTACCTACTTGCGGTCAGCTCAGATATGATGGCAAAAACTTTTATTTTTTTTTAGATTAGAATCAACATTATATCGAAGTCGGACGTGCGCATTCCTTTAGGTTCATATTTTTGTTAAATAGAAACAATACTTTCTGCTGTTATTAAGTTTAAAGAGTCGATGTGAACTTGTAATTGAAGACCAATTCTCAAAAGCACGACCCGATTATGATACCGAAACCAATTTATTAAATGGAACGGTCAGTTTGTATCTGCTTCTTAGAAATAACAAGTACCTACCTATAATATAACAACAGTAGGTACCTACTTTTATACATTATACTCCCTCTTCGATCACGTGTCACGCGTCATATGATGCGAATCGCTAATTACCTTAATTAGCCGTTACAAAGATTATAAAGTTTTGGACCAAATTTAATGAGACAATGCATGTTAAAAGGAAAGAGCTGATTTATTTATCCTGCATTGTTGCCCTGGGAGCAGGCGCCCAAGTTTACGTTTCATTCAGTGGGTTAATTTAACAAAAAATGATAGTCTAAGCATGAGGAGTAATAACATATTTTATTTTATGTATTTAAATAGGACAACCAGGTTATGACTCAGCAGGTTATGACTTTCGAGTATTCTAACACACCAATACCTACCTAACAGGTTATCATGCAGTTAGATAAAAATAAAAATAAACTTGGAATCAGTTATTCTACTTAGTTAATACATAATAATGTAATGATTCTGATCTAGTGAGCCTTTACGAGTTCAGCCCCGAGAAGCGCAATATCCGCTTATGTGCTTAGAGTTCAGACAGCATTCTGCCTCTACCGGATACCGGAGAGTGAAACAAAAAGTCAATACTGTTTCCTATTAAAGAAACTAATAAACTGATTGCGCTGTGGAGTCTATTAGAAGCCACACGAGTCAACAAGAAATCGTAATTACTACTCGTTAAGGTGTGTATTTTGGATTTCGTTACTAATAACCTTACATTTTACATAAAAATAAATAATAAATAGACCGCAGCGAAAGGATGTGCGAAATAGGTATATGTGTCTTACTAACAGTTCTCAAGAGTCTACGAAACTACTATGAGTAGGTACTCTGTCCGTCTTCCGAAAGTCCTTTTAGTTAGTTAGTTTGTCTGGGCTGTTTCCGCACTTAGCCTCGGTATTGGGCTATTGTTTTAATTCAACAGTTTAAATACAAGTGTTGGTCGATCCAATATATGTTGTTTTCAAAGTCATGGCTTTATAATGTGGTTAGTGGGCATTAATAATTCTGTTTTGTGCACTCTGTAAGAAGTATGTACAGTCATATCGACCTATGAACAACTATTCAACAATATTGTGACACATACGCGTTATAACTAGTACCTACTTTTTGAATGTAGTGTATGCGAATGTTAACGTTATTCGCTATTCGATTGCAAGTAGATATCTAGTGTGAACGGCTGTATTTGTTGAACTAGGTAAAGGAGTGATCGCCCGGGCTGCGGGCTGCGGCCGAGCGCGTTCCCGCGAGAGGGCTGCAATCTAACTTTTCGCACAAACGTGCAACGCGCCGCATGCTCTCAATGAGTTATAATTTTAACTACAGCTGTTTTAGGTTGTTTGCCTCTTTAGGGAGCAGTTTATGCAGAATGAGGGAAAAGCCAACGTTGGTAATAAAATTACTTCAATATTTGATATTATTTAACATAATGAACGAGTAATTTGCCACTCACTTCTCTAAACAATACAAAAGAACAAGGCGACATATGTATATGATATCACCTAGCAGAATTGACAATTGTTGGGAAAGAAGGTTTCTCGAGCGGCGTCTACGTCTAAGAAGATGCAGCGGAGAAGGCTAGGAGATGATAGGTGGGAATTCGGTCGGTGAACGGAAGAGAAGAAGAGAAGGATAGTTGAGTTTACGGGAAGCTATTGAATACACTTGGCCCAGAACCGCTCTGCAGCATAGGGAAAGTCTATGTCCTGCTGAAGCGGAGTTTTAAAAGGCTGATGATGATGGATGTCTCTAAAACGCAGCTCAAAACGTACACCGTGAAGTTCACCCCGAATAGGTAGGTTATCTTTGTTGCATTGCAGGCGTTGTTGATGTGCGCGCCGCGTAGCTCGCATAGCGGTAGTCTGCGCACGCGTCGGTTGCGTCGCGCCACGCCGTCATGCTGCCTGCGGAATTTGCCGCGATGCCTCTGCACTGCAGTGTAGTTTTAGTGAAAGATCATTGACATATTTTTGCTGCAATATTATCTTTATTAGCAAATTACCTATGTGATGATAGACATTATAATAAAACACAACCAATAACTTTGATTTAGCATTTACAAGTAGGTATACCTATGGCATGCAGTTCTACTTGATTCCAGCATTAGAATTATGTATTAAGTATTCTTCGAGAAGATTTATCTAGACAGGTTGCTGCATTACAGGTAGGTACTTAGAGTATTTTTGTTGCTTCACCGACTGTTTACGTGATGATGAGCACGTGAATTTGTTTCCGTAGGAACTTATAACTGACTGACTGACTTATAAGTCATGGATGTTATCCGCTAGGATAATAGGTGCCATCGTACAAGCTTTGTTTAGTTTGGGGCTAGATAATTGGTATGATTGTGAAAACGATTAATTATTCTTTGATTTATTATTTGTCTTATAATTAGTTTTAAGCTGTATAATTATTTGTTATTATTTATGTTAATTATAAATAAAAAGGAAAGAAATCTGAAAAAAAAAAGTTTTAGAACTTTATTTCTCTTAAATAATTACATTACTGAGAAAAAAACACTACATTCAATAATATTTGCAGCTAACACTGAGCGCACACAGACTAAACCCAAAAACGGGTAGATGATGACGTTTGCCCTGTCTGACTGTAAAATAGAGAGTTAAAGTTAATGTTACCTAGAGCTTTGTTACATTGTATGTCGTCAGGTTTTCCTTCAATGTCCTCGTATCTGTTTTTTCATGCAGGTTAATTTAAGAGGCCGGTAAACCTATTTAAGAACCGGTTAGTTTTATCACTTTTCCACTGACCTCGTCTGGCAATCTACCTCGAAGATCTTAATTACGGAGAAAATGCAAAGTAAATTGAGGTTTTTCACAATTGCCGGCATATTTATTGTCCATAAAGTAGCGGCAAGTTAATTTGGTTATTACCTTTTTCGCAGGATTGTCGGCGTGGGCGGTGACCGCAGGGATTGGCAGTTATTGGGCAAATATGGGCATCGGCACAAATAGCAATGGGGGACAATTGCGCACATATATTGAGAATGACTCAAGCTAAGGTTGTTCGATTTATGCGTTTTATCTTTGTGTTGCTTATTCAATTAAATCATAATTCGCTTAAAAATGTAACAGCGTATTTCAGTATTTGTAATGTAGCTTTGCACTTTGCATGGTACTCTTTATGAGTTTTGATGAGCTGACTAAGGTATGTTGGTGAATAAGTGGAATTCTACTTTCGCGATCAGGATTTCTCTTCGTTTTTTTTACATTTTCTCAGCAAATAAAAGTGAGTTTGACGAATATACATAATTGCGTTCGTGTCCTCGCCGATAAGCGAGACACTTGTATTGCGACTCGTTATTTACGAGAAGACAACGTTATTTATTTGCCTTATCAATTTGCTTTCAATTATGTCCGACAATATCAATTCTTATTATAAAACGAGATAAACATAAGAACCTGGTTAGGTGACAGTAGATTGTCTGTTTCTGACGGATTTTATCGGACATAGCAATATAGCATCGCTACAAAACGTGAAGTGAATCAGCGTTTCCTTACGCAATTTTCTAAAAGCTTGACCTCAGCTATGATGCTACGAAATCGATGAATCTTTTGATGCCATTAATCGTGACTTCGCGAGACATAATGGGAAAAACACACAAAACGGCGACCTACTGTCCCCCTTACCCTTTGACCATCCGGAACTCTTCGGAGATGTCAACCGAAGCCGAACTCGGTGCGGATACACAACTCATAGTATTTTTATCTTTTTTTTTCAATTTGGACTAGCGCAATATAATTTCATCAAGAAATTGTAAAATTTCTTGCTTGCAGTGTCAATTTTCATGGAATGGAATGGTGGTCAGTTAAAAATTAAATATTTTTGTTTTTCCTCGAATACATATAGGAAGGCAAATCAAGCAATACTCCAAGCGTTGCTTCGCGTATGTGTTAATCAAAACACGTCATATATTAGCGAGGCACATTAGCCCTCGAATGCCGCGCGATGTTTGAAATAAAATTGTCAAAACAACAGCGATCGAGACAGTGCTTTATGCTAAGTTCATTGGCCGACCGACACTCGTCTGTTGACAAACAAACGAGCTCATTTTGCATACAGTTAATAACTTATATTAAATGTGACGATTTAGTATTCAAATGTGCTCTAAGAGTGTTTTGTTTTTTTAGTATTTAGTTTAGTTATATTAGTATTGCCTGATTCGGAATTACTTTTTAATGTTTTTACTATTTATTTATATATAGAGATGAAGCTTTAATGGCTGAAAGAATTAAGTTGAAATATGGCACAAATAATCTAGCTTACTGCTTAACACACAGGATAATTTCTATCCAATTGTTGTATACCTACCCGTGGGATGATTATAGTTTAAATCTATTGACTTACTTGTATTAAAATCTGCGCAGACGCAAGCAGAAACTAGTAATAATGTGTACAAAACACGGGGTTTTTATAATTAAGCAAATAAATAGGGTTTTATAACAAAGCGTGACCTAGTCTCAGAAAACATTAATCGTAGAGTTGTAAACTTAATTTATTTTATATAAATATGTAATTGATGGAATTAGATCCGCTCACGCGACACCGGACTGCGCTCACGCAGGCATGCGTCTAGTCCGCGCGCGGAACGATGCGGTGCGGACTTGCGGAGCGGAGCGGATGATTTGACATGTTGAAATTAACAAAACGTCGTCAAAACGCAAGTTCCTCTTATGTAGACAATTAGCGCTAGTGAAATGATGTTTATTGTTTATTTCTTTTTATTGTAATGAGCCAAATCCACATTTCTTACCCCAGATCTACATTTTTTACCCCAGATCTACATTTCTTACCCCAGATCAGCATTTTTTGTCCCGAAGCAGTGGTAGGGTAAAAAAATTGGAACGTGTAAAAGAGCTTAATTTAGGCCTATTTGCAGAAATACATTGTTTTTAACGTGCAGATACACACACACACATAATCTACACAAATAATCTACTATATCTACCTCATTCAATATGTAGAGAGTGTCGTACTCGTGCTTTATGTAAAACTACCAAGTATGTTTATTTATTTATTTATTTATTGCAAACTTTACAGCATGTAAATTTAACATAAAAAACACTGTATTAAATGCTTACATAGCCAATTAAAAAGTTTGTCACATTAAAATTAACATTTAAGGACGGTTGAACGTGAAAGGGCTATAGGGAGAAAATAACCAAGATGTTACAACAAAACAAAATAATTAATAACAATAGTAAAAATACCTTATTAAGGAATCTCGTATGTCCGGTGAAAGCGTGTGATGTGTGAGTATATGTTATTTATAATAATACCATTCTTGATTGTTTTATCAATGATTATAACTATTCAGTACAAACAAGTGGTATATATTTATGATTAAAATTAAAACCATATTTCTGAGAATCTGAAGAGACTTGAGCGGGCGTGGTGTTAAATTACTGATTCTTTGGAACATGCAACAAGCATTACTTTTTTCTGTCGCATCACGACATCAGTGCCGTTCTGGCAAAACAGATAGGTCATTATTATATGAACACAACACTACTGCAAAGTTCATGAATGAGTTTGTTTGGGGGTTTCGTCACGCGTGAGATGTATCAAGTTTATTGCAAGCCAGTTGTCGTCTCGTCTCAATTTATCTTGCTTTATGTCTAGTTGACTTATCTTTCCCGTCTGATGATGTCCGGATCAAAATTTCTTACCCCAGATTCTTTAACTACTTAAATATTGTTTTAGTGCTTCTAAAATTAATACGTTATATTGTAGCACGTGAGTCTGCCTGTCAGATAGTGCACAGAGCTGCTTCGATTTCCTTAGATCCTTAAAATAAGTTTATTTATTTTTATTTTATTTATTGTAGAAAAACAAACAGTTTACAGTTAAATAAACTAATGTTTACAAACGTACCACTAGAACCAATGAAGTCTCCACTAATAGAAATAACATAGAACTGAGCTCTTAACTAACAAACATTAGATGAAACAAAGTACAAAAAACATACTAAAATACATAAATGAGTAACTAAATAGTTTTACAAATGACATTTTTAAAAGTGAACCTATATCTTTAGTTTAGAGCGATCACTTGTTAAATTTTCGTTGCGATAAGTGTAAATCACTTATCACTTAGCATTGTCTTGTCAGTGTCCAGTCCGGTTTGTCCCTCTGGTATCTAAGAAAAGACTGGTGTACCTATTCATAACAATTTTTGACCAACAAAAAACTATTTTCTTTATCGTGGATGAAAATTATTTACTTCGTTTGTAAATACGTCTTTTGATGTATTCGGCACGTCAAGGTTGGAAGTTTTAGAAAATGTTAATATTTTAAGAACACACCGTTCGTGTAAGCGTTTAAATTGGCATCGGCTTCAGTTTCTTTAAAATGATGAGAGTACCCAAGTATCTACTGAAGCTCCGACTGAAGTAAAATTATTATTTTCTATGACTTACTGTGCTTTAATTTTAGCTAGAGGATTTTATTTCTTAATTATCAGTAACTAACTACCAACGGTATTTAATATCGTTGGTAACTACGAGTAGTTAGTGATAAACAAAAGTACGTAGGAAATACAAAGCCAATTATTTTAATTTGACATATTATCAGGACCAACTGAGGCAGGCGACGTTTTTTTTATATGTTTATTTATTTCTTCATCGAAAACAAGCAACATTTGTATAGCAAATATACCTACATAAAATAGTAAGAAACGTATGCCTTAAACAGTCATCGCGAATAAAAGGACTTGTCAGCTTTCTGTATGAAGGTTGGTTTTTTCAGTGAAATAAACATCATCAATATAATTATCAGTTGGCTTAATTTTACATCAAAGCAATTTAAGGAAATCTTATTTATGTTTAAAAAGAGATTTGATATACATATAGGTTATAGTCGCGTCTAAGTTATGTGGGGTGGGTAGTTTGATTCGTTTTCTCGGAAGGAGTGAGGCGCGTCGTGGCGGTCGGGTTGCGCTTTCCGCGAAGCTGTTGTGCAACCGCGACGCGGGCGACAAACGCGCTGCATTATGCGAGCTGACACTTGAGCCACAAACCACAGTACGGGAGCGTGAAGTGGGCTTACTCGACACTATCCAACAAAAGCGTCACACCTAGCTGACTGAGCTGCAATTCCATGCGGCCTTTAAACCTCTAACATTTATTATTTGCACGGCTCATCTTATTGTGATTTACTTATCATGTAAATTATGGATTGTCGGCTGTTTAAATGTGCATGGTTCTAAACTATATTTTTAATTTCTAAATATTTTAACACAGAAAATAAATTACAGAAGTAAATTAGTAAAACAGATCGTTTGCATATTTACGAGAGACGCTAAAACGTAAGACGAAGACAGCACCTTCTATTAAAATTTTGATAAGACATCTATGCCCTGCAATACACTGGGTCGCTTACAAGTGAGATACAGTACGTAACACGTCTACCTAAGTACTTGGTTTACGATTTAGTATGTTACAAAAAAATTCTTCAATCTACCTGTAAAACAGCTGTGGGTGTACCGTGCGTTTGACATGTAATAAACGATTTGAATCAAATGGAATTGTCCTGTCTTGCTTGCCTTCATCAACATAAAACCGCAGTCTCAAGTGTCTTAAAATTTGTCTTAAAATTGATCTGAAATTCCTTTAATGTATCGCACTCCTCAGCAGTACGCAGTACGGTGCTTATAATAAAAATAAAATATTTGGACAGCACCACATACATTGCTCTGATCCTAAGGTAAGTAGCTAAAGCACTTGTGTTATTATAAAACAGAAACAACGACGGTACCTACTACAACACCCAGACCTGAGACAACATGGAAAAGTTTGAACCTGGGACCTTAGAAATGGCGACACCAAGTCCGGGTACGCCGGCCTTTCGGCTACGGAGGTCATCCGTCGTCATAATTATTAGTCGCCTATGCCAATACCTACTAAAGCGAGCCTACTTAGTGTCTATTTCGATTGTAGCCAATGCATCACGAACTGCGACATAGACAATCGATTGGATAGCTTCTAAGTGCGTTTTAAGTTTGATATTATTCAACACATTTTCAAATAATGATGGGTAGTTTAACGTGACATCGTAACGATGTGCACCTAGCACATAAATCTGAAAGGACAAAGAAATTGTTAGTCCGCTATAAAAATCTATTAAACAAGGATATCTACCTTGAACCCTATAAACAATCAAGTTTGATTTGGTTTCCACAGATACCTGCTTTTTCACAGTGGAAACAGTAAACTATCTGGTAATAAAAGCAGCGTCGCCTTTCAGTGCTAGTACACAGAGATAAATCTGAGGAGTCGACACGAGCAGGTGTCTCACGCGGAGGGCCATTACGAGTCTCAGCCGGCCCATAACGCGCGCCTCGTTAACACGCCTAGCAGTCTCTCTTATGGCTTCAGATCCGACCACGACCACGACTATAGTTTAAAAAGCTGAGGATGTGGGGTGGGGGTACCTATCCTATGGTAAAAGAACTGTGCCAGTAGAATATCTATATTGAATCATAAACAAAGATCGCAACATTTCGGACCACTGAGTATTATTTGGTTAACGCTGATTATAAAATCATGGCATGACTAATCCCAAAAAGAGGTCATTCTATGATGCCTAGAGTTGCTAAGCCTTGGCCTTATTCTAGGACGGTCCATCTTCCATTTACTTCTCCTTTACGCTTAGGACAGCAGCTCTTGTTGACTTTAATGACCAAACTAACATTATATTTTCAGTCGTCTTCATATTTTGCCATGTTTATCAAAGTAAAATACTAAATCGACTATGAATTATGAAATATCAGAAAATAATTTAAGATGGTGTGGATAGACGATTTTAATTTTTGTTATCTATAACTGAATGCTTGCGACGTTGAAAAGAAACACATTTGTCTTTGAAAGACAAAAGACCGTCGGCCATTGGAGACGACCGCTGCAGGGCAGCAGTCACAAAGCGCATTGTATGCAGATACTTAGCTGAAGATGGTAGTTGGTAATTAAATATTGTTGCATGGAAAACGTACCATAATCTTAACAATAACTCTTCTTAAGAAATCGAGAAAAGCATAGAGAAAATTAATTGTTACTGTAAGTTATGTTTTCATTTCGTCTACTATCAAATCTCGTGGACTATCAAATCTCGTATTGGCCCAAGCTTCAGTTAGTTCCGCTGTGCCGGTCGTGCGAGTTATTAGAATATTTCCCAGTGCGACATTGGGCCGGCTACGAGCTGTCACAGCGGAATGCGCGGTTATTTACCGCGCGTCTATTTTGCGCCACGGCCGGGTTCATGCCGCGGGCCGCCTCACGTCTAAGCTAATAGACGAAAATGGCAGCAAAACAACCGAATGCTTTCTATGCGTGAGTGAGAGTGCAATTTGTGGTACTGCACTGTTTCATTTTATTTTATTTATTTATTAGGACAACCAACAAGACAAACACTAATACAAGTAAGATACATATTTTGAGTTATACTGACTTAGTGCTAAGCGTCGTCTTAGTTATAGACTGCCACGGCATGCAATGTGGACTACAGGTTTATTACAAAAAGTTAAACATTGTAAGCTTAAATTGGTTTAAATTAGTCGAAGCTACTAACCTTAAAAGTATCATTTATTTTATTTTATTATAACTTTTAAATTTAAATTTAAAACACGTTTTTTCAACAACCGACTATCTCAAAGGTACCGGTACAAAGGACTGCAGAATTTTACGCCTGAATCTTTGCCGATTATCAGCAAAGATATCGACGTCGTGTGCCTTACAGAACTTGTTGTATTGCCTTTGCAGTCTGTTCATGGTGGCGTGGTGACCCAATTTTGTCCTATTGTGTTTACTGAAAAAGGGACATACCTGCTAACACGAGCTAGTTTGGGCGGTATATTTAAATTTATTGAACTCAATAGAAAGGGACAATCTACATGTCCATTCGCAATTTTATGGAAAAACACGAGGTCCAGCAACAACCTTCGATCCAACAGACTGCTCAATTTAAAATAGCTAAGCCGCTCCTCATATGAGGGTAGCTACCCTTGCCGTGTTGGTTTGGTGCGAAAGATGCCAGAAATAGCGCTTCTGAATTCGCTCTATGCGTTTTATGTGAATGTCATAGTGCGGAGACCAAACCTGGCTGCAGTATTCGAGAACAGGACGGACAAGAGACTTAAATAAGGTAATTTTTGTTGAAATCTGTTTGAGTTCTTTAGCATTACGAAGCACAAACCCCAACATCTGAAAACCTCTGTTAACTATTAGGTCGACATGTTTATGAAAGCGCAACTCTCTATCCATAACCACGCCTAGATCCCGAATAGTCTCCACCTCTTCCAAAATATGACCATCGATACTGTAAGTTGGTTAGTAGATTTAACATTCCATTAGCAGCTGGCGAAATGATTAGACGAAATCGTTTTTAGGTGAAATACTACCACAAATTATGATTTATGTGATGATGACTTAATAGAAAGAACGGCACCGTTGCCGTTGATGTCATCCATTGTTAAGCCATTTAGTAAATTCGATAACAATAGTGACAAAGCTTCTCATCTAAAATTACAAATATCTCCTCAGAGCAGGATCTGCGAGGCTGCAGGCGTGGTCGCAGAGGCCACGCAGGCGCAGGTGCGCTCCCGTCCCGGTCCCGGCGCGCGCACGCCGCGAGACGCGCGTGTCACGCGCCGCCGCACGCAACCCGTCCGTGAAATTTTACGATTGAACGCGACCACCTCAATAATTTGTGCGCTAACGGTCACTTCCGTCATTCATGTCGTATTTCACAACTCTTTCATCTTTAAGTTTATTCATTGTTGCACTTCGCAATCGTGTTCCTAATGGCTAACCTTGTATATGCCTTGTAACTCGCTGGGTATTTCCACGGACCTGTTGAGAAACATGTTCAAATTTGACTGAGAAAATTGAGTGATGCGGGCGTGAAATGAAGTAACCCTATAAGTTACGTTCAATTCGCTTTGTCGGGACTCGGGGCGTTGGTAAAAGCCACTTTTCCTCAGATCGCGCAAAAGAGAAGCGAGGAAGAAAGTATCAAAGCTATTGGTGGCTAATGCATCTTCAGAAGGTCATAAGATGCATCTTTATGAAATTTATTGTCTTGCTACATTAATTAAAGTAGGTAGTTTAGTTTTAAGTACATTATTTAGTTATTCGTAGATAGAGCGCGGTAACCTCAATGGTCGGAGTTTCGCCTCACATAAGTGCGTGGGTCATGAGTTCACAACCCAGCACGTACCTCTAACGATGTACCTCTACGTACCTAGCAACGTTCTTATGATGTGAAGTCTTATCATACAAAAAGTAGTTATATTCGACCACCAGAATCGTCTCCTAGGAGGTTATTAGTGAATTTAAAATGATCCTGTATCGGTGTAAAAACATGTTATGTTGTTGTAAATTGTAATAAAATAAAGAGCAACCGCGGAGTTAATCAGTTACGACAAGTACCTACGTCATCGCAACGTCGCGCGTCGCAGCGTCGCCGTCGCGTGTCACACGCCGCCGCAAATAACGCGCGATGACATTGTTCCGCCTTATTAATAGTTACGAAAATAAACACGCCGGGATTGAAAATAAACCGTCCCGAACTTGTATCCGGTTATAACGCATGTCCTCGCGTTGTGTAAAAGTATTAAGTCATAATAAATCACACACATGACGAGGCGTACAATAAAGAAATATTTTGAGTAGTGAAACGGTCGAGCCGCTGAATGGGGCTCTCATTCAATTTAAAGTAACAATTATGTCGTGGGCGAACTACAAAGTCGTTTGTCGACGGCGTTGGAATGCGACAAATTAGTCGGCATTGCGGTGGGCGACGTCCACTTCAACTTACGGAGATATAAAGTCTAGTCGGATCACGTCTGCGCGAATCACACGTCAAAATTACTCCATCGAATTCGTTTCGCAATGAAATCGAAAGTTTTGACGAAGATGACGTAACGCATGTAGAGTAAGTTGGAAATAGATGACCTGCTTTCTTCTGCTGATTGTTTCGCGGCAGTGGATGCGGCCATCGACATCGCGTCGGTAGTGCAGGCCTCGCGGAGGGACAGGGCTCGGGCAGATGGCGGCGTCGTAGCGGGGACTGCACACTTGCGACGATAAAATTTTGAAGTGTCGATCGTAGGGCTGGGTAACAGATGCTGAGTTTAGCGGGATTTGGAATAAATTGGAAACGGTATAAGTACCTATATCCTACCAAAATTATTTTCATGTAAAATGTTGCTAAGACGCGACTATATGGCTCGCACTGACAATAATGTAGAGCCAAGCTTCTAACTCTACACGCTCTCTACAAGCCCTAACTTCACAAATTTTACACCTTCATCAAAATATATGGCTTGGCCGTTTAGGTACACATACACATAGGCGTAAAGGGAAAAATGTATATTCACTGTTAATTACTTTTCTGTTACACAAAATATCTTGTAGTAACGAAAGGGCTAAGCAACATATTCTATTGACTAAGGTGTAGAATTTGTGAAGTTAGGGCTTGAAGGGTTAGGGCATACGAGTATAGAGTTAGAAGCTTAGGGCAAGTCTCGTCTTGGCAACATTTTACATGAAAATGTTTTTGGTGGGATATTACATCTTTTTGTAAGTCGCTGCTTTGCTTGCCCTAATTTAAGGGGTCATTTACTAAAAACACTAAATTATGTTTAATTACAACATCCATTTTCAGACCTCTAGCATCAACATTTGCGGAAGTCTCATACAAACTTTCATCTCGTAGTTGAAGGGGTTAAGGTTTAACAGGGTTAAAGTTCAAAATTTTAGTTTTTTTTTGTTGTTTGTTTATGTTGGTAAGGCATTCCAGAAGCGAATGCACTGGACAGTAATCGACTGCGTTTAGTAATTAGTGGAATGAGGAGGAAATTGAAAATGTAGTTTTTTGGATGACCGCATGTCATCCAAAAAAAACTACATCTTCAATTTCTTCAAAAGGGTGTATAGTGATCATATAGTAAATTCCACTGCCTTCACTTTCATGGTGACACATCGTTAGAGATCCCGAGATCCCGGGTGGTGTCCCGTCCTTATTGGCATGTTGCGACCACAGTCGCGTCGTAAATTATGCGCCGATCAGCGCTATCTGCGCCTGCGCCGCGGCGCTGTCGAAAGGAACACTAAATACTCGGACTGCGCACATCAAACAAAACAGATGCCATATTTTCGCAACGCTTAGAGAATTTATTTTAAAATTACGTGCGCTAGTTACACAAGTGTAGGTGCCTATGGTGTAAAATTTTGAAACTAGGACAATCCTCGATATGCATGAAGCCAATCAAAATTTCTTAGGATAGTCGAAAACGTAACTTTTTTAACTTGGTCAAATAATACACCGATTGAAAACAACATGGTGACTAACGCAAGGTAGTAAATAGGTAAACGTCAGATATTATTTAAAAACAAGTACTTAATACATAGTCGCATTATTTGGGTGTTGCAAATTCTTAAGAAATTTAATACTTTACGTTCCAAAATGTTACTTCTACTAGTTTAAATTGTTCATAACCAATTTATATGTATTTACAGGTATTTAAATAACGTGTATGTACCTACTTGTAATATTCTTCACGAAATGTATGACTCCACACAGCAACTAGGTTACTGACTGATCTGGTATCTTTTACAGCAAGAGCTGCAGTGAAGTCCAAGCTGAAGCGGTCGGGGCAATCTCCGCGAGCGCTTAATGGCGGAGATAGCGGCACTGCATCAGTTTCCAAGTGTGGAGCGACTAGGCGACTTAGGATGTCTGGCCTAATTAAATACACTAACATACTTTCGGCCATCTTTGGAAGCAGTTGTCTAAGAGTTCACAACACACCTGTTTATAATTTGAATTGGCCTACATTTACAATCATAATCATAAAAACTTCCTAATTAGTAATGCAGTCCTGGGTGTCATACGCATCTACGATTGTTCATATTCAACAAAATCTACTCTCCTTTGCCTAGAACTAGCTGCGTCCATCCGTTCGAACCATCGTCTTTAAGTTAGTGTGAATCGCGATGAACCGCAAATGGCGTATCAGATTGGTTAGTCATTTGTTTTTATACGCAATTATAAATTAGATAAATTATAATTCGAGCGCCCCGCGCCCGCCTCCTCTCTTGATGCGGACCGAGGCGCGCACTCTCGGCCACTCGTAAACTTTTATAGCGCGATGTAGCGCTGCTCTCAGCGCACCACCGCACGGGCTAATGCGGGAAACGCTCGCCATAACATTATAGTGTAGGTACTTGTTTGTAAATGTATCAGTCCAGTTAATATACATACATAGATTTCCTGTCGACATTTATAAAATTATTATGTAGACAGGTTAGTTTTAAGACGGTACAGTTATGAGGCGATTTTTATGCTTAGTAAAATCTGCAAATGCAGTTTAATTAATTACAAAAGTTAAAAAAGTCTCGTAAGACCATTCTATGGCATCATGTTTAAGGTTCACTTTTTTGCGATCTTAAATTTTTCTACATAAGTGTAGGCAACATTCTTGCACCACCACGGATTTAGGTATTAAAGACAATTGTTTCGCGTTGGTCATAGGTTACCCTTTGCATGAATACAAGTGAACATATATTTTTTTAAAGAATTTCAGCCACGTGTAAATGCTATGTTTCTAAGAACTCCTTAATCACATATTTTGTAACTGATGGGGAAAGGGGGAAGTCGAGCGATTCGGAATAACAACCCTCTTCTTTGACTTTACGGCGGTCGATAGGGAAACGATTTGATCGAATCCAATAAACCTTGGCGGTTTACTCCGCTGCACTCGCATCTCGTAAAGCTCTGAAGTACGCGTGCTCGCTGACCGCTTGCCGCGCGCCGGGAATGGCGCTTGGGTTTAGTGAATTCGTAAAGTGCGAGTTTGAGAGCGGCCTTGTATGAGCACACGACTCAATTACAAAATGATTAGGTACTTTGATAAATTTGCAAATTTGTATTAAGAATAGAATAAGAATTTTATTTATTTGGCACAAAAACACATTATAAGTACATAAAGAAAAAAGAAATGTGCCAAAAAGGGTCCTCCGCTCAGTATTAGTGGTGGCAGCTAGAAATACGCCGCGACACTGGTTTTCTGCGGAGGCCCTGGGCTATATAAACAGACAACTCCGGTGAAAACTCGTCACTACTTGTGAAGACCTATAAGTGGTTTAATAGTTGCTATTTTGTTATATTTTTTATAATGTGTAAACCTTGGTTTTCCTGTAATAAATAAATAAAAATAAAAAAATAAATAAAAAAAACATTAAAAATAAATTAAATCAATAAATTGCCATAAAGAAAAAAATAAACCTATTATCTAACGAATTCTACTAACTCTGTTGATGCTAGAAGATGCCGATGCTGGTAGAGTCAGTTTATTTATTAGTTTAATTTATAAATAAGAAAAGAATAGTAACAAACTATTAATACATTCTTTATACAATCTCACCAATCGTATTATTATCTAGCCCTCTAAGCTACACTTGTATTAATGACGACTAGATTACTAATAAATATAGGTACCTCAATACGTTTAAGCCATTGAGCGCCGGTGGTCACCCGTGACCCCCAAACGATTTTTTTTATTGTGTCTAGTTTCGTGGCAGTCAAAAGCTAAAAACATCCATGACTTGGTACAAGACAAGTACTCGTGCTGATCACATAAACATTTGCCCCTTGTGGGATTCGAACCCTCAACCTCCTGCCTTTGTAGTTTGGAGTGCGAAATACACCAGACGTCCGTTCTAACATTTTTATTGAAGTTCTCTTTGCTCGTCAGGAAATCACTTCAAAGCACTCTTGCCTACTTGTCTTATTGATTTTCCCTCGAATCTTAACGTCACATGATAACGTTTTATCTTCACATTGAAAAGAATTTCAATTTAATTTGAGATAATGCCAATTGCTTCTAATACTTTTTACCTATTTACATTATGTATGCATGCATGTGAGCATGCCGGACTCGGTGTCGCTATCTCTGAGGTCTTGGGTTCGATTCCCAGTCAGTCAAACGTCAAAGTAGAAAAACAGCTTTTCTATATTGTCTCGGGTCTGGGTGTTGTGGAACCGTCGTTGTTTCTGATTTCTGTAACACAAGTGCTTTGGCTACTTACCATAGGAATGTATGTAATGTTGTCCAATATTTGTATTTATTTATTTACAAAGTTACAACAACCTGACAAAATAAAAATGTTGTCGGCGAAGGCCGTATTCACTGTTCTGGAAGTGCCCTAAATGAGATTGGCCGCGTGTAGTGTAGCCGGATGCAGGGTACCTATGCGATGCGATCATGCGACTTGCGAGCGAGTAACGAGTTCTAGCGCGATACACACACACTCGCTTGTTCCACACGAGTAAATGTATGTTTGTTTATGTCCGATCACCATTTGTTATCGGCCCACACACGAGATAAAGACTCCTTGTGTTTTATGTTGAGTCAGTCATGTCACCACTTAGTTATCTAACAAAGTTACTATAAAATCGTACAAATTATATAATGCGAAATTTTTAGCGGTTTCATTCGCCAAAACTCGAAATAAATTCATACAATAACATTTGCCCCTTGCGGGATTCGACCCCCCAACAGCTGCCCTCAGTCGTGAATTCGTAATTGAGTACATAACTTTATCGGTAGGTATATTTAACGTCGCATTGTACTTGTTCGATAGTAGAGCTGGAGTCTGGAGCACTGTTTAGACAGCTCATTAGACGGCTCTCGACTCAAGACGTCTGGCCAGTAATTGCGCCAAGCAGCTTACCGCCACTCACCATTATTGCTGCGAGTCTTGATTGAAAGCACTGGATCGTTATAACCAATACTTTAGTAAGTAAGGGCGGTGTGCCAGATTGGCACTTGATTTGCGCAGGAAAATCGTATAATTAAAAAAACGCTGGTTTGGTCTTCACTGTTGCTTTACTTGAAAGGTAGTAAAAAATCTTACATAGAAATTTGAGTCGAGTTATGAAAAATACGGTACAATTTGGCACTTGCGGATTGGTGTACAATATTTATCGCGTCATGAAGGTCGTCGCTGATTGGCCGGTGATCGCGTGATAAATATGAGGGTGGTGGTGGTTGTTGTTGGCTTCCGCAGGATCGTCACAGATGGCGCTACGGGTTCCCGAACATGCCCCCGGCCTTGGAAGCATCAGCTTACGAAACCAATGCAGAATTCACCACTGGCTGGTCCCAGAACAGAGGACACACCTTGGTGACAGCACGCCTGATGACTCCGGAGACTGTACGAATGTCCGCTACTCTCACGATACCATCTTTACCGGGTATTGTTCTCTCAACACGTCCCATTTGCCATTTTAGTGGCGGCAAATTATCATCTTTGATGACAACAAGGGTATCAGGCTGCAAGTCGGCTGTGTTCTGTTTCCACTTGTTCCTTGTTTGCATCTCGGATATATATTCCTTGGTCCAGCGCGACCAGAAGTGCTGACGAAGTTGTTCAACTCGTTGATATCGGGTAAGTCGATGAACTGAGGTATCTTGTAGGTCAGCACTTGCAGGTGTCGTGAGTGGACGGCCAACCAGGAAGTGAGCGGGAGTGAGAGGAAGAAGGTCGTGTGGATCAGAGGATAGAGGACTCAATGGACGGGAGTTTAACACCGCTTCCACTTGTGTCAATAGAGTGGTCAACTCCTCAAAGGTTAAATGCGAGTTACCTAACACACGGAGTAAGTGATATTTGCAAGATTTAACTCCTGCCTCCCACAGGCCTCCAAAATGGCTTGAATAGGGGGGGATAAACTTAAATTTAATTTGTTGACTACTAGCATATTCAACAATGTCGGACGAACAGTTATTTAAAAAAAAATTAAACTCATTCATCAAACCTACAAAATTTCTGCCGTTGTCTGAAAAGATTACCTCCGGCTTGCCCCTTCGTGAAATAAAACGTTTCAACGCAAGATGATATGCATCAGATGACAGATTGCTAACAAGTTCCAAGTGTACGGCACGTGTAACAAAACAAATAAATAAACAAATATACGACTTTTCAGTCTTTGCACCTCTTCCTCTACGATTCAGTACGAGCACCGGTCCCGCATAATCTACTCCGCATCGCATAAACGGATAAGTTGGCGTGATCCGCTCCATAGGTAAATTACCCATTAAAGGATTTACAACTTTACCTCTTAAGCGTGTACACATAATACATTGATGCATTACCTTTTTTGCGAGATCACGCCCTCTTACCGGCCACCAGCGCTCGCGCAACGCGGACAGCAGCGCCTGCGGAGCCGCGTGCAGTAGCTGCGCGTGCTCGAAGCGGAAAAGAAGCACTGAAAAGTGATGTTTACTTGATATGAGCATGGGATGTTTTTTATCATAATCGAAGTTAGATGAATATTCGATGCGCCCGCCTACTCGAATTAATCCGTCATTACAAATAAATAAATTTAATTTACACATATTATGGTTTGACTTTAGACGTCCGGTTTTAATCAATGTCTGATACACTACTGGGAAAGATTCTAATTGTGAAAGTCTGACTAGCATTTTCACAGATTCTCCCAACTCATCTACGCTGAGCGGGCCGGTTCTTCGATGACTATTATGTCGTAAATTGTGAATAAAACGTAGTGCGTACGCAGCTGCGCGATTCATACGATGAAATTGAGAAAACCTGCGAAATGGAAATAATGACATACCAGTCTGTTGTTCTGACACCAGGGAATGTACAGCACTAGGCTTGACTTCCGGAAGTTCTTCTGTGTCAATGTCAATCCGACTTGACTCCGAAGCTGTGCTAGGCCTAATTTCGGGTTCGCGGAGAAACAACGGCCCGTCCCACCATAATGACGACTTCGAAAGATCAGTCAAACTGACACCACGTGATACGAGGTCAGCAGGATTGTCTTTTCCACTAACATGGCGCCATGGAAGTTCCTTGGTAAGTTCGTGAATTTCAGTGGTTCTGTTTTGAACGAATGTTTTTAATAGGTTAGGGGCCATACGTAACCATCCTAACACTATCGTTGAGTCCGTCCAAAACATGATGAGGTCAAAATGACGATTAAGTGATTCACGAACCTTATCATAAAGTCTAGCACCCAAAAGCGCCCCGCATAATTCTAATCTAGGTATACTGACCGATTTTAAGGGTGCGACCTTCCCTTTGGAACATAATAATCTTATTGTGACTATCTCATTAGCGCTGACTGTGCGTATATATATGCAAGTACCGTACGCCGTTTGTGACGCGTCAGTAAAAACATGCAGCTCGATCCTACTAGGATTTTCTCCGATGACGTGACGCGGTACAAATATGGTGTTAAGAATAGACAGATCACTAATAAACCGGTTCCAAGCTCGCGCGACTTCGCTAGGAACCTCGTCGTCCCAACCTAATTTTAACAACCACAATTTTTGTAGTAATACTTTTCCAAGCATCACCGTCGGGCTAAGAATACCTAATGGATCAAAGATTTGAGATACAGTTGACAAAATTGTACGCTTTGTTATAGGAATAGGTTTGTTTTCGAACTCGGTAGTAAAATGAAACTCATCAGATAAATTGTACCAACCAAGACCCAATGTTTTGCTCTGATTGTTTTCGCCTAGTGATAATTCTTTCAAACAGTGGGTCATGGGCGGTACCGATTGGTCGTCAGGTAGCTCAAAGTTGAATGTCCACTTACGTAGTGGGAAACATCCATTTCCGAGTACATTTGCGGTATTTTTGCATATTTCTAACAATTTTAATTTGTCATCATGGCCTGTTATCATGTCGTCCACATAAAAATCTTGATTTATTACTCCTTTGACGTCAGAGTCTGTACAGTCAGTAGCTAACTGCTTTAAGCACCGACAGCTAAGAAATGGCGCAGACGCAGTCCCATATGTAACTGTATTTAAACGATACACGTCAATAGGTAACGATGAATCGTCGCGCCAGAGTATCAGCTGTAAGTCCCTTTGTTCCGGCGTCACAAGTACTTGCCTATACATTTTTTCTATGTCGGCGCAGGCTGTGTATCTATGCTGCCGAAATCGTAGTAAAATTGCAAACAAATCACCCTGTATTGGCGGTCCTACCAACTGGATATCGTTTAGTGACTTACCAGTGGTAGACGGAGCACTGGCATTAAATACTACGCGTAACTTGGTAGTAGTACTGTGAGCGCGGAACACACCATGATGTGGCATAATGAAATGAGGTTGACTGTACAACTTTACAAGAGCCATGTGACCTAAGTTAATATATTCATGGATGAAGTCCGAATACATTTTTTTATAGTTAGGTGCGCGATCTAGCCTTTTTTCTAAAGATAAAAATTGCCGTTCAGCTTGAGAATACGTCTTACCCAAGGAATCAGCTGATTCTTTAAGTGGAATGCGAACGCAAAATCTTCCGTTAATATCGCGTATAGTATTGTTTACAAAAGATTCTTCGCATTCCAACTCGTTATCACTAAGCGTATTTTGAGCCTTGGGTAGTTCTTCAAGCTCCCAGAACTTGCGTAATTGTGAATCGATAGATTGAGTATCGATCGACTGAGTATCGATTGACTGTGTGAAGTTACAGTGAACAAACTTATTGTTAAGTGTATTTATATTTAACGGTCCCGATATGATCCAACCTAACTGCGTGTTTTGTAGGAACGGGCCGTGTGGTAAACGCATATTTCCTTCGATAATTAAGTCCCAGAATCTATCCGCGCCTATTAATATGTCGATATCTTGAGACTCTAAAAACTGTGGATTTGCGAGTTGAACATTGCCTGGTATCCTAAACTGCGCGCTTTGTACGTTAACGGCAGGCAATGTTGACGTTATTTGCGGCAAAACGAAACACTTCATGCGCATGGAATAGGTATTAACGCGTGATTTAATATCTATGTCACAGATTTGTGTTGATTGAGACACAGAATTACCCACTCCACGTATTTCGTGAGTGGACTGTATGACTGGAATCTCTAATAATTCGCATAATGATTTTGTAATAAAACATCGTTGACTCCCGTTGTCAAGAAGGGCGCGTGCTATATGATAATTGCGATATTTATCAGCTATCTCGACTAACGCGGTCGACAACAAAACAGGTTGCACACATGGGTTAAGCGTATCGGTATGCACCTTGTTTATTTGAATAGACTCATTTCTATTGTGCGTAGGTACGGTATCGGCAGCAGTCGCGGGAGGTGGCTTTAGGCATGTCCGCGCGCTGAGCGATGCACTCAGGCCGTTTGAGTTATTTGCAATTGCACTCGCTGAGAGTAAGGTCACGCCGGGACTCGCGCCTAATTCGTCATTATGTATGATCGAATTATGTTTTTGATTGCATTTTTTACACGGCCCGAACCTACAATCAGTTACCGTATGACCGGAACGCAAACAGTTTTTACACAATTTGTGTTTATCAATTAACTCAAGCTTATCTTTAATATTTAAATCTAAAAACCTTTGGCATGAATAAAGTGGGTGTTTACCGTTACACATAACGCAAGACATCTTAGCGCGGGACTGGCTTTCATGTTGTGACTTATTGTTAGAAACATTGCAGTGCACTTTTGAATTGTCATGTGTAGTGTTTTGCTTTTTATTATTAGACGTGTTGTGATTGCCTTTACTGTGCGAAACTAACAATGTTTCTAGCATGTCCGCCCTGCGCTTTAGAAATTGAAGTAAATCGTCTATTTTCACAGTTACCTTGGTGTCACCGCAATTTTGATTTAAGCTGGTATATTTATACTGTTCCCACTCGCGTTCTGTGTTTTGATCTAACTTAGAAACTACAATATAAATAATCAAAGTGTCCCATGAATCTGTGGGTTCACCAAGTATTTTTAAAGCGCGTAAATTTTTTAATATTGTGTCTATAAGACGTCTAATTGATGCAGGTGACTCCTTGGTGATTGTTTGAATAGAAAATAATGCCCTTACGTGATTATGTACCAACAAATTTGAATTATTGTAACGGTTAAGCAGTAACTCCCATGCAACGGAATAATTAACGGCGGAAAACTCTAATGAATCAATCACTAGCTCTGCGCTGCCTCTTAGTGACGATTTTAGGTAGTGAAATTTCTGAATAGCACTAATTTCAGTAGACTTATGTACTAACGACAAGAATGTGTCCCTAAACTCCAACCAATGCTCGTATGAACCGTCGAAGGTAGGCATGGAAATGGTAGGTAATTTTACAGATTTATGTATATCCACACACTTAGAACTTCCAGCAACCGGTTCACTGTCTAGCATACACTCTGCCCGAGCCAGTACACTGTAATAGCAATCCTCAAATGAATCGCGCTGAGACATTTGGTTTTCTAAGTCGCCTTCCGGCACAATTTCTTCGATCTTATTTTGAAGATCGCTAAATTCAGCATACAGACTTGTGACGCCCTTAATACGAAGTTTCAAATCGACACGTAACCTTTCAGACAACATCTTGGTATCAGATTTGACACCATCTAGGTAATTAGCAAACCTAGTCAGTCTACCCTTTACTATGCCTCGCTTTTTAATTAAATTACTTAATAGATTAGACTGATCTAAGGGAGAGTTTAAAGATTCGACCGTTAACTTGCAAGGGGACTTTGAACGTGTCCCAACTTCACTATCGTTAGCCATGGTAACCAGTGGAAAACAGGAGTACTTACAGTTTTACAGTGATCCGCGAATGCAGCAGGTATTGGCGAGGAAACTCTGCTGATGATCACTCACACAAATGACTCGATGCGTCAGCACTGGAATTGGCAAAGTACACGTATTTACACAAGTGAAAACCAGGGTTTTGCGGATATTGTGGATGGCTGACCGTACCGTTTTGTCCTTCTTCCGTAGTCGAAGACTGCAATAATCGTCTCTGGATCGATGACTTGGCGTATCGTGCGTATACCGGAGATATTATTGTGGAAGAGGTCGAGTCCTGAAGGTCGCGTAGTTCCCAATTATTTTTCTAGGAACGTCCAGATTTGGCTACGAAGGATCAGATGTGCCAGATTGGCACTTGATTTGCGCAGGAAAATCGTATAATTAAAAAAACGCTGGTTTGGTCTTCACTGTTGCTTTACTTGAAAGGTAGTAAAAAATCTTACATAGAAATTTGAGTCGAGTTATGAAAAATACGGTACAATTTGGCACTTGCGGATTGGTGTACAATATTTATCGCGTCATGAAGGTCGTCGCTGATTGGCCGGTGATCGCGTGATAAATATGAGGGTGGTGGTGGTTGTTGTTGGCTTCCGCAGGATCGTCACAGATGGCGCTACGGGTTCCCGAACAGGCGGATTTATTTTATATTGGATGCAGGAAGAGTTTGATTCTTGAATAATCTCACTTATGGCGGAAGGAAATAATAATTATGAACTATGATGGTGAGAGCTGCCCATAGATGCGAGCTGCCCCAACTTGAAGGCAATTTTTAAAATTAAACTAATATTGAATTTATTTTTAAAAACATTTAATTTAAGCGTTGTCTCTTAAAAAATTGAAGAAAAATGTTTATCCCTAAGCAGTTTTTATTCGGACTCAAATGTTTCGTCTTGAGGTAGATCTAACACTAAAATAGACAAAGTTAATTAAATATTGAAAAATTTACGAAGAAATTCAAACCCACCACGCCTCACACTGACACCTAAAAAAGAACTGTAAACCTAAAAATTAAAAATATTTATAGCTTTTAGTTTTTTTAAAGTCAGTTTTTATTTACCTACTGACACTACACACCTAGCTCTACCTTTGGTCACGAGTAAGAGAGTGGACTCCCTTTTTCGCACTTAAACTAAAATTCGGTCCTTTGTGCTTGGGGGATGTGATGGTTACGTGTTATGGGTTTTCTAGGTTTTTTACAGGCTTCGCGGAGCGACCTTGGGTTGTCAAGGATTGCGTTGTGTTGTGTTGCAACCGCCTCGCATTGGTACCTATGGTCATTGTAAACTACAGAGTTTCGTAAGGCGAGTCAGTTATTTATGGGTGATTTTCCCAGCACCAAATCGTAAACGGCATGGCTGAAACTGCTAGTGCAGGATGGCACTTTTAACTTGTAATATTTTTTTTTAGATAAAAAATGTTGTCTCCTACAGCAGCCTACAAATATTTTTCCATTATGATTGTTGCTAATAAGGAAAAAAAATATATAAACACCTAAGTTTTTCATACCGGTGAAGCGGCACAATTTGTTTTTCAGTATACTTTTAATCATATAATAAAAACAGTTGATTTTTTAGGGATTTTCTTTTTTAAATTTAAATCCTAAATAGTGGCAGTACTTTATTGCGGAAACTTCATTACAAAATCTGTTGTATTTAATGAATGGTAAGTACAAATTCACGTGTCCAAATTTGATTTTTCACCGCGGTGAATTTTCGTTGTACGCGAATATCTAGGCATCCAACAACACTAGCTTCTCGCTACTGCGCAGTAAACTTGCGCACCAGGGACGCCTAAGCGCTTGATGTGAGAGGACGCGTGTTGCTTGTCTGGTGTTCCCACCAAAAACGTAAGTAGTGGGTTCCGGTGACTTGGGACCGCTTTTTTTTTCATTCACGTGAGTGGATAAAAGTTGTGATCCAATGATCCGATATGTTTATTAAATATATGTACTTTTACTTAATGTCGCCCGATCAAGTAGGTAGTATCAATTTATTTCTATCATAAATACTGTGCTTGTAGTGTTAACTTCTATTGGCTGTTTTTCATGACGGTGATCTCATTCCGGTGAATTCGGTGACCTAAATTGACACCGAAATGAGAAAAAATATCATTTCGGTGATTTTTTTTCATTTCGGTGAGAAGTTGTTCATTTCGATGATTTTTATCTTCATCTCGGTGTTTTTTTTTTTCATTCCGGTGACAAATTATTTCACTTCGGTGAAAAACAGACCATAATTTATTTTGTTACATTTTAGTTGCACAAGGAATATATTTGTTTTGGGGACTAAAATGTAGCAACTAGTTAAAAGAATAATCTCAGTTGTTGCTCGCGTGGGCAATAGGCTATTTGACTAAATTATGATAATTAGTCCACTTTAAACGTAATTCAAAAATATTGAACACGTGCTTTTTTAGGTTCCGTACCAAAATGGTACAAAAGGAACCCTTATACTTTCGCCATGTCCGTCTGTCAGTCCACGGCCTAGCACAGATACTGTTTGTACTAGGAAGCTGTAATTTTGCACGAGTATAAACATTAAACACGCCGACAGAATGGTACAATAATATCTTGAAAACAAAAATTCTAGGGTATCTCCCCTACACGTAAAGAAGGGATGAATTATTTATTTTTAGTCTACCCCATCGTTTGGGGTATCGTTGGATGGGTCTTTCTTTCTTTCTCTCAAATTTTGACTTTAGTAAAAATATCTCGGTTTTCAAGATAATTGAGTTAGTTTTTTTTTAAATGCCACTTTCGGTTAGTTTTTAATGTGCCATTTTTACAAATACGGACTTTTTCTAATTCAGTTTCTTTTTATTTCTAAAAGAATAGTTTAGCTATCAATAACAATGGTTAAAATTGAGCTAGCTAATCACGAAGTGCTTCAAAAAAACAATGTTCCAAAAAAAACAAAATTATTTTTCCTCATGTTTGGTCAACTACCATGTTAAAAAAATGTATGGCGCTCATCGTGCCCATTAACTTAAAAAAATTCTTAGTTATTCTATTTTCCGAAAAGGTATAATAAGCTTATGTTTTCTGTATCTCTTAAACTTTATGTCTGGTTTTTATTAATTTTTTATTAAAATTACAATAAATGTTCGAATTGGCGTCCTTGCGCTCTGATACACGCCCGGCATCTTTTTATAAAAGAACTAGCTTTTGCCCGCGGCTTCGCTCGCGTTAGATTTGATTTTAAGTGAAGTATGAATGTCAAACTCAGTAATTTAAAAAACTAACAAAACTTCTAGACAATATTTTTAGCATGACTATCAAAACACGATATGATATGATTTAATATAGCGATTTATCAATTTTAGGATAACGCGGGTATACATCAAATGCAAAAATAGAACCTTTGTGTTGGGATCACGTATGGCTGTCTGTCAGTCCGTCTGTTACAACCGATTAGCTCCGAAATTACTGGCCCAATTGGATTGCAATTTGGCACAAATAATTTCAAGAATTTTCATGTTCACAATATTCATTTTAAAATCAAAGTTCCAAAAAACCATAAAATCTACACCCATATTGATAGACATTTCAACCCCATCGCATCCCAACAAGGGAGATGGAATTTCACGTCCGCAACGTTACATTTTAAAATCGTTGTTGTTTTCGTAATCAGCGACCCGATAAACCATAGAAACAATACCCATGTTGATTTTCAGACTTTGTCAGCCCCCTTCCCCTTTTTAGGAGTTGACTTTTCAAAAAATCTGAAACACGTTTACTCATTTATCGTAAGGAGAACTCACTCCTGTGAAGTTTTGAATAAAAGAGTCTGACTAATCTTGTTTCCCCATACAAACTTTGGGCCCCCATTTCACCCCTTTAGAGGGTGAATTTTGAAAAACCCTTTCTTAGTGCACCCCTAGACCTTATAAGAAACCTACATGTGAAATTTGGAATCTCTAGCACCAGCAGTTTGGGCTGTGCGTTGATATGTCAGTCAGTCAGTCAGTCAGTCAGTCAGTTTCTTGTTTAATATTTATAGATGTTTGATGCGGCTCGCGTAACCAGACGTTTTTATGTATGCAGCTGCATTTTGTATGCGAGTCCGCAACTCTGTTATTGAGGATACTGGTCTCGCGTAGACAAGGTCTTTCAGACATCCGCAATAAAAAAAAAATCAAGGGATTTAGATCCGGCGATCTGGGTGGCCATAAAATAGGGCCGAGCCGGCCTATCCACCTCTGTGGGTAGTGTTGATTCAAATAATTTCTTACTACTATTGCGTAGTGAGCTGGGCACTCATCATTTTTAAGCCACATTCTCCGCCTCACTTCTAAACTGATATCTCCTAGCATGCCGGGTAAATCATTTTGTAAAAAATTAAGGTAAATTTCACTATTCAGTGTAGCTGGATGTTCATATAGCCTGATCACCTGTCCGCCAATAATCCCAGTCCACAAGTTAACTTTAAATTGAACTTGGGACCGATCTTCCCTCATCAAATGTGGGTTTTCTACTTGCTAGCTATGTAGATTGTGGATGTTGAGATATCCATCTTTCCGGCATGAGGAATCATCCGTTCACAACATTTTATTGAAAAATTGCAGGTCCCTTATTTTATTTAACATGATTCTGCAGAATGCAATCCTGCGCGGATGGTCAGCAGGCTGTAGAGTTTGGACCCTTTGAACATGGAAAGGGTGCAACCTGTATATTTTTAACCGACTTCAAAAAAGGAGGAGGTTCTCAATTCGTCAGTATCTTTATTTTTTTTAATTTTTTTTTATGTATGTTCAGCGATCATTCGTTACCAGGTTAACCGATTTCGATACTTCTTTTTTTGTTCGAAAGGGAATACTTTCGGAATGGTGCCATATAAATTTGATCAAGTTCTGATGATGGGATCTATAAGAAAATCATCAAACTTTGCATGAACTCCATCCGTGCCAACTGATTTTTGTACCTATGTTGCCCAATATCTTCGGCATTTGTGAACCGATTTTGATGATTCTTTCTTTATCAAATAGCTTATACTTTAAAGATGGTATATTGAAAATTTTTTGGAAAATTTTCACCTCTAAGGTGGGTAAATAAGGGATGAAATCGGTGTTCAGCCGTTAACTTATGTTTGCACTGAAAAGATTCGTATTGTTGAGGATTATCACTGTATGTATCACTAAAAATAGATGAAATAAGTAAATTTTATAAAAAAAAGTAAACCGACTTCAAAAAACTGAAAAGATAAAAATAATATCAACACATAAGTACCTAATCAGTTACTTTTGGAGTCGGTGCAAACGAAAACATTCAAACTCTCATCGGATAGCACCGACTCCAAAAGTAAATGATTAGGTACTTATGTGTTGATATTATTTTTATCTTTTCAGTTTTTATGGTTGATTATTACAATATATTTGTTATTTTTGTTGTTTTATTCTCACACGTTTCTAAATGAATTTAAGTTTAAATAAGTTAATATCCATGTATGGTACATTTTAATTAATACTTTCAATACCATTATAGTATAGTCAGAAAAGGATAACCTGTACTGTGTGATAGCACTCTTCAAAACGTAGGTAAGTAATTATGGAACTAGGATAGCAGCATTTTAGGTGCGTTGCGTGGTAACAGTTTAGTTTTTTTCGGTGACTGCATAAGTAATTTAATTGCGGTGACTCGCGTTTTTCATTTCGGTGATGAGAAGTTTCATTTCGGTGAACTATTCTTTAATTTCGGTGACACCAAAATTTTAAAGTACTATATCTCCTAAGTATATGAACTCAATTTGATGTCGAGTAAAGATTTATCATAACAATATCATAAATAACAATACTACATGGCTTTATTTCAAAAAAAGTTATAAATAAAAAAGTTCACCGTAATGACAAAAAAAATGGACTTGTTGAAATTGACCCTTATGGAAGATAAACTGCATCATCGTAAAGTCTCAACGATAGCTCAATACTATTTATTTATTAGATACGAAAGATAGCACGATCAAACTTTCAAATCTCTTTCGCATTGTCAGCTTTGCGATTGTCCTCCATATACAGACACAGCACGGTTAGCTCACATTCACTTCCCAGTCATTCGATAAGCTACGTGCTGTCCCTCTATCAGATGCGCAGATAGCCGCTGTTTATCCGGCTCCACCGGGTACACCCAGGCCCGCCATTATGCCTGCATAATGGACCGGCCCTTGTTGTGATTGAGCTGGGCCGGATTTTAGCCGGATGAAAACACCTAATGTTGCGGGAAGAATGAAAGGGGTTTACCGTTTCTATTATTGAATTTTTGTTTTGATTAAATTGGAATGTGTACAAAATCTAAATCGTATTTTTTAAAAAATATTTAACATACTTACTACTTTAACTTAAATACCTATTGCATTACTGTTTATGTTAATTAAATTGATTAAATAATATGTGATGATGACTGATGAGACTTTATTGGTATGTTCTACGTTTATGAACTAAAGTATAATTTAACTGACTGATTCCCTACAATAAATTAATATTAAAATTTAACTTATCTATATTTATAATTAAAAATCGTAGTTTAAATATTGACTCAGACAAGACCGGTACCCACCCAATTCATGAAACAAATCGGATGACTGCCTCAACAAAAGTTATAATAAAATAAGACAAAGAACATAAATCGTCGCACACAGCGCGGTTACTGATACGACGAGGTCGTATAACGTAACGACTCTATTGCTTTATCTCCGCCTCCGAGTATAATGTAACATTATACACCAAGTTATAAAATACTACACGCCTTAATAACCAAAAGCTTCGGTACAGGTTTCTACGACTCATTTAACACGCTATAAACTGTCCCTGGCGAGAAAGCGCCCACATGGATAGTTACAGCTTGTTCGTGAGTCATCGATGATGTTTCTGACAGCGCGTAGTCGGATGTTGTGTATAACGAACAATAATAAACGAATAATCCGTTAATTGTTTGCTTGAATGATGCCGTGTTGCGCTCTCACACTTTCAGGGTTATCAAAATAGTTTAATACTTTCGCATAAAAAACTGAAAAATCGTATACTCTCACTCTGTTCGGAAGACGTAATTTATGCCGCATTATGTTGTTCTTATTTTTTTTTAAATTTATTTATTTAATCTTTATTGCACATACATTTAAAAAAAAGTTGTACAAATGGCGGACTTAATGCCAAAAGCATTCTCTACCAGTCAACCATGGGGCCATACAGAGATGGTATAGGCGGTGCAACAAAAAACAAATTGTGTAAAATTAAACCATACGAAACTAAAACAAACTAGATGAATATATACAGTTGTACATACTAGATACATACATAGATAGCTATATACGGTATATACATACATAAAATATATACATACATACTTATACATAATATAATTATACACAGATCTCATGCCAGCAGGAATCATGGAAAAGAGAAAAGAGTTAATCCAAAAAATGCCTGCGCAGAGCCTTCTTAAAGGAGAATTTTGACGTGGATTTTTTTATTTTTAGGGGAAGTCCGTTCCAGAGTCGAACAGCCGTCAGGGTGAATGAGCTGGTCATAAAACCGGAAGTGTGACGTGGTGTATACAATTGAAGAGTTCACTTGAACGGAGATTTCTATCGTGAGAAGTACTAAGGAATGAAAATTTATCTTTGAGATAAGATGGAGATTTGGGTTCGAAGAGTATAGAGTAAAGGACGCAGAGTGTCCGTACATTCCTGCGATGCCTTATAGGGAGCCAGCCAAGCTGGGAGCGAAACTTGGATATATGATCAAACTTGCGTAAGCCGAAAATAAAGCGAATGCAGTTGTTGAGAAGGCGGTCCAACTTATTCAGTAGATCTTGGGAGACATTAGAGCAACACACATCACCGTAGTCTATAATAGGCAGGACCAGAGACTGCACAAGCAAAGTCTTCGTACAGGAAGGAAGAAAGTGTTTAAAGCGATAGAGTGCTCGTAGAGTGCCAGTAACCTTTCCACTAACTTCCTTAACATGCTGGCACCAGCTTAAGGTATTGTCGATGAAAAGACCCAAATTTTTCACATACGGAGAATAGTCAACGACAACTCCATCAAAAACAATAGGAGGAATAGACGTCATATCGAGTTTGCAGAGCTGCCTCGAGCTACCGATGATGATCGCTTGACACTTGCTAGGGTTTACTTTGACACCGAATTTACTGGACCAGTCACTGATATTACGCAGGTCATCGTTGAGCCGACAAATGACACTATCGATTTCGGAAGAATTTGCCTGTGAGTATAACTGAAGGTCGTCGGCATAGAGATGAAAAGCGGAAGTAAGGTGAGAAGTAAGAATATTGATGAATACAGAGAATAAAATGGGTGAGAGTATACCTCCTTGCGGCACGCCAGCTGACAGGTCCGTCCAATCCGAGAATGTTTGACCTAAGCGTACAGCCTGCTGACGGTCGCGAAGATACGAGGAGAACCAGTCCACAGCTGATGATGAGACTCCAAGATGTGAAAGGATGGCTAATAGAATGTCGTGGTCAACCGTATTAAACGCGTTAGAGAAATCTATTAGGACTAGTACGGTTAAACGGGACTCCTCCATGCCAGCTCTAATATCGTCGACAATTTTTAGGAGAGCAGTCGTGGTGCTGTGTCCAGGGCGAAAACCAGATTGGTAACTGCTAATTAAATTGTTATAAAGGATGAATTTGGAAAATTGATGATGAGCCGCAGCTTCAAGAACTTTAGACAGGAAAGGTAAAATGGAAATCGGACGAAATTGGTTAAGAGTGCTGGGATTAGACACTTTTGGTAAAGGTATTATGTGGGCACGACGCCAAATAGAAGGATAACACCCGCTGTCGAGAGAGAAATTAACTATGTGTGTGATAGCAGGGAGAATAGTATCTATGATAAGCAGAATCATAGACTTGCTGACGTCATCAGAGCCAACTGCTTTCGATTTTATTGATAGAATTATCTTTCGAGTCTCATCAACAGTAACTGGGGAGAAGGCAAAAGAGTTAGTAGAAGGACTAGGAAGAGATTGCAGATGGGAAATAGTAGCAAGCTTAACAGATTTTTTTAAGAGAAAGTTAAAGAAGGAGCATTGGAGGATGAATTTCCTAGACCGAGGGTTTTTATGAACTTCCAAACGTCCGAGCTAGAGGTACCAAGAACATTTTGGTGAATATGGTGGCGTTTGGCAGCTCTGACCAAATTATTGCAGCGATTCCTAGCCCGTTTAAAAGCTTCCCAATTGACGGTGCAGCGATCGCTTTTGAAGCTACGAAAAGCAGCATCACGCCTAGCCATAGCCTCGCGAACCCGATCCGTCATCCAAGGAGCCTTATGTAGTTCTTCTTAGTCTTATGTAAATTCATGAAATGAAATACTTATATCAATACATGAATTCATACTGAACATTTATGAGTGCATTACAATAATATTAATCACACATAAAATATCACGAATATGTGCAAGGAAATATGTCTCGTGAGCGTGACCAACAATAAATAAATAAAATATTGGACTACATCACATACATTGCTCTGATCCTATGGTAAGTAGCCCAAGCACTTGTGTTATAGAAATCAGAAACAACGACGGTACCACAACACCCAGACAGAAAAGACAGAGACAATACAGAAAAGTTATTTTTCTACGTTGACCGACCGGGAATCGAACCCGGGACCTCAGAGATAGCGACACCAAGTCCAGTATGCTCGCCTCTCGGCTACGGAGGTTGTCATGCTAACAAAGACCAGTAAATATTCCATTTACAGGAACGGTTTGTGTCAAATCATGATCTAAAGTCACTGCATGCAAATTTGTGAGTACGAGTAGTCCTAAACTCCTAAACTGTTCACTTTGCTCAGTGTTTCACACACGAGGTCTAGATAAAAAATAGCTGAAAGAGAAAAATGAGGCACAGCAACCCTATCACGCCAATTAAAAATTCCAGTATGCGCGGGCGTCGCCTACGCGCCTCTGTGGCGTCTTCAGCTTAGCACAATTTTGGCCTTTGATCATATCGTGCCGCAAAGCCATCGACCATACGCGCCAGAACATGCGTGGCTCTTGGGAAATCAGGGTTATTAAGGTCGTTGTTATTTCATTCACAATCAAAAATTTTATCAACTATCTCTAAATCTAAACATTCCTAAAGCACTATTTTTGACGACCTCCGTAGCCGAGGGTACGCCGGATTTGGCGTCGCCATCTCTGAGGTCCTGAGTTCGATACTCGGTCAGGTCAATGCAGAAAACGAACTTTTCTATGTTGTCTCGGGTCTTGGTGTTGTGGTAGCGTCCTTGTTTCTGAGTCCTCAAACACAAGTGCTTGAGCTACTTACTCGTACCTTAGGATCAGAGCAATGTGTGCAAAGGTATGTGATGTTGTCCAATATTTATGTTTATTATTCTAGCTGTTGCCCGCGACTTTGTTCGCGTGGTCTTCAGTTTATTCTTAGAGGATTGCACAATTTTAATTTATTTTATTTTATAAGAATTTTCTCCTGACAATAATTAATATTAGGAAAAAAGAATTAGCGAAATTGTTCCATCCGTTAACGTGAGATGCGATGATAGATTACACTATAATAAAAAATAGGTAGGATAGATGAAACTCATTTACATAGTAAGTGGTAGGTGGTAATACATTATCTCGTAGTTACTATACTGCTATTCGTATGTACGTTTTTTGCGGCGAGAACGCGTCTTCATTTAAAAAAAAAACACTACTGAATTTTTGATTTGATGGAATTGCAATAAACTTTCATTTTTCTTTGTGTGACTACATGTAGCCCCTACGTGTTTCTTGCGAATAGTTCCATACAATTGAAGTCTGAAACCTTGCCATAAATCATGTAAAGATAATTTTACTAATATAAATCTCTAACAGTCACTGCACTGAACTAATAAAACTCTACGTCATCAAACAAAACATGAATACTAACTAGAGTTTATTTAAGTACATAAATATGCAATAAATATTTCAGATAATTGATATTGGTATTTATCACCGATTAATTAATTGACGACGGCCAAATTCCAATACGATTAATATGATTGAGATTCGGAATTGCGCGTATCCAGTTCCAGGAAAACATTATTGAAATACAAACGCCTCAATTTTTCCGAGCAAGACAGTAATTGATACCGAGAGAGTCGGCTCATTCTGCTTTTATTATTCGTAGATTATCGACAGCATAAAATTGAAATTCCAGAGAAAGTCTGATAAGCTCTAAGAGGTGGGTCCAGATAGACGTACGTATACGTAATTTGTCTGACAAGGACAGCTATTGGAATTCCTCCGTCGGCGAAGGTTCAGGAGCGGAGAGAGCGCGTCGATTTCTCGCGCTAGTAATGGTGTGTAATGGCCCTAAACACTATCTGGCAGTTTATCGCGGTGAAAGCGGGCTCGAGCTTGGCGAGCTGTACCTAAGGATGTCCGATTTTACAATTCAATGGACTATTCTAATACAATAATGTTACAATGCCTATTTTGATTGGTCGGAGAGATATTTGTCGATTTTGTCATTCTTACAGACAATAGGTACTCGTGCAGATAACTACACTCTTGTTTTGGCCCGTGTCGTCAGACAAGGACATCAATTTGCCAATTGGGATACCATTTAAGGCGCTCGGGACTAGAGATGTGCCGAGTCAGACTGACTCGAATACTGACTCGAATATCTAGCAGGTACTCACGTACTCGAGTACATAAAATTCTGTATTCGGATCCACGATACTCGAATACAGGTTTCGAGTTCTTGCGGTATTCGAATCCTAAGTCGTGTCCTTTAGTACCTACGAACCTTCTAACTTCACGCATACAGTCAAATTTTGAATGCCCACTCTGGTCTTAAGAGCATTGTGAAGTTAGTCTCGCGAGAAATGTTGATGAATCGTTGCAGGTTTGAACGTGTTTATGTTTATGTTTCAGTTTAATTGTGGAATTTAGTGTAAAGTTTTAGTGTTTCTTTAAAAAGTGACTTTGTGTGTGATAGGATATATTAGATAGATAGTAGATTATATAGCATGCACAACTGACATGTAAACATCGGACAGCAGTTAGTGTTATTTAACCTTAACAGCACATTACATATATCAAAGCACAGCAAAATCTCGTGTAATTGCTACAAAATAGATGGCCAAGTCACATACATCACAAACTATAGCAGCTTTAATCACTAATATAATATAATGTACCCATTATTATGAAATAAATATTATTTATTTATTATTTAATACGCCATATACTTGAAGATGAATGGATTTTTTTAACCGTTTGTTAAAAAAATCTGTGAGTTGTATGTATACCACTGATAATGCAAGCAACATGAAGAAAGCCATGGTAGAAATTTTACAGAAACGCCACCACTCTTGCGTGGCACATACTCTGAATTTGGCTGTTGGTGATTGTATAAAAGATAATGACAGAAAAATGCCAATTGATAATTATTAGTTGCTAGCTTTAATATGCCATGCCATAATTAAAAGATTGATTACACAATAATCTGTTATTATTTACTTATTTCCCTGTCGTTCATTTCCATTATTTGTCGTCAAAAGCAAACTAAGGTCGTTTAAAAAAGTACTCGAGTCCACTGAAGTATTCGAATACTCGTGCCAGTACTCGAATACCTGTCCGAGTCTTCCGACTCGGGTTGCAATTCGATTCTTTTTTTAACGAATACCAAAATATTCGAGTACCATAAACAGCCGACTCGGCACATCACTACTCGGGACCACTACCTATTCTATGAAGGACCGCTTGCGCATCGATATCATCTCACCTAATCCTGATGGATTAGAGAAACTATCTACTAAAACGGTATTATTAAACATGTTTCTATTCCAGTTTGTACGACCGGTGGACGGTGGTGCACAAGGTGGACCTAAAACTGCAAAAAAAATGCGATAAAGACCATCTTATTAATTTTTATTGTCCGGTCCAGGCTCGCTATGAGGCGCGGCTACCGCGGCACCGGCTCGGTTACGGCGCGGTAACTCGGCTAACTTCGTTGACCCTCTGCGACAATTTCCTCGCAAATTGCCACAAAGCATCTGTTTCACAGCCATCGAGAGAGAGGCAGAGATTACCTTGCTAACTTTTATAGCTTTACAAAATTGCAATTTAAATTTTTGATAACGCGAAATAGAATTCATTAACCGCTGAAATGTTAGATACTGTTGTAGGACGCCATCAAAACCCTTTTATTTGATGTAATATCATAAAGTTTACAATGAAACTAATATTGTTGAAGCAGGATACGAGAGTAGGTAAATCAAATATGTGTTGGTGTATCATTTGTGGGTAGATTCCATACCATATTAATATTGTAGCAGCTTTAATTATGTTAACTAAATTAGGAACTTCATGATCAATTCTGCTTTGAGCGTGAACTTCAGTCTGAAAATTTAAGCTTTAGTTTATGAAAAGTTCTGAAATAAATTAATAAGTTGGCACCTAATTAATTTCTTTAAGAACTTATAGATTTGTTTTATGAAGGTATTTGTATTTTGTTTAGTTGTATAAAACAAATAGAAGAATAAAATGTATTGGATACTAAATATGAATTTTAGATAAAATTGCAAAAGACGCCCTAAGGGGCTGGCACTTTTGACGACAAGTCATTACGAACAAAATCGGCAATAATGAAATAACGCGACCCCAGCCCGCTCCACTCGCGACAAACCCGCGATGTGAAACAATTAATAATTCAAAAGCCGGCAGCGGGACACCTAATAAACGACCCCTAACATTTAGTCGAGGGTCCTAAATCTTAAATCATGTCTCTCCACTTTATATGCAGATATTGCATTGTTCCTGCTGAGCGCATTGACCTTAAATTGCTTATGCCGCTTTGAACATTTGAATCGCTCCTGTAAATTATAAGTAGAAACTTAAACCTGTTCCCCATATGATCAGAAATTCACCAACTATTTAATTTAAATTGAGGTTATCAGATATCAGAAAATTTGATATCTCTAAAGTCATCATATCCCATGCTTATAACAGTACATACCTATAGTTGCAAGTCATGACCTCGTGAAACAAGTAAGACATTAGGGCAAGTGTACTGTACAATCAATTGTTAAGAGCCGTTACGTGCAATCACATTTGTTCAATAAAATCGATACCGTTATTTATATAAAAAATTGTCTAAGCTCACGCGATGATCGATAGTAGTAATGACGGGTTTAATTACGTCGTGAGAATTACCATTTGGTACTTATAATATCTAACTTTTTGATTGCTATTTAAATATTGAGCAAGCCGTTTAAATGATACTTAGCTGAAAAGCAATAACATTTAAACTGCAGCCCCAAATATTTACTTTTAATCAAGGATTGCTGTGTAATTAAATCCAGTTGGAAACAGAATTTAATTTGTTTGAGACTACCAGCATTTATCCTGTTAGCATTTAACAAAAATAAATATAATGTTTTTGGGAAAGGTTTTTATAGACCTGTTTATTTTTTATGTGTTTAAATGTGGTATCTGTAGGTTACCCAACCAAAATACCAACTTCAAAAAAGGAGATTATTAATTTGTCGTATGTAATAAGTCTGAATTGTAATAATAGGATGCATTGGGATCTGAATTGATTATTGTTACTATATTTAATACTTTATTGCATCCATAATGTCTATTTGGGTGTAACATTATAAGATCATTACAGCCTGTCGGACACAGCAACAGGTTACAAGAGGTTACAAGAGAGGAAACTTTTAATATCTTTTTATTAAAACATGTATTTAATAAATCTATTTACTATTATATTTTAAGTTCAAGTGCAAAGGTTTATTTGCCAAAACAACAGATTTAATCATTTAATGGTTACTTACTATGACGTAAATGTATTGTTACTTTGTGAATGGATTGAGTATATAAGCAAGAGTTCAATATTAATTCGGCATTTCTCTAAAACAGTGCAAATTATGAGTGCGTAGTGGCATCATGCGTCCACACAGGGGTGCCGAATCGGCACTGCCGATGCATTACGGCCGCCGCGCGCCCGCTGCGACGCCGCGCGGTTCGCGCTCGGGATTAGTTTAATCTGACGACGGCACGTGCCCGACTCTGCGCTAGCACGAACGTGTGGGAGATGGGATTTAATTAAACCATTTCGATGCCTATGTCACCCTCGGTGTAAGCCGCGGCAGAAGCGTCTGGGCATATTTAACGAGCTTTTTAGTGCGACTAGAGCTGCTCATATAAGCCCGTCGCAATTGATACCTCTGCTGAAATCAATTTTACTATTTTTTATAGTAAGCAACTGACACCTTGGTTACTGTACAGAGATGCAGCGATACAGCTGAATGCGATGTACTGGTCTTTAAAAGGAAATGTTTGGTTTGGTGGTTTTCCCTTTCTCTTTCTTATTACAGCTTATGTCGAATCCATACTGCGTTATGGTCTGATAGTGTGGGGCAACAGCACGGAAGCGAATAGAGCCTTTATCACTCAAAAAAAATGTATTCGGGCCATGTGCGGAAAATCACCTCGACATTCATGCAGGCCGTTGTTTAAATCGCTTGGTTTACTATCGCTGCCCTCACTATACATTTATGAGGTGTGTCTTTTTGTTAGAAAGCATGCTTATTTATTTATGACGGCTGGTGATATGAATTCACGTCTGAAACGGGACCCGGAAAGACTGGTATTAAGTGTAGCCCCAAAATTGAGAAAATACAACGTAAACTGTCCAGCTATGTGTGTCAAGATTTATAACAAGTTACCAAAATCCCTAAAATTGTTAAATAACAGACTATTTAAAATAAAACTTTATCAATGGCTTAATGAGATAAACTTCTATAATGTTAAAGAATACCTTAGTTATAAAAGCTGGACTACTATTTATAAGGACTGAAATGTTTATACCGGATTTTAATACAACGATTTAAGACAACGCCTCGATTTAGCCATACATTTGCATGCTTTGTTAAATTAGGCAAAACATGTCATTGAGCTATATTTTGTAATTAATAACACCTGTGTTTTATTGCAAATAAAGAATTATTTATTTATTTATTTAGTAATTAAAACCTTCCCTCTTTCCTCACAAATAGTGACCATGATAGCGCTAAACCAGAATAGGCCATGTGATTTGCAAATATATTAGAATAGTAGTAAGATTTCAAAATTTTTGGTAGGCGGTAGGTGAAATACTTACCTACTGAATAACGAATGGAAAATTTGACATCTGCTTCTATACGATAATATATGAGGATGTTCCCTGCACTCAACAGCCAACCGCTCGCATCAATTACCATCAATCCTTCTTTCATCTAACAGCTGTACAACAGTCCGCGAATATATCTTGAAGCAGCATTTCAAAAAAATCGTCGTCCTTACATTCTTGGATATAAGTGTTAGTTCAGAACGTCCGCGCGAAGGGAGCGCCACAACTGCGGTATTTGGATTAAGGTATAACAAAGATTTATTTCGTGATTTACGAGCAACAATTACGCTAATGTGTAGCGAATGAGTTACGGCGGCGATGCTGATACTCATCGTTTATGTTTGTATGATTGAAATAGCAAACAAACTGTATGGCTTTAATTCAGGTGAACAGCTGGAGGATTTGCCAGGTGGGATGCAAAGATATTTAGAAATTATTCTTTCACAAAATCACATTTATAATTTTAAACCTAATACTTTTTTCATATTTTTAAATCCCTTAATAAACTTGACTGATTAACAAAACCACATAATAAAGTTTTTTTTTATTCAGGAAATCAACGGCGATACATTGCATTTTAAAAATTAAACAGTTTCTTAAAATATAAAGCTAATTATAGATTTCCACAGATTAAATAAGAAAGTAGTAAACCGGAGGTAGTAGTAGCAGTTGCTCCATAAAACTTAAAAAGACATAAGTATTAAACTAAATTTTAAAAGCAAAATAAAAATAAGAAATAACATAAACAATATGCTCATCACGTTTCGTGTGGATGTGTGAGTGTGTGTATGTGTGTATGACTGTGTGTGTCTGTGTAAGTATATGTGCAGATACATAAGATATATATTATCATATTTTTTTCCAATAAAGTTTGAACTTTACAATCACACTACAATTCTCAATCATTTAATTCAAATACAAATTCTTTATTTGCCATAAATAGGTTTTGTATTTCATAGTTACAAAAGGTGTTACGTCATACTTGAATCTCTCTAGTCGTATACTAACTTCACCTAAGAATACATGCCCCAGTCCTAAACACTCCAGCCCAAGGACATTAACCCTGAACCAGTCGGGCGAATGACATCTTCCTTTGAGCACACAAAAATGCTAAAGACGAATGTAAACAGATTAGAAACACATGTTTGTATTTTAACGATACGTTTACATGAAAAATAAACATATAAGGCATTTATTTTGCCTGTGTACACGTGTCTTAGAAAAAGGGGTACAAAACATGACTTGGATTTTTTTATCAAACAAGGATTTTGTAATGATGTGCGTTCAGATTTTCTCTTTATTTGCACAACTGATTTATTTTTCCTATTTTTAAACGTAAGCCGACTTTTTTACTTTAAACTCTTAAAATGCAAGAACGATGTAAGTTTTAGGTAGACTCTGAAGACAAGTTGCCTTAGAAGTTTTACGCGCGGTAATTATACTGTTATTACTGTAAGGTAGATAATTCTAGCTCCCAGACTTTGTTTGTTTAATTTTGTCTAGCGAGTGGTAAACGAAGCGCTCAGCTAACGAGGCGAGAGTGGCGTCTGCTTAGCGTCAGGTGCCGTCCGTCGACGCCAAGTCTGTGTAGACCCGGGTGTCAGGCGATGGCTACCCGTCTGCCTTCAAGGATTTTACCGACGAACTTAATTAATAGTTCTGCTTGATAGCGAGCTTAATTTCAGAAACGTAAAGTTTCCGAGCGCTATGTAAAGGGGCACACATAAAATAGGTAATGTCTGCGCATACTTATCTCATTATACGAAGATATCTTTAATTACACGTAGATATGCTTGCTTATCAAACATGAAAATACAATTCAAATCTTAAATCTGTATAAATTTACGTTTTAATTGAAGATTCTTGGTTCTATTGAATATCTAAATAGCATATTGACTGGATACGTGTGATATTAAAAGTGTAATTTATCTATCACTTCTGCACTGTTTAGTTATAAGTAAGCCAAAAAAACAAGCGCAATGATTTCCTAGTATTTACTAAACGATTTTATTTTTATTAATTTATTTTATCAAGTGTCAGTGTTTATTGTAAGTCCCGTTAAGAGAGAAACCAGACAAGTTTAACCACGCTGTACTGTTCCCGCCGCGGCAGGCGGAAATAATCGCCGCAAGCTCAGGCTGCGCGGGCACAACCGCGGAGCGCACTCAACATGGCACCACTTCCGGTCTTATAAAGGCAGGTTATTTATTCGGAGAGTAAAATAAATAATAATAAATAAATTGTTTCCACAATCACACCAATTAGCTAGCCCCAAACTTAGCAAAGCTTGTACTATGGCGACTAGATAAGGGATAAACATCTTAAATACTTTTATAAACATCCATGACTTAGGTACAAATGCTCGTGTTCATCACACAAACATTTGCCCCTTGCTGGATTCGAACCCGCAACCGCTGGCTTTGTAGTCCGGAGTGCGAACCACTACACCAGACGCTCGTCAAAATGAAACATCAGGTGTACCTATCATCACCGCTTCAGCCGTAGGACGTCCACTGCTGAACATAGGCCTCCCCGAAAAGGGGGGATTGCCAATTCTCGCCACGCTTGACAGACGGGTTGGCGAGCGCAGTTTTTTAAAACATTTTACACGCAGACGCTGCTGCCCATCGCGTGCTACAGAAATTAGTCGCCACTTACGACAGGCATCCTGTTGGCGGTGGAGAAGTGTCTTTACGGCCGTCCCCAGACGGCACGGTGTACCTATGCGATAAGAATATTAAAAATATCAGGAGGATGACATAGAGACAAAACACATCTCCACAAAACGTCTCTGTTTAGCCTAATGGTCGACTGGTAGAGAATGCCTCATGGCATTAAGTCCACCTTTTGTATGATTTTTAATCTATGCAATAAAGTCTAAATAAATAGAGCCATGTGTTGGATTAAAATCAAATGCTGGTTATCTCAAATTGGATAAAATATTTGAAACATAGTACACAAGTAGTTCATCAGAGAAGCAATTATTAAGAAGTCGAACGGGTCTAGATATTAATAAGATCTCGAATGTTTAACATTCAAGTTTAATAAAAGCGCCGTTCCAAGCTCTGCGTAAGATCAAACAGTACAAAATTACAGGTGTTACAGACTGAAGATGTACCTACTATAATACAAAAGTACTTCCACAGACGCAATAAGGCCTGTTCGGATAGACATAATACATTCGGCGCGGCAGGTAATGCCGAGCCCCGCGCAATAAAACCGAATGCTCACTGTTCGCTTCTTTCGCTTTGCATGCAAATTGCTCCGCGGATTGAGCCTGCGTCCTTCAGGACAGCCTACAGTACCATTTAAATATGTTAATTGACTTTAGTATAGTTAAAGCAAATAGGTTTCTTTGTCTTTTTAAAATTAGTACGTGACACTTGTACATATTAACCACAGCGCGTAAATTTAACTATGTTTAAAAGTAGGTTAAAAAATTGGCTTTTATGAGTAAATTGTTTTATAGCACAGAGGAATTTTTTAATTTAAAAAAATATTGACATTAAAAATAAATAACCCAATGAAAATAATGTATATTAATAAAAGACATAAATTCTTCTTTCCGAATCTTCGCCATCGTTAGTTTTTCGTTAGCATGGTTCTATAAGTTTATTAGTTCTAAGGGATCAGTACCGTGTAGGAACGGCCGTAAAGAATACATTTCCCCACCGCCAATAGGAGGCGTGTCGTAAGAGGCGACTAAATCCTGTAGCACGAGACGGGCAGCAGCGTTTACGTGCGAAATCTTATAAAAAACTGCGCTCACCAACCCGCCTGCCAAGCTTGGCAAGTATTGGCAATCCCCCTAATGATAGGTCATCGAGAGAGGCCTATGTTCAGCAGTGGACGTCCTACGGCTAAAATGATGATGATGAAGGGATCAATACTATCGAAAGTGTTGCGTTTAATCAATATTTCTGTAATTTAATAATCGATACCATCAATAGTATCGATACTATCGATAATCCAATGGATAGTTTGTGCAATTTTTAATACTAGAAGAGCAGACTAGCGGCAACACTAATACAGATCGGTATTAATAATAGGATTGCGATGTTTCCTGTAAACTCTATTATGATGAATGCTGTTTTCCTTGAGCACCTATGTACGATGCGAGTTATTTTGACTGCTGACGGCTCGCCGCAACTCATGACTAAACTCAGCGGCTATAACCGTAAGTGCACCTTTGAAATGCGCAAGACGCGGTCAGCTCTGATTCGTATGTATCAAAGGACCAGTCATTTTCATTTGCGTTTGATCTTTTATCTTTTATAGCTGTTTTGTTGGAGTTACCCATTGATTTTATAGTATGTGTTTATTCCATCTTGTTTGTTAACAGGTAGTGCATATTTATTATGTAAGTAGTAGGTTTGTTTATATTCTCAGATCTTTGCCTTTTATTTAAGTTTGAACAGTTCAATTTTCTAAGTATTAGTCAACTGTGAAAACAAGGGTTTTATTTTAAAAAACCGACCGGTAAGAATATGCGAAATAACGTCTGTTTTTGGTAAGTGCTTTCGCAATAGGAGTGAGGTTTCAGTTCAGAGAGTTAGCTAGGGAAACTCTTTGTACCCTCGTCTCAGTGACACACGCACTAACCACCCTAAGGCTTTATTTGAGTACAGGTTGCGAAAGCTCAGCTTCATCCTTATAGAGGTTAAGGTGATGTCTTTACCGACCGCCCTCTTCAACATCCAAGCCTATTGATAAAAGTTAAAACGGGAATTAACACGATCTTGGTATTTTGATTTTATTTGATCAAGTTAATCCCACTTACAACTTGTACTAATCATGAAACGCGAAGTTAACAAAAACTTTTTTTTTAAATTTCACCTGTGTAGCCGAGAAGCGAGCATATAGTGTCGTTCGATCCCGGTCGGTCAATGTAGAAAAATAACTTATATACATTGTCTCGGGTCTGGGTGTTGTCGTACCGTCGTTGTTTCTGATTTCTGTAACACAAGTTTTATTTTATTTATTAAGGTGCACCAACAGCACATACATTAAAAAATACAATAAACAATTACAGCAGATTGGTTCTGATAAATGTGCCAATTATAGGCGTACACAACATGCTTAATACTACCTACTAACAAACATAAGAGTATATTATTACTAATACTATCGAGCAGAAAAATGTAATTTCTATCATTTCAATCTGTTTTAAATCTAATACATGAGGCATAGGTACTAAAAGTTTTGCAGTTCTAGCTAATCGGAACTATTTGAATTTCGAATGTTATATTTTTTTAAATGTTGCAAACTTCTTAGTAATAAAAAAAAACAATTGGCGGGAAATGATTTGTCAATTGTTTTTTATCACACATCAAAGTTCTACGTACGCAACGAAAATGGAATAAAGTCGAAAAGATTTTAGAGCGATGATTTTTTATGATTTTAAAATTTCTCTCTCTCCGCAAGACTGAGCCGCTCGTCTTCAAAATGCTTTTGGGTGAGAAGCACCTTGTGCGCACCGTGAGGCGATGGTTTGCTGAATTTGAGAGAGGTCGAGTTTCTTTACATGACGAATTTCGTGAAGGGCGGCCTTCAACTGCCGTCAACGAAAATAATGTGACTACTGTTAAGCGGCTACTTGAAGAAAACCCGCGGATTACCTATGAGACAATTCGAGGACTATTGGGAATTGGTATGAGCCAAATTCAGAAAATTTTACACGAAGAATTGAAAGTTCGGAAACTTTGCTGTCGTTGGATCCCTCATGAACTGACAGCGGAGCAGAAGCGGGCTCGCGTGGAATGGTGCTCTCAGATGCTACTGAAGTACGACCACGGACATTCTAATGATGTTTATGACATTGTCACAGGAGACGAAACGTGGATTTATAGTTTTGAGCCCGAAAAAAAACAGCAATCTTGTGAATGGGTGTTTGAAAATGAGAACAGGCCAACAAAAGTGAGGCAGGCGAGAAACGTTGGTAAAAAAATGATCGCGTTTTTTTTCTCAGCTACGGGTCCCATCTGTACAATTCCACTTGAAGATCAAAAGAGTGTTAATGCTCTCAGACGGCTTACTAAGTCACTGTGCAATATTAAGTACTCCGCAACAATTTAAAACTGAGGTCCGAAGAAACAAAAATACAGTCTCTTTTACTACATTACCATTTCGATGGCCAGACATAAAAAGATAATCAAAACAAAAAATTTTTACTTCGTAATTAAATAGATAGCGTCGAAAGGTCATGGCGACAATTCCTGTAAAATTGTATGAATTTAAATAAACGAGTGTTTCTAATTTACTTCGTCACGAAATGTTAACACATGGCCAAGGCGACATGAAAAAATGTCCATAGCCGTTTTTTGGTAACATACTCAACTATTACAAGGTGACACGCAGCTGATGTTATCAGAAAATCACTTACAAGTTTGTTATAACATTCCGTAAAGAGTTAGGAATGGTACCAGACAGTCAGGAAACTTTTTTTCTAAATAAAACGCTTATTGTTACAAAATTAAATTCGTTACAGTCTGGCAGGCACAGATATGATAACTGAATAATGTAACGAATATTTATAGCCCAAAATTTGGTCAATTATTTAAGTTAAATATTAGTCCACATTTTATACGCCAGCCAAAAATAATGTTATTATCATTGATATATTTGCTTTAGGAAAAATCAACTACGAATGTTATTTTCAATGTATGGAGTTTGTAAAACTATTATAGCTTATAGCTAGTTTTATTCTAAAAAATCTCATTATGTGACTTGCTTCGATATGAGTTCGATATCAGTTAAAAAAAATTGTTAGCCCTTAAATTAACGGAATAATCGCCCCACATTTAAAGTAACACCCTGTACGGTACCTAAGCTCAGATCCGGTAAAAATAAGAACTACATTTTTAATAACGATTTGCGTCACCAGACTCAACCTATAAAATGAAATAAGCTTTTACAATTGACTTGCGGTTTTGATTTCACTGAGAATGAAAGTTGTTATAGCTGCCAACTCAATAGCAATTTTACATCCGCCCAGCGCTACAACCTAACTAAACAGCCAGCTCACTTACCGGCCGAAGTACTTCAAATTTTTTAGTTCAGCAATATTCTATAGGGTTTAGCCGTGATTGGGATTTTTACTAGTAACTTTACCTATAAGTTTAATATTAAAAATGAAATTTCACATTTTAGTTTTTGAGTTACAAATAAAATTTAAATAAGTTACCGACTGTATTTTGCAAAGATCGTGAAATAAATACTGTAGGATTGGGACTTGTGGCTTGTATATCAAGGCAATTAGACATGCCTATCTCTTACTGTGTCATCAAAATTGTGCTACGATGTAGCTGAGTACTACCCCAAATTACAGGGTAATTTTTATAACGCATTGTCAATAAAAGATCACGCCATGATTGCAGAATATAAAGTGAGCGGTCTCTTTTCATTGTGCTCTGTGTTCACCTAAGTTAACCCTTTTGTCGCCGATGGATAATACGTTTAAGCTATTTTAGTCCCGACTTCGTCACACGGGGAATCAATCCGTCAAATTGACGTCACGCACGGCGCCGTGTGCGCTTTGGAACCCGACTCCAGCCAGACCACTCAAGGTCATGGAGCTCTTAATCTGTTTTTCCAGTCGTTTTGTTTCAGCGCTTTAGCTTAACTAGGGTAGTTCGAGTATAATTTATTTATAGCTCATGCCAAAACACGTTTATGGGCAGTATTTTAGTAGTAATAAATGAATAAATAAAGTGTTTGTTCGTCGCTCGGAGTGTTCCCCGCGTATACTAGCAATAAGAGAACGCATTCGGCTGGCTATCTATTATTAATTTCTAGATTATTTTTGCCATGATAGCATGGCAATAGTAAATAAACTCAATCTAATATTTTGGCATAGAAAGGTCTTACAATGGACCAAATTAGAAACAATGAAATATTTTACAGATAGATGTAACAATAATTCTACATTAATAATGGGTCAATCTAACCGGCCCATCTGGAAGTCATTGAAGCAGGCCTATGTATAGCAGTGGACGACCTATGGCTGAAATTATGATGAAGATAATGAACTCTGTTACATTTGTATGCCGCCAAGGCTGATCGCAGCGCTCTCATAAAACCCTGTTCCTATGTAATAATAACTATTTACCTGTGTATCACAAATAAATGATTTGATTTGATTTGATTTTGTTGTATGTAGCAGCTAAAACCAGCTGTGGCGCGAAATCCATCTCTGCCCACAATACCTATCTTATTGTTGTGCCCTACAGGGTCTATAATGATCTGTTTTATGTATCTATTTATAACACCTGTGTAACATTATAGAATGCAATAAATATATTGAATTGAATTGAATCCAGTTTACAAATTAAGACAATACAATCCTATAACATAAAAAAGATTTTACTGGTTATGCCAATTTTTGTCTTCTGACATTTTCTTCCTTTTATTTTAGTAAAATTTATTTATATTTCTTCTTTTGTAAATAGCTATTGTATAATAAAATAATGTGAATAAGCGCTGTACTGTGTACAGTTTTTCTATTGCCGAATTGTATGCCACTAGCTTTGCTTTACGACAACTTAATAGCAAACAGTGATGATAATATTATATCGTAGTCAATGAGCCTTAGCTTGTAGCTGTTCCCGGCGCCAGCAGTGACAGGTTTACTGTGATCGGCGCCATCAATCATCGCGGCTAATTGCAGCGCGCCATCGTAGCAATTAACTTTATTAAGCCACACAACCACTTCCGGTCAATATTACGTGCATACAAATTGCCTATTTAATGTTTTTTTACAAAGACAATGTCTAGTAGTTGAAATACTCGATTAAATTCGAAGTAATAAAATCAGAGCAATATTTTTAATAAATTAGACAGGCGGCAGCGTAATTACAAAAGTATTATTATTTGTGGCCTTGCTAAGGACATTTAAAATACCAGATTCTTTAACATGTAGGATTTGATTTGAATAAATTGACATGGTGATTACTGCAGATTAATTTGGAATAAATAATTTTAATCTAAATCCTATGACAGATAGACGTCCAATTATTTTTGAGAGACAATCATGTTTTACGAGTTTTGCGTGTCGCGAATTCGCAATGATCAAAATTTTGTAGACATAAATACTGACGTTTAAGATATTAGTTTCCGATTTTTTGAAAACCACAAAAAAATATTATGGCGGTCTCATGAGACCGAGTATCGATAAAATTCCTATAGTGTCTTGGTTTGCAGTAATAAGAGGTTAAATTAATAAGAGAAAAAGGAGCAGATAAGTACTGCTTGAATCTCATAAAATAGACGCATAAGGCCTTTATTGTTTACCTACTTTATATATTTTTAGATAGATTTTTTCATTTAATGGCCGTTTTCCTTTTTTTTCAACTCAATTTCAGAGTGTATAGAAATAATTAAATAATTCCAGGCTTGCCAGGTCTACCGTGGTCAAAATAAACTGTAAAAGCGCTAAGCGGAACAGCCACGCAATCGAATCTGAAAGGGTTACACTATGTATATTGTGTCACGTGGTTTTCTGGTCGTCAACTTGTTATCGCATGGTTCTAAATCGGGGTCCAGTCAGATAAAATAATCCTGTCTATTGGAGTGTTTTTTGGTAAAAGACGAGACGGGGGCGCGACGACTCGAGCCGCGACGCGCCGCGCATACAGATGACGGCTTCAGCGCCTCAGGGGTGCAACCTGCCTAGCATGAGCACTAAAAACACGATATGATATGATATGATATAGCGAAATATCGACACCAACTTAAAAAATATGATAGATTTAGTCACCATTTTAAATTTTTATCGAAACAGCGATCTTGTGACGGCGATTCAACTTGGCGGCTATATCTATCATATTTTTACAGTTGGTGTCGATATTTCGCTATATCATATCATATCATATCGTGTTTTTAGTGCTCATGCTAGGCAGGCAGGGGTGACATTCCACCCAAGTTTCGTTTCAAATGGTCACGGATCGTTAAGCTTTTATCGACAAACATTCAAATTAAATGCGTGCTGTAGAGGCATTTATGAATCCAATTTTTGTTTTCAGCAGCCAAAACTAAATTATTGTTTTATCAATTTATAGTAATTACAACTTTCTTTTTTGATTTGTGTTTTAACAACCTTCCTAAAGACTCTCAAAGCTTTTCTGGCAATCCCATCCTAAATCATTTCATAGGTGGTAATCAAGTAAGAGCAATACCCTTGAAGTACAAATAAATATTTATAAGATAAATATTGGACAACATCACATACATTGCTCCGATCTTATTGTGTTACAAAAATCAGAAACAACGACGGTACCACAACACCAGACACGAGACAATATAGAAAGGGTATTTCTCTACATTGACCAATCAGGAATCGAACCCGAGACCTCTGAGATAGCGACACCAAGTCCGGTATGCTCGCCTCTTGGCTACGTAGGTCGTCAAGTTCCGTATAAAAATCGTAGGAAAAAAAAATCGTAAAGCCTTCAGCGCACGCCACAACTGCCCGGTTAAACTGAAGAATGCCTTCCTCAAAGGCACTCAGCAATAAGTCTGTCCGAAAAAAAAAAACTGACTATTTTGTGAAGCATGATAGAAAAATCAGAAAACGACTTATTAGGTTTTACAGTTTGACTTAAACACACAATGTAAATGAAGGGTAGAATCCATGGTGTCATGGTGTAGCGTTCCATTTGTAGCTCAACCCTATTGTTTAAGAGTAGGCTCGTCCTTGTCCCGCGGGAATGCCGCCTCGTCACGGGCGTCACGGCGGCGTCACGTCCCGGCCCCGGTGGGCAAGGCCGCTGAATCCGATCGACCTTGCTAATTAACACAAACAAACGCGTACGTTTCCTTGCTCTAATTAAAATTTCAACTCGAACAATCGTAAGTGAGATGAAAGTTAGGAGGGCAAACTGCGTAAGCTATTTAAGCTTGAAAAGATAAGATTGATGGTTTTGTGGATTACCAATTAGGATTAAGGTGAGCTTTTAAGCTCTCGAGTTTATATCGAGCACGATAGTGCGACATAATTACAAAATCGATCGCTTATGAAACTCAAGATTTTATCATCTTCTCCTACATATACAGATCCGGATGATGATTTACTGGCTAATGTTATTAACGCACATTCTAAACAGGAAAAGATAGAAACATATTAGCAAATTTTTGTTGCACTACCTGTATCTCTGTGTAAGCCTATGGTTGATTGGAAGGGAATGCTTTCTGTGCGCAAAAAGTTTAATTACAATTTATCGATCCTTATAGGAATCCTACCCAAAAAGTTAAAAGTCATTCAATCGATTTTCATCTTTAAGTCAGACAAGTAGAGATCAATATCAATTAAGAAAATTTTAATAATAATATATAATTTTTTTGTGGTAGGTTGACGAGCTGTTGTCTGTACATGAATACAAATAAAACACACGTAATAAAACGTAGTAGTGATTAAGAAAATCTTGATGAAAATAAATGAGTGGCTTGATGAAGAACAATCGAAATAGAATGGCAAGGGCAAAACAAATATCCAGGAAGAAGCAGTTTAGAGTATCTAAAGTGAATAATAGCTGGATAATAGGTAATTTCGAGATAAGAGAAACAATAGGCAGTTTGCTTTTATGGCATTGCTTTACGACCTGCCGGTCGTGTGAATCATTTCATCGAAACTATATCAAGGATGAACTAATTTTACATTGCTGTTAACCAATGAATAGTGCGAATAAGAGGATCTTGTGGCATGCGCCAAATTGGTGTAAATGCGATGGTGAAATAGCGCAATTGTGTAGATTAGCGGTTGATATCTGAAACCGAAACTGTTGATTGTTACGCAATTCTTGGATCGCTCGAGATTATCTCTATTAACTAGTAAAAAATCGTGGTCATAAAGATGGAACCAGACGAAACAATTGTCTTAAAGTGAATGATTGACGGCCTACTCGTATCAAACTGAGTAATAAATTAAAATCATTGCCTGGTTGAGTTTTTTTTAAGTTTTTTGGATAGAACACCACTTTTGTTATTAGTTTTGAGAGTTCAATGAACCAATGAAACCATTTACTAAGCTTGTGATGTTTCTTCTTCTGGCCTATAAATAACTGTAGGTTATACAAATGATAAAAGTAATGAAAACCTAAAAATAATCCCATACAAAAAAAACTTTTTTTACCATCAAGAAATTCAACTAAGGAAGACACTGTAAATTAGAAGTTTTTGTTAGTTTCAAGTAAGCTAATTATTACATTATCACGTCTAATGACAATGCTTAGTTGTTGCGAACTGACAAATGTCGAGCGTTTCACGGGCGGCTGCGCGTGTAACAGTATAGCGGCTGCGCGTGCGCCCTTAATGACGCGGGTTAGTTTACTTACCGCGACCTGCGACTGCGACACTAATTGCGTCTATTTACAGCACGAAAGTACCTACAGTACAGAAAACAGCTCGTCTTCACGTGTCGGACTTAAAGCTGAAAATTGAAAAACAGAAAACCTTCAACTATTTAGGTAGATTGACCTGCCGTTGACTGTACCTACATGAAACAGATTTTATAATTTTTCTGAATAATTTTTTAAATAAATTTATAAGCCTGTAAATGTCTATTGTTGTATGTAATGTCTATAACTAAGTTACGATACAAATTAATGTGTGTGTTATCTTTAATTCCAGAATCATCATCATCACTGCCTTGTTCCCAGGTCATCTGGGGTCGGCGCAGTATGTCTTTCTTTTTTAAATTCCGGAACAAAGGGCTTTTATTATTATTATTAATGTCTATACAGCCTGCGGCTTATTATGTAAATGTACCTATTTCCTTTAGAGTAATGATGATTGGTAGAATATGTAAGTACCTAAGAATTGTTTTAATAATAATCATCATCATCATCATTTCAGCCATAGGACGTCCACTGCTAAACACAGGCCTCCCCCAATGACTTACATCGGAGGGGAATCCCAATACTCGCCACGCTTGGCAGGCGGGTTGGTGAGCGCAGTTTTATATAACATTTCGCACGTAGACGCTGCTGCCCGTCTTGTGCTACAGGAATTAGTCGCCTCTTATGACAAGCCTCCTGTTGGCGGTGGGGAAGTGTATTTTTTACGGCCGTCCCCTCACTGCACGGTTTTAATAATGCGTGCCGTCAAATACCCATCCTGCTCTCTTGATAAAGACTCCGCAGGAGGTTATTAATCACTTAACCTTTCAAGTTGAGAATCAATATCATTAATTATGATGCCGTATTTGCATTGCGACTACGAGTATGAACTCTGCGCCGGCGCAGCGTATATTGACCTCAATGCTAAGGCACCCTGTGGATATGGTAAGCTAATGCTCAATTAAGCGAAAAAAATATTTATCTTAAAACCATTCTTATAATCCGAAGAACTATTAAGGTAAGAGTGAGTGATTGTGATCAAGAACAGGCAACACACCTACATACATATAAATAACATAAATGTTTAGGTAGGAAGAATAAAATAGGTAAACTATATCTGTTGAACAAATACTCAAAAGAAAGTCTATCGTTTGAAAGGAATCATTATAATGAATGCCATTCGACCTGCAATGATGTTGGATAGTTACTATAGGTATTCGGTTCTACAAAAAACAAAGCACTTTTTAATATAAACGACTACCAACTCACATAACTTGTAATAATGTGACAAGTAGTTTGCATGATTTTCGTTTTAAATGGCGCTTTAATTCGATACGATTTCTACCGGTAGCTAGATATAGGCTGTCAAATTTATCGCTACATCATCTCGCGGTAAGTGCTACTTGACAACAAGGCCAGTAGACGAGACTCGTTGTAAATAATACGAATGCCGATCTCCAAACTAGTTTACATTCTTCACCTCGCAAATGAAAGTTGCGGAATGACGAGTGGCTAATTAAATAATAAGGAAGTCCTTTACATGTTTTTAAGTAGCTTTACGAAAATTTGTTTTTGTAAGTTAATGAAAGCCACAAATTGACACTTTTAAGAATTATTTGCAAAATAACAGCTTCACAATGTACATAGACTCAGTGGGTTCATTAGTACAGATTCTTTATTACGGTGGATTTCTATGATTTATATAGTTTACTCAATGGCGCAAGTAATCTGAGTTCAGTGGTAATGTCAACAGTTAACGCCAAAAACATTTAGGTGACAGACAACTCTACCCAATGCGTCGTTTACACTGAGACACAATCTGCTAAGTCCCCTTGCTTGAGATTAGTGATTATACTACCTAACCAGAACATAGCAAAGCTGTTTGGCGATTTTAATAAGTAAGATAGTGCTATCAGTCGTATCCGTCAATATGACTTGTCGCTCGCTCTACTACCGGTACACTAGAGCTGTGAATAGAATGCATCGCGTAATAGCAGGAATTAACTAGAAATTATTAATACAGAATCGTATACTGGCTTTACGGTCAGCTAATAATTATAACTAAAGGGCACATAGCACGTAAAACTGACGGCCGATGGGGCAGGAAGGTTTTGGAATGGAGGCCACCTACCGGCCAGCCGCTGGATGCGGGCCGATTCCAACCGGCCAATCTGGAAGTCACTGGGGGAGGCCTATGTTCAGCAGTGGACGTTCTATGGCTGAAATGATGATGATGATGATGAAAGGTTATGTTGTTTAAGTTGTGAGTAATACCTATGGCCAGTGTGTGCAAAACCTAATCGAGGCTTGTGTTCGAGTTTCCCATCTCTGTGATATGTTCCGCGCACTTTGTCGCGAGTGAGCCCACTTAATTCACGTCCACCGGTTCGTAACATTATTAAAGTCTCGAGCACTAATAAATCCCTCGTCCGTTCCTCTCTCTTAATCGAGTACGTCCTGATTTCATTATTTTATAATGTCTATCATTAAATTAACAACGTCTGCGTGGACGGCCATTCATTATTCCAGTTCCGTTGAGTCTGATAATTTGTGTAGATATACCAATTTACACCGGAGCCAGACCGGACTCAATAAGGAAAGGCTTGATAGGAAAGTCATAAAACCCCACTATTAATGGTGAAATTGAAGTGATCTAGTTACAGGCACTTCTAAGGGTTGTCGCACATTTGTTGATTTATTACCGGATTCGTAGCAAGCCCGGATTTCTCTTATCTATTTTGAGGGCTTGGGTAAACAACTGAATGAATATAAATATAAACTGTTTGACTTGAATAAAGTAACTATATTAGGTAATAAGATAAATATTCACTTAATAATATTAAAGTAGTAAGTTATGTAGGTACCTACTCCCGAATTATCTTTAATATTAAATTCGGACCATTAAAGTATAGCAACACACTATGTACATCAAAAATGAATAGTTGATGTGCTCACTGAGGCATAAGTCAGGGCCACTCGGCTCGAAGTATCAAACAGCCCGAGGGAACAATTCGCAGACCGCCCGCGGCAACGAATAATCTTTTGAATGCATAATTTTGAATTAGGTACCTTTTAAATGAATCCGATAACATAAATGGTCGAATTGGGAATTCATATTTTGGCTAGAAAGCTTAGGTTATTTCTATCCATTTTAACTAATGTACCTACCCACGTAACGTAACGTAAAGTAACGTACCCACTCAGGTACATTAGGTAAAATGTACTCTTAGGCACACTTTAATATTTTTTAATAAGTATAAAGTGGAGGTTTATAACGACTTTAATTCTTCACATCATTTCTGCATGGTATTACTTTTTAAGCATCGACGGAAGACTAGCGTCGTAGCATCAAAGCCACACTGTAATTATTATTCCGTTTATTTTCTGAAAACTATAATGTTATTTATAATATTCTATTCTAAATTTACATATTTATAAATAAATAATATAAATTGCTTTCACAATCACACCAATTAGCTAGCCCCAAACTAAGCAAAACTTGTACTATGGCGACTAGATAACGGATAAACATACTTGAATACATTTTAAACATCCATGACTCAGGTAAAAATGCGCAAACAATTGTCCCTTTCGCGATTCGAACCCGCAACCACTCGGCTTTGTACCGAACCAGACGGTCGTTAATCATGTACAAATTTTGTTAAATAGAAATACTGTAAATACTATATGAAGGAGAATAATTTGGAGAGAGGCTATTAACAGCTAGCGCGTGAAGTACGGCAGTGATAGTTATTATTTACTAGTCGTTTTCACCGGCGCAGGCCCAGCGGCGCGGACGCGGCGGCGGAATGTGGAGAAAGTTTAATACTCTCCGCCATGTACGGCTTACAACATTCAGCGCATGCACTATCTGGAAACCATTCAAAAATGCTTTGTGATTGCATCTTTTTGAAACCTATTTTTATTATAGTCGAGTAAGGTAAAAACCTTTAAAACAATTATAAAAAGTAAAAAAACTTCGTTGATAAGTTGGGTGTTATTTAGTGCTCCGTAATTTAATTTTTATAATTTTGTTCTTTATCAATCCTGCATAAATGAGTCATATTTTTCGTTACTTACAAGATGTAAAATTGAAGACTAAACTCTATTAAAGACATCCAATGGTATTATTAAAAGATTTTCATCACTTCCAAGCCAAAGGTAGTTGTTTTGTTGCGTGTGATAATATAACAATTATGCGGTGCTATTTATTTAAGGTAGTGCCAATTTTTTTAAATAAGGTTGAAAGAACAATATTAAAATACTCATTTATTGTAATTAATTTCAGCCGTTCTATTTCTGGAGTAAAATATACTTAAAAATACAAAAAAAAAAAACGCGAGATGCGCTGTCATACATCAGAGTTCACAGGCGTACGCCGATGCCGCTCCAACAAGAACCTCATACAGTGCACATACGGTGCAATTTAATTCAGTTATCGTAAATTTTCTACGTATTCAACTTGTCAAATGCAGAATGGAAGAATTAAAAATATAATTTGCACTACCGTCAAATGTAATCCTGTATAAAGGTTGACACACACATGTATGCGGTGTATTCGACACATAAAGGTACATACGGTTAGGCAATCTCTACTGATTGCGCGATCTAGTCAAAAGCTTAATGACGACTTTAAGAGGCTTACACTTGCACGGATGTATTTCTTTTTCTTTTATTTGTTTTCGATTCCATGATCTATCCAATTTCAACGTATTAATTACGCAATTAGTTACGCGCACTTTGCGTTACGGTGGGTAGTCAGCTGCTCGTGCCAGTCACCTTGCGACGTGTCAGTCACCTTGCGACCGCGGCACTGGGCCACTGGGTGAGAGCGTGTGACCTCCGCTTTGTTCTTGTAATGGGCAAGTTAAGTCAGTGAGGTGATGAAGATGGACTATCCATACATCCATCCGCTGAATGTTTGAGCAGTCACATTGCCGTCGTGTCAGTCATCTTAAGACTGCGGTATCGCTTAGTTACAAAAATAGATTGTCCTTTTCCAGAATTTTTCCATAGTTTATGATGTTGATACATAATATATTACTAACATGCAAATCATACAACTGTCTCTAAAATTCTATAGAAGAATTCATATTTTCTTCATCACATCATGTAGATTTTAAGATTATTAGATCTCAAAAAAAAAAAAACAAACAGACTTGATTAAAGTCGAAGATTCAAACGTACTCAATAGATTATTATTATTATTATTTATTTATTTTCCAAATTTACAAATTTAGATACTATTAAATTGCGACGTAAATAGAGACCCTTCCAAGTATGAGTCCACCGATTGATCCATATAAACTTATAGGTAGGTGTGGTGAAGCGGCGGGGAAATAGCCGGCAATAAGAAAGGAGCTTTATTACGCAAGAAAAGAAATGAGGCAATTTGAATCTACCCTACTAAATTAACTAAATTAGGCTTCATCGTTAACACCGAAAACTGATGGTCCTAACTAACCTTCAGACCAGCTCGGGTACGTCCTCCAGCCGCGGTCAATCAAAATCTTTAGCCACACATGAGGAGCAGCTACATAGCAGCACAAAAACGACGAGAGGTTATAGGTACTAATGTTAGAAGATGTCGTAGATTCGCGCAAGCGCGAGAGTCCATTCAGAAGGCGCTGCGTCGCTAGGCATAGCGAGACCACGAGCCGATCCGGCGCGGAAACCAAACAGTCTCAAATGCAAACTAATGGAAACCATTTGGAAGGATTGATTAAATTATGAATTATGTGATGAACCAGCAAACTTATGTTGTCTGGTGAAAGAAAACTAAAATAGTAATTGATCACATATCGTGCCCAACCAAGGTAAAAAAATAATATTAAAAAAATACACAAGAATTTATTATATACGAGACATAAAGTGTATAGTTTGTACGGCCTAAGGGCCTACGGTTAAGGTAAATGGCATGTCGGAGAACAAAACCATTTAAAACTAAGTAAGTAAACTATTTCGTTATTTCGCTACATTCCCATGGGATGGAAGCTGGACTATGACAAATTATATTTCGGCTGGAGAGGATTACGTCTATCGAAAAAAGATTTGGAGTAAATTGGAATGGATTTAATTTAATTTATTGATGAAATTTATAAATGCCGAAAATGTAATGTAATGAAAAACAAAATGTACTAGTAAAACCTTTAGTACGGAATGTTGTGATTTCGGGCGCAAGTTTTTTAAATATTTAAGACTAAAATGATATTAGTACATTTTAAATAAATAATGCAAATTACGCAAGTATTACTCTACCAATAGCCAAAAAAGTATAGACAGTGCGGTATGTTTCGATGCAATATTTGAAAAACTGCATATAAAATAAAAGCAATTCTTTTTTATAAGTACCTATCATTTATTATGGTATAATATATTACACATTTGTACGCTCAACATAAACATTTATTCGTTTTGTTAATTACATATATGATTCTAGTAAATTTGATTAAAAATTGCTTTAAATCAAATTTAAACTGACGGAGGGCGACAACCACAGGCGCGTCGACCACTGGGGGCCTAAGCACGAACGAACGAATACACGAGAAAACATCGTAAATACATTTTCTTCTTTAGTGCTGCTTTAGTGCGCGGTGTAGTTATTATCTCCAGCGCGGAATGCGCCGCACACCGCGCTTATTATTCACTATTAGCACAGCAATCCCGCAATTACGCTGCACTGTGCAGCACCGGGCCGCAGTACAGGTACCTACAGTAAGCTCAAAGCACACAGCGCAAAATGCCTCGAAACTACGGATAAATTTTTATCCTAAATGGTTTTGGCACAAGGTATGATATACTTAAATAGCTTAGTAAAATGATACCGCCACCTAAACTACTCAAAATGATTGAACTAAGTTCGTATACCTATGAGGTATCTGAATCTCCATGATTTTTAGGTATGATATGGGTATGAGTTACCTGCTTCGCACGCCTAGGGGTTCGTTTTAAGATTGTTATAAAAAGTTTGGCATTTTTAACTCAATAAATCCGAATGCAACTTGTGTCAACTCTCGTAACATGAAAAAACATTGAATGGATATCTAACAAATAACACAACCCAACCGTCCTGAGTAATCCTGATATTCTGAGCTATGGAAAAAGGATATTATAAAGTAAACGATTATTTAAACGACAAAAGAGCATGGACTTTACCCGCTTAGCTCGCACTTACTACATAATATCTTGTAACTGTATTTACTGTAAAAGAGGCTGACAAAGGTGACTGAGTTTGTTGCGCCGTTTCTTCACATCACCAGCTAATATGTATGTAGTCCCGTAGCGGTGGTAGGGTAAAGCTATATTTTAGGACGTGTATATATTTTTTATTTAGACGGACCTATCGCTGATTGCCTTTGAGGAAGCTTCTTTAGTTTCACCGACCTTTAGGTCGTCGCGACGCGACCGAGTGTGAGGCTCGGCTCGTACGTGTCGGGCCCCATACTAGCGTGCGTGATCGGACCAGGGTCGAATGCGTAAGGCACCCTACCAAGCGTCGAACCCCCTAAGTAGTGGCGCCGACGGGACCGGACCGCTGTCGGGCTCTTTTCTAGCGGGCCCGATCTGGGGGTGAGTCGGACTCGGACGTGTATAAGTGCCTGGAAGAGGGCCTATATACTGAATAAATAAGTATTATTGAGTATTATGAGCTAAGGGTTTTTGTCAAAATGATTTGTTTTTTTTTTGTTTGCATTTTTTCTTATTCAAATTCAAATTCTTTATTTGCCATAAAAGTTAAGTTTGAATATATATAATTATTTAAATATAAAAGAAGCGAGCTTACTGTGCTGCCTATGTTGTGACTGTGCACGCGCATGCGAAGAGCCATGGACGCAATTGCAAATAGTTATTACAGTCGAATAACAAACTATTTTGTTAAGCAGGAATCTAAAATGTTAAACACGCTGATTGCATCCGTATTTACTTGAGGGTGTTTTGTTTTCCTTGGTTAGTATTTAAGTTTCCTTTGCTTGTTTACGAGTATTGGTTCAGTTCGGATCGGAAGATGTTTACGATACTGAATATATCTACAATTATTTTTTGAATGGTTTGATAAAATAAATAAGTTCTAAAGTCATTTGTTATGCACCTATTCAAATTAGTTTCCATAACACCGATCTAAACTGCTTAAGCTAGAAACATGAAATTAATTGTTTTCTAGGTATTATAAAAGGTGTCTTTTTATAAGCATAGATCGAATTAAATAATTTCCAGTACCTAAACCCCAGAAAATTTATTAAATAATGTTGATACTACTCTACTGAATGGGCCCAGGGGTCCCCTATCCATTCCATGGTGTTTGTTTGATCCATGCTTAAAGTTACACTCTGTAAATAGTTTTCCTTTTACCCTCTCAAACGGAATTTTAGTGATCGGAGCATCTCAGCGGAGTTACCGCGCCAGGGCTGCCTATTGAATTTACTTACATTAATATTATAAATATAAAACATGCCGTGTTTCTGTAACCTAGAGTTGTCTTCAAGCAGACAATCTATTACCGTCACAAGAATTGCTTAATAGAGCGGACGTGTCTGCTATATTCATCGGCGGAGCTATTTGACGGCTGTCGTTGTATTTGCGTCATTAATTCGTCCGGCCGTCGTCGCAGTCATCAGTCAAGGGTTGCGGCGGGTCTGGGCTGGACCCGCTCGTCTAACTGAATCTAAAGACATGATTAATTAACACGAAACGAGTTCATCTAAGTTTTATCCGCCTAAATAATACGTTATTAAACCATTGAAGCCTCGTCAAAGCTTTTTGCTATTGCTCAATGAAGAATGAAATTTTATGGTAATGGATATTTATCTATCTATTATATAAAAATGAATCTCTATTTCCCTTGGTCATCGCATCACGCGTTAACGGATGGAGCAATTTCGCTAATTCTTTTTTTTGTGTTAATTATTGTCAGAAAAAGGTTCTTTTTAACGAAAAAATGTAAAAAAATGCGCAGAAAATATGAATAAACTGAAGACGACGCGAACGAAGTCGCGGGCAACAGCTAGTAGTGTGGTAATTTATGTATCTTATACAACGTAATTTTTTTAATTACGCTATACCTCTCAAAGCCTGGTTCTTGTGTTCGAATACAACAACTTTCAATAGAAGAGAAATCTTTAACAAAATGCCCGGTACAAATCGAGCAGCAAGTACGTATCGGTCATTTAGTATACAAACGTAAATATTTGTTTTTTATTACATTTCTATGTAGCCCAATCGTAACAACTGGTTCTTGTATTTGAGGACCAAATTTTTGCCCTAAAGAGATATTGCGTTAACAAAAAAAAACAATACTACTAATTACTAGACTTTAACAAAATTCAGTTTACAATTTCATCTATATAATTATTTATATCTGCCCATATATATCAGATACCCATAGGTACTCAATTATTAACTTATAACATAATAATATAAAAGTACCTATAGGTATTAATGCGCATAAAAACAGTTTTGCACTGTTTGCACTTGCAGATAAAACTATAGGTTGATACAAATATTATCTGTGTGGTTTTATAAGTACTTAAGTAACGCAAAACTGATCAATCAAGACAGGCTATAAATAATGTACTATTATCATAACGCGATAAAGCAAAAGGAAGCTGGAATTTATTTACAGTTCCCTTCGTGCGCATTTGATAAAGTCGCTGAGCGTTCGTTATGCACCGATATGGGAGCTCTTTGATCCAATATTAATATAATCAATCACTTTCTCTTCAAAGTTCAGGTAACTGATGCCTTATTTTATCAACATTTCATATGGACTGCCGTGTACTAGGCCACTGTATACTACGCACATTAAGTATAACAGAGCAACGCTTTTAAATCGTTTCGTTGCACGGCTTTAAACGTATATGAAGTCTAACCGAAATTGTCCTCAATATTTCTAAAGATCAAATGATAGGGATCTCCGTTATGAAAAAAAAAAAATTAATAATCTAATAACATATTCTTCATCAATTAATACTTGTTATTGTTGTAATGGTTTTCATTCGTCTATGAATGATATCTACGCTCAGTGACATTAGTGGTCATCTCGTAACCAAAAGAATTGAAGGATGACGTTATGCGTAAAAAAACATGATTTTATAATACTTACTTAATGTAATTAAGAAAATACGTTGGGTTTATGTTTTTATTTTCATAAATATGATCCTCATCGTGTACTAGTTGATCTCTAGAAATAATGAGCACTATTTCGGCACCATATCATCGAGCACATACTTACCCTATAGAGCAGCAAACGAACTATCTTTTTCTGAAACTAGTAAGTGATTTTTCACTTACATTTAGTATGAAATGACAAGTCCTGTCAACTCTCGCCCATAATACAACAGTCCAGATACAGATAAAAAAATGGCAGAATTTTTGTCGAACAAATCATATGACATTTTTATTCTATGTATATGCACCATATACAAAAAAAATCTACTTCTAGTTATTTTCTAACTTGCAGAATAAAGTGGTTTTTTTGTTATCCTTATTTTCTTCTTATTAGAGTACTTACGTATCACTAAAGTTTGTACCTTAGACGGGATGGTAGAAAATTTTAAAATATCCCAGAGTGAGTCGACGCGGCCGAGTGTAAACCGATACGAAGCCTTTACGGAACTTCGCACTTCACTTCATCGTGTAAAGTAGGTATCTACTGCTGTTCAACACGTACAAATATAATGTATACCTACGCATTAACTACGAATTTAGTCTCGAACATTTTAAAGATAAGCAGAACACGTACTGGTAAGGGCAGCGAGAAACGACCTGCCCCAAGGACGGACTAGCGATTAGTTGCAGGTATGTGAAACATTCACGCTGGAGACCTTTGGCCTTATTACAGAAAAGATTGACGAGGTTTAAAGTTTAGCCAACCCAACTATAATGTTATGACCGAGTTTTATGTGTCATCAGTTCAAATTGATTGGCTATTCCTTAAACATGGTTACCTATTCTAGAATTGAAAACGTGTATTGATCTATTAAACTGTCAGATCTAACTTAAACGTTTAAAACAAAATAAGGTTCTCAAGTAGAGTCCACGAACTGGAAGACGCAGCTTGAGTAGGTTTTCCCATCAAGTGGACCAATGACCTAGCTAGCTTGAATTAGATAAAATGTAAGGTTGCAGGCAGCCGTTAGATGCAACGGCCGAAAGCTGCGTGCTGTTCTACGGGAAGCCTATTTCCAGTAGACTTCTAGAGGCTTATGATAACATAATGAATCCATTAAACAGCCAGATACGCAAAATTGATAACAATGTAAGTAAAGGAATATGCCTCGGCCGCATTCTTTAAAAGAGCGCAACCATTTCCGAGATCTGAAATAACATCTCAAGAATTCTAGAAATTATAGGAGCTATAAATAATAGCAAGAATGCAGTCCACCACGCCTCGAGCCAGCCTGCAAGGACGACCGACCGTTGGGGGATTTACACGGCAATATATTTTTTGTAACTTAATTTGTTCAATTCAGATTTTAACTCTTTACCGATTCTTCTTTCTATTCTTACTAAACTACACTCTCCTTAAAGGTTGTTTAGAAGAGATCGCTTCGAGCGATAAGACCACCGAAATCTCTCTTTCTCTCACAAAATAATGCTACTCTAAATGTATTGTCTGTGCTTTATTTGCTTTGTATGTTAATAAAGAGTACATAATAATATTTATTCACCTCCTAATACCTATGTATGTGATATGGTCTAACAGCACTGCTAAATGTGTGTTTCTCTCACCTATGAATACGACTTTGGAATCAGGTCGGCCAAGATGGCCTATCAGGTGGAGAAAATTTATGAGGTATGTAAAATATGGCACTGCAATTTGCCCCAAACCAAGGGCCATCTCCAAGGGCCATATCCAAAGATAACCTTTTTCGTGTTGCTTCTAAGGAAATAAGCAACAAACAAACTGTTTGTCAGAAATTAAACCGCTTGTCTTGATCAATGTTGGCCAGGGGAACAACATGTAACATATCAGTGAACATGTTACGTATTCCCTGAGGCTTTATATAGCCCTATAATAATTACCATAATATTTCCATAATTCATGGCGGCAAGTTGCACGCCTGGTCGCGTCGTGTAAAACCCTCTCTAGTGCCATAAATGAACTGGCATGTTTGCGGCCATAATAAAACCGCACGACACAACGGAAACTAGCACTAATGAACGAATATTGATGATCGTGTTGAGCATCAATATTAATTAGAGACAAATTATCATCTTTCATCTCGTCGCGCCGTTGAAACACAAAAAAATTGCTTGTGTCGTTAATGATCCAAACTGTACGCACTTTTAAGGTCCTTGAAATTTCAGGAATAATTAACAACTATGGTTTCTTTCTTAAGAAGCCGCAACGCGATTTGGTGCAAAGTATGTATCATTTGGCGGACTTAAATAAAATAAAATAAAATAAATAAAATAGCCTTTATTGCTGTAACTTTCTTAAAATTACTAAATATATGCATACCTACTTAAACAACTAAAATGCTTATTAAACTAAAGCTAATAAACAAATTTGACGTAATAATAATATTTTTAAGGAAAATTACTTTAATTTTGGCGGACTTACTTAAACGATTCATCTGGAACAACGGTGTACCTTCGTACAACGAACAAAGAAGATACAGTTTGAATTCAAATTCAAATTCAAACGTTTACTGTATGTCACATTACAATTTTGCGGTGCTAGATAAATAAAGGTATATATGTGACGCCCTGTTTGTTGCTGTTGCTGATAAAAAAAACTTTCATAAAAGAAAATTACTTACATAGGTTCGTACAAGATCTAAATTGGAAAAAAATATTGCCAGTCAGTACGAGTATGACAACGTATAAATAGAAGCGAAAGTAGTAATACTCACCGATATAAAGTCACCTGACATGGAACAGTGTCGCTTGACCTAGTTCGGAGTCATAACATAATTTTCCGTCTTACAATGGCGTGAGAAGAAATGGTATGCTTCAACGGTTTTCATATTGTCACCAAATATGTTTACAGAAAATGTTTAAAATGGCACAAAACTTTAACGTATTTTATTAACGTAAACGAGTTTTATTTAGCATTCTTTTTGTATAATTTATAGACCACAGAAGACAAAAAAAAAAGACTGCTGTTGAAAAGTTTGTTCTGCCTTTACCATGCTTTATTAAATATATTATTTTGATTCCAGGCAAATGCGAAAATAAACAAGCAGCTTAAAACGTATAGTCACTATTAACTTATCACTGACTTTTTCCTTGTTGATCTGAGGCTTAATCATGAGCTCTTAAAGCTAGTTACTTTAACCTTGCCACCTTGTGTATATAGTTTGACGGTAAAAATTAAACTGCTCAGACGCTTTAGATTTTCACAGCAGCTATTGCAGTGTGATAAATGAATGTCAAAAAATCGTTAGCAGTAGTCACAGTGATGATTTAAATTCTTTCTATGGTAGGAGCTCATAATGAAATGAAAGCTTTACAAATTTAGAATTGTCGAGTTCTTGTATATATTATTCAGGAACTATGTTATTAAGAAAAAGAAATAAGCTTGTGTTGCCAGGGAGTTAACTGTCTCTATAAGGGTCATGACTATACTTTATGGCAATTAGGCTGTATAATGCTCTATCCAAACATATACGAGAGATAAATGAATATAACAGATTATTGGCGTCCTAGTGAATAGTTTTTTATGTGATAAATGTTATTATAAACTTAATAATAATATACTAAATTGCAATAAATATAATATAATTTAAAATATGAATATATAGTCAAATATTTTAATAAGTCAAATTTTATAATCCATAATCTAATGTTAATTTCTTAAGTGTTATATAGTGTTATCTACTACTTAGCTTTAAAAATTATGTATAACTTGCTATGCCCTTGCAGGGTGCATGTGTTGTACTGTACAAATATCTACCACCTGTTAACCACACATGTGATGCAAATAAATGATTTGATTTGATTTGTATCTGGGTCAATAATAGCAGCTTTTGAATAATATCGAAGCAATGGAATTATGTCATTTTTCTTTGGTGCTTTATTCGTCTTTTAATGTGTAGTTACACGATTAATGCTACGTTTACACGTCTGAGTAAATGTCGCATGAACAGGATTAACAGCGCGTCAACCGTGTACTTTAAATTATGAAAAAAGTATTAACATAAAACGATAGCTGAAGATCACATTTAAAGATGTATTTTGAGAAGCTCGTTGTGCAAATCATTCATGCTTATTAAATTACGTTCTGTCACCGCTTCGCCCTCGGAGTGATCCCCCATTTCGTGAACTTTGATCGCGACGCGAAGCTCCGTGAGGTGTGAAAAAGGCTCTTTACATACAGTAGAGGTTAAAAAAATTGCAAGCAACTCATACACGAATGAGCACGCTTAAAAACACCATGAATTAGTCCATATTTTTCTCTGTCATGCAAAAGAACACGCAGATCTGATGTTTAGGGAAAATATGAACAAACTGCAACTGCTGGAAGTCATCCTTTAATGATTTTTTGTACTAACACCATTCTGGATCCATGTCAAATCAAATAAATTACTACTGATAGATAAATTGTAGTTTTACATATTGCCAAGGCAAATATTTGATTATGGCGCTTCATTGCAACATAAAATATCAGAGACTCAAAAAAGACAATACATAATTAATAATAAATGATTTTAATTACCGATAACATTTGAACTCATAAAAAGCGTGTTAAAGCCTTTTATTTTCTTAAAGTTAATATTTGTGAAGTTGTATCCACGCATAAATCGATGGTCTGCATGTCCAATATAACAATGGCTTCAGAATGTTGTTGGGGCTGCCCCGATTTTGCAGTGCCTCGGGGATGTTCGCTGAGGCACGCACTGACAATTTCTATGCTATTATGCGTAAAAAAGCAGCGTCTTTGCTCTGCAGGAACCAGCAGCTCTAACTGCATTCTGAAGACCATAGCGGGGAGATATGACTCTCCTATAACTCGCAATCTTGCCAGTGTGCACTTTTAAAGGAACACTGATTAACCCGCAACTGCCTGCCTGCGTTGTCTGATTTGATGAAACAAAATAATAATATTAAAATAAATGATATCAACATATCGTCAGAGCTGTTTAATGTAGAGATAGAAAAACACAAACAAGTGAAGGGCCCTTATACTCGCAATAAAGTAAATCATTTTAGTGTCGCCACGTTGCCGATGTGCCCAGCATCAGGGGTAAACAACATTTTAATGCGCCATGAATACTTGATTCGGTTTATGTCTAAGTTAATCTCGTTTGATAATATAGGACGCAGTCGTGCTGAAAAAAGTTTCGTAGTCAAAATGGAAGCTACGTAGTATCGCCATGTCTATCTGTCTGTCCGCGGTATAGCTCAGAGACTCTTAATTAGTACAAGAAAGCCCGAATTTCGTATGGTTAAGTATACATTATTAATCACGCCTAAACAGTGCTAGATTAAAATCTTGTGTTACAAGTACATCATGGTGTAGGGACTGTGGGGTGTCGTTGGATGGAGCGTTGGTCGTTAAAAATATTGTACCCACAATATTTAATACCCAAAAATAACATTAAATTGCACTGAAATTTTACTATTTATTTTTATATTTCAGAGCATCATATTTTTACGGTTATTTTAGCTTGGAGCAACGAACCTCAATGAACGTAGGTGTCGGGGCAAAGGGCAGCAGCCCCATAATTCTACCGCTTCCTGCCTTTAATCTGTTGTTCCACTCAGAACTTTCTACTGTGACGTCAGGCGACACGTCATCTCCGCAGCTTCAAAGGTTCGTTTCACTTTCCATTTTTTTAAAGAGGGTCGCTTTGCTATTGTCCTGGGTTATTGCTCACTCACTTCTATGTTTTACTATTGGTGAACCCAACATTGAGTCAAAGACCATATTCAGATTTTGGCTATATTAAACGTATTTAATTGTTTAAGATAGCAAATTGTTATATATTCAGAGTAAATTGATACCCTTACGTTAATTCAATTTCTTGTAGGTTTTAAAGTCCTCTTATAAATTTTAATAACACTGCAAAACAACGTTCAGTGGCCTCGTTAACGACTTTTGACCAAATGGAGCTAGCTTTAAATAGCTCATACGACAGTTGGCTGAGACTGGCTAAACTGACTTCGACACATACATAATTTAACTGTCAATTGTTTAGTTATACATTGTTATGGATGAGTTATATATTTATTTCACTATTCATCTGTTGCTGCTGCTGTAATTCAAACAACAATCTCTGACGTTATACGCAGTTTGCGCAGTCAACTTGTGTATATGACTCCTAACAGGGCGGAAAGGGCAGCCACCCACAATCTTGCGCTTCCGGACTGTAATTCGCTTTCCCGCCCAGCTCGCCTCGTGTATGTGCATCACTTGGCACGCCATTTCCGTGGCCCTTAAGACGTCTAAGAGTTATAACAAAGGACGATTTATAAATTATCTTGCGCAATAAAAACTTTTTAGGGTAGCTTTTAACAAAAGTATTTGTCGTAACGTAGTGGACTAGGCTGCTACTAATCTTTATTGATAAGAGCACAGCTGTTAAAGGATGTGTCTGCTGTTCCTATTTAAACCTACAAAAATACACATGCATCTACAGAAATATTAATTTTAAACACCTTCGTTTTAGTGAAAAAAAAAACAAATGTTAAAAGAATTTAAACTTTTTTATTTTGAAATATGTATAACATATTGTAGTAAAAATATTGACAAATAAAAAAACATTATCGGACAACTCCTTTGTAGTGATGAATCTGGCCTACGCATATGTAACTTATTCTATGTCAATATGTATTTTTTAATTTACAGAATATACTTAGGCTTAGTAGGACTGTGACTTTGTCGATGTTGTAACTACCTACCACACACAGCCATCGTCAGGTGTGGTCCCCGCGTAGGGATTACTAGGGGCTTGAGTTTATCGCTTTATTACGGGAAGACGGGATTAGCGAGTGCACTGTAATTTTATCAGCATAATGAAAACGACCTACCGGTTAGACGGCGGAGACCGCATCTGTGTTGAGTTTATACGAGTACTTGCAAGTTGATTTAAGAGGCAATAAATCTCGTAAATATGCCCATATCAATAAATATAAAAGACGATTCTTATGTCTGTTTACTAACTGTAGGTTTGAATGGAGCAAAAAGTTCTGATTTGGAATCATTTTATGGTTTTCTGTAAACTATAAAATTATTTCCAATGTAAGTGTAATCAGATTTTAAAAAAGTTTTTTTTTATGGGACTTAAAATTGGCATACACAGTGTCACGAAAATAGAGTCAAGCTTTAGTGGCTTAGCCCACCTGTTGTACAAGTTAATGGAAATAGCTTTTATTATTAAAATTGCGTTAAATACTCGTACACTCGCTCTCAGTGCTTATCCCGCTACGAGGGTTGATTACAAGGCAGATATTATAATTGTGTTAAGCCCAGTACCAGTCCCAGTCACGGTACGGTAACACGGGCTAGGCTCTGATCTGATCCTCTGTTCAAACTATCGCGAATCAATTACACTAACTTCGCCCGAAACAAAATTAGCGTAAGCGATAATTGCCGCAAGATCCGATTAGCATTCAGTGGTGGTTAAGCGGTTGCGTCAGGGTTGACAGCTTAGAAAACAAGAAAATAAGCGACCGAAGTTTAACATAAATCTGTTTATTTTAAATTTCAGACTGTAATCTGTAGTAACACCTCTCATATAGGTGAGCGTAAAATATGTTATTAAAAATACCAATAATGTTTTTTCAATCTTAAAATCTAGTGTGATGGACTTCAATTTCAGTGGCAGGAAAAGTTTCTCTATGGTGTAAGGTTCGAATCCTTCAAGAGGCAAGTATTATGGTCGTTATGTACAAGCTTAGTTTGGAGCCGAGAAGATTGGTAAGTTTTTTTTAAATTGTTTTTATTTGGTACTAGCTGTTGCCCGCGATTTCGTCCGCGTGGTCTTTTGTTCATTCGTAAAGGATTTTTTGCGCAACTTTCCTATTTTTTTCTTTCATAAGAACTTCTCCTGACAAGAGTTAACACAACAAAAAAAGAATTAGCGAAATTGTTCAATCCGCTCACACATGATGCGATGACCAAGGGAAATAGAGATTCATTTTTATATCTATTGATAGCATAATATATTTAAAGGTAGAATGTTATAAAATATATTTAACTGTTTTATTAGTATTACAATAAGCATTCTACGATATTAACATGTGTACAAATCAAAACATTAATATCAAATATAAAACTGTTATAATATTTTACCGGAAACACATTTATTCGATTTAATAATATGATAAAAGTTGTAATATTTAAGCGACAGGAAAGAAGTCTATTTCTCAAATACTACAGTCAAGTCATTTAATAATAAGGACAGGAAGTTGTAATTTAAATTCAATTTGGCAGGAAGCTCCACCTAGTGGCGCCATCTGTACATCAGTTTGTTAAAATATTCAAAAATAGTACGTCAGTTGTTCACTTCCGTTTATGGGTATAAAACTAGTTGTAAGTTGAAATCAAATTCATTCTTTCTTGTGAAATCGACGAGTAAACACCTCACTAAAACGCCAAGTGTTTTTATTGTTTGCCACGCCCTAACACTATATTATATATAAAAAGTCGGGTTAGTTACACCATTTATAAGTCAAGAACAGCTGGGCCGATTTTTATGATTTACGATTTTTTGGACTTGTCTCCGTCCCGAATAGCAGAATAACTATTAAAACATCGAAAAATTCACAAAAAAAAAACAAGGCGGTACGAAGGTCGCCGGGACAACTAGTGATAATATAAATAAGAATATTTTCATGTTTACCATAGCGGGAGCAAATAAGGGATGTTTACCTACCATGATCCTATGTAAAACGAGCCGTCTACTCAGCGTAATTGTGCGCCAGGGTGTCTCGCCATGGCGGAAGGGTCGCGCCGATATTGAGTAATGATACTAAAGGGCCCACGATTCGATTAGCTGGCAATTTCAGCAAGCGCCGCCGCTGACATTTTCTTAATAAAATTTTAGGCTACCCCATAAAGTTTGCATAAAACACCGTGCGACGGAAAATAGATTAACTTTGCGTTGAGCTCAAATAAAATAAAAGCATGTCAAAGTATGTTTACCACACCAGAAATTTCCCAGTGGACACAAATTGCAGTGTATCCTTCACGACTCCTACACACAAATGACACGAATCCTACACAAGTGTTCTGTAATTTTATTTCCTCAATCACGTTATATTTGTCATGTAGTGTTACTATATTTGTCACGAAAGCAATGACCTGGCGTAGAAAAACTAGAGGAAAAATTTACACGTGGAGGAATAATTTAACTAGTAGAGATTTGCTATTTGTTTGTTATTATCGTGTAAATAAACTGTATGTCTTTCTGTAAAAATCACATGTTATTTACTTTGTATGGTATACAATAAAGGTATCTATCTATCATCATGGAGATTATTGTAAGAACATTTTGTACTTAGAGCATGTTAGAATTTATTGTTGTAAATTGATTTCAAAATGCCGTGACCGCAACTAAAACTGTCCACGTCTTCATTCCTCATCTCAAGTTCTTGGGAAGACATACAAAAGTTTGTGTATGATTGGCGCTTAGTTTATTGGCTCGTTTATTTGAGTCCAGTAAAGAGTACTTTCCCGATCACGTCAGCGGTAATGTCGTCGCAGGTTGCGCTCGCACCGCCCACTTGTTGCTATTAGCCGAGCGCACAATGCGCCGGGGTAAGTTCGTCAGCCTCTACACGTGGCCTGGATACACAGGCATAGGTACACCTTACACTAACCATTATTATTCCTTCAATAAACGTTAAGGTAAATCGTAAGTAGTTATTAAATTTACAAATCTAAACATTTTGCAATTTATATGCATGTAATTAATGATAAAATTCTTCAGTTTAAAGGAATTAGATTTTAAAGTTTCTTAAAATATAAATTGCTTTTAACTAAATCAATGAGTAAGTCCAAGAAAATCGTATGTTTGTTACGCTTCACCTAATGATTATGTCATGACTTTTAGTTATGAAAAAATGTGTTATCTTCGTGAAATTGTTCGGGGACTCGTAGCGAATAATTTTGGTATTCGTGTGTCATTTACTTGTCCAATCATAAAGTATGAAACAAATAATCGAGAGTAAGTAATAGCTCTATCGTTTATGTAATAAATTTAAAATTTAGTTAGGCATTGTTTTAAATGCTTGCTAACAATTAATTAACGTTTATGAATATGGCTGATGTTTAATTTATAAGACTTTTAAACAGCACGAAAGATGCCAGAAAAATAAATGCGGTAACCGATTTCTTGGTAGTATTGTTGTTTAAAGACATTTATTAATAATCTGAAGGTCTTGCAGACTACCCCTAAACACTGAATAATGTAACATCTCCAAGGTCGCTGGAACTTTCGATGCGAATGAGTTTGATAAAATTCACTTCAGACGAACGGACAGACAGTGGCTACTTCTGTAGTTTGTAGCGATAACATGTCTGCAGACGCAGATAGGAAACACTACACTTTAGGATAGGGTCAAACTTTCAAACCAAAGTATCAAGTATCTAGGCTTAAAAAGCGTTATAGAGCTCAAATTCAGAAAGACGTAGGGAAAGTACCTATTTATGATTCTGGAACCTATCCCTTTAATGATATTAATAATAATATGATAAGTAAATTATCCTAAAATGTATTATGTGGAGTAGTGTCTAATCTCAAACTCATGTGGTTTATTAAACCAAGACGTCAATTTGTTTTCTAATACTAAGTAGAGTACGCTAAGGTACTTTATAAATAGATTAAGAATACTTTTATGTCTCACTAACAACATTAATGTATGTATTTTAATCTGGGAATGTGAGTGCTTTGGATTACTCTGTAAGCTCAAAAGTAAATAAGCTTTATAGGTTCTACAAACTCAGATTTGTAAAAAAGCTGGCTAAGTGCGAGCCGGACTTGCGTACCGAGGGTTTCGTAGGTACAATTTGTAGGTAATTAAATAGTTCGTCCTTAAATCAAGTCTCAAAGATATATTAAGCTTTATCAGTTTAATAAAAAAAACTGTGATGTAACACTAAGTATTTCGTTTTTTTTAACTTGTGATTTAAAGGCATATGAAATTGCTTCTTGCCAAATGTCATTACTTTAGGTCAGCGGAATGTAAGTAAGTATAGGTTTTAATTCCCTTGCGAGTTTCAAATAGCTATATCTTTTGATTACATTAATTTAGAAGTTTGATTTTTTGTCATCTGCAAGCGATTGATGGCCTGACTGTTTGACATTATAACGTGATAACTCCAAGTGCTCCTTTTAAACAAGAATCTTGACAGACAGACAGACGGACATCAAAGTAATCTTATAAGAGTTCCTTCTTACCTTTTGAGGTATGGAACCCTAAAAAAGGGGCAATCGCATTATTATTCATCATTGTTTAGATGGTTTGCGAGTGTACAAGATGAAAATTATAGTCTTTTCTTATTTTATTTAGATAAGGAAAGTTATTATCTTGAGCAAAATAAGATGATAAAAAAGCGAATGAATGAATACACAAACTTCGTTAAACAGAGGGACTGTTCTCAGAAGGAGCCAATGTTCAGTGTATTATGCAAACTCTTCAATAAATTAATTCATGAACTAATCAATAATACAGTTGATTAAAAACAAGTGAGGTAATCATTATAATAGTTTCCATTGTCTTATGAATTTTAAATTGAATTGAATTTTTGCAACGGTCGGATCTAATCAACATTCCTGAGGCTAGGCTAGGCGCCGTATATGAAATTATTGTGACCGCAGACACGCATCCATAAATGGACTTTGTGCCAATGTTATAGGTGCGTATGTTATGCAGAATCGACGGAGTATTGCATCGCGTAGGGCCGAGGACACATTAGAAACATGTTAGTGCATTAAGACCGAATCAATTGCCAAGTCATACGACGTAATAGACGTAATATTTCCTTGCTAAATGTAGTCTGCTCATGCAAGCTTGGTCCTTGGTCCGGTCCACCCGACGACGAATGAGACTCTGACCACTGTCTTGTGTGTTTACAAGCATGATGCCTGTATCTTTGCAAGTTTAAAACATATGGCATTGGTAGTAAGTACTGATTTTTAAAGATTATAGAGCAATAAAGGCATCGATGTGAATCTCTTGCTAAAACGTTTGGTATTCAGTCTACTACTTTCGAACCAACGAAAAAACGAAGAAGGTTTTTAGGTAAACCCGTAAGTATATATTTTTTGATTAGGGTCTGTTATTTGTTTGTTTGTGTGTGTACTCAAATGTTGCCATTTATCTCCGAAACGGTACATTTCCGATTTTATTTAGTCCATTTTCTATTACAAGGTTTAAATTCTGGGTAGGTTTTTTCAAAATGTTTATGTATGAACATGCATAACTTTTTACAGAGTGGTGGTAATAATTTTTTTATGCGGTAGGGTGGGCTTACATTGTATGGGACGAATGTATATACATATTTTAAATATTTACCCATAAGAGTAGAAAAATAAGGAATGATTGATTGTTCACCTACTGAATTTCCTATGAAGCGATATTGATAAAATTTCGAATTTGTATATTTTTGCATAACAGAAGATGATGTATTATCTTCACTAGAACAATTATAGGTTTCTCGGCTGAAAACCGAACAACACTTCCTTTTTTAAATGCAAGTATAATTTTTTATACTTATTGATTAATTTCGCAAAGGTAGTATGCAGTGGCAGGCAATTGGTTCACATATAGTTGGGTTACTGTGTGCTAACCTGTTTGTTTTCTGTGACAGGTCATAAAAAAAGCGCAAATGCAGGTGTGCTCGCAGCGCTAGCGCACACACACGCCGCGGTGCTGCACGTCCTTGATTCACACGACGGATAACGACTGCAGATCGTGCGCACACTTGTTTATCGATATCGATACGCGAAGTTAACTACTAGCGCTACACTAGCTACAAAGAACATCACTCACACACAATATCACTTTTGGAGATTTGAACCAACGATTATTAGCTATGAATCTTAAACCAAGAAAATCCATTTAAATGACACCATCCAAGCATACTAAAGTACCATATTTCGTACCTATTGCGTACTAAGCCAATGTTTTATATCGCACAACTGCAGCTGGGCTGAATTACGTTGTGATACAATCTGCTTCAAGCTCAACTCAAAGTTACCGAGGCAACCGTTTCCAAGGACATGGAACGGGCACAGCCAACTACGCAGACAACCCAGGACAAAGCGCTCTGGCGCCTAAACGAGTAAGGCCAACCCTAAATAATGAAATCAACTACAGCATTATAAAAAGGCGAAATATTATTTAAAAATAACCGTTTAATTAAAATATCCAAATTTTGGATCTGTTGGTAAACTCAGACCTTACAGTATGGTTAAATAAATGCATCATGTTTGTATTAACAACGCGTTTCCTGCATTTGCATTTTGGCCCTGGCAAAGATAAATTGTTCTCCCAACTCGATTACTGCGACTTAATCATGAGGGTCACTTTATCATTCATCAAACGTTAGACCGTCACCTGGATTCGTAAACGATCATCACCAATCTCCATTAGTTAAGTACCTATGGAGGTACAATGACAGCGGTCACAGCCGTTTCTATACAGCAACCATTTAATATAGTAAAAGTCCTTCGTTTTTAGCGGTATTTCACTCCTATATATATACTGTTTGATTAATGGACAACTTATTCAAGTGAATTCCTTCCATTTGCATTTACAAACCTTGATGTATCTTAAGTTCTTAACGGCTGACAAGTTAAGTGTCCTCCGAGGCAATATCTCGTTCCGACCCGAATTTATTATCTCAGCGTCCCTTAAATGAAGATCAATCACCTTCGGCTGTTTAATTAAAGGTGAAAAAAGTCTTCCAAGTAGTCATTAAAGTGAACTAGCCGTGCGTACTATCTTCTTGTTCATTAGGCGACCGTTACCGATACCGTATCGTCGAGCTCGGACCCAATAGTTCCTATTACTAAATGACTATGCAACGAGTTTGCCTTTAATGGTATCGACTTATCCAGCCACGTTACAAAGTAACAAACAGGTAAGAACTTCATTGCATGTATACACGAAGACACATCCTAATGTGAAGGGCTAAACAAGCGATCGACGCTATAAATCGAGTAAAGTGTCGCTTGCAATCATGGTAGCAGGGTAGGCGCAATCCCGTTACTCGCAATAAGATGCGAACTGCCTTAAGTATCGATATGTAGCATACTTAATCGATGTTAGAATCTGATTACATAGTTATTTTTTAACTGGTTATGCTGTAGGCTTGTGTATTTACTTGAGGCTCTTAAGGTACTAACTAATAGGTATGGAGAATACTAATGTATTCTTTTCAATAGATTTGTCATCGCGAGGTTCTTAACTGAGGTACACCAAGTACAACGAATTTTTTCAGCGTCACGACTGACATTGTCGTGGCAAACCTACCTATTCATAAAATAGCAGTTACTTAGGACAATTTCCGTTACCCGTAGCGGGTACGTTGCGCGGGCGCACGACGCGCGTCACAGGCAGTTTGCGAGGCGGGGACGCGGCGCTATCGAGCCGTAATGAGCCGGAGAGCAACCTGGCTAGCGGCACAGCATAAATACAAGCAATAGGTCTACTCCATTTTGCTGTTCTCGAATGAGAAATATCCGCATATAATGTAGCTCTCTGCCCTTTAGAGGGCTGAGGGCTTTCTGCTCGACTTTGACATCACCTATCAACAACAACACCGTAGATGTGAACAGCCAAGAAAAGAGTTTCCGAACACAAAGCACGAGAAAGTAAGAAGGCTTCAACTGTGTACGCTCACTCCATCAGTACATTTTTTTTGTGATCAAGCTCAAGCCCAATGTTTTCCCGCACATTGAACTACGCACATAGGCATATAACATTTTTAACTTTCTTGTTGAATTTTTCAACTAACAATATACTACACGGGTATTAATGCTACACACACCTCTTTTTGCATAGAGACATAGCCTATCAGCTACTAGGGCAATAAAAAAAACATTTACATAAAAGTCTGAACATTTGTGTACAAATAAGTGAAGAAATTTCCTACATTGACATTAATATCGCCAGATACAGAGCCCATTGAACACAAACATCTCTCTTGCCGGAGGAGCTATGTGGAGGAGACCTCAGGCTGAACTGAAAGATATCATTTATCTTAGGCGATGTACTTGTGCCCGGGAACCATAGGACGTGTCTTCTGTATCTCTCTACTGTGTGGTGTGGCGATAGCGGGGTGTGATACGTAGTGATACGCGCCACGAGCCGGGTAATGCCGCGTGAATGCTAGGATTACTGGGTGTAAGTGTTACCGCGGGAGGTAATCGTATAACAGTTGTTTGGTTTAGTTCGCGGCATTAATGTGCACTCGTGGATTTATTTTTAAAAGCAAGTAAATATAGTTTTTAATGTCGAACCGTGACAAATCTCTGGTATAACGTTCTTACTTAATGTTAACATTGTTGATCTCTTAGATTAGATCGTGGTTTAAGTATATTTAATCTTCGAGCGAGTATTACACAGTTCATGTGTGTACTCGGAGTTGATAATGTTTAGATGTGTAATAACTACAATAGTACATGTTTATAATAAAAAATAAAAAATTCCAAGCTGAGGAAGCCACAGGCTATACTAAGTATTTAATAAAAAGCAGGTTTAGCTATGGCATCTAATATTGAAGATGTAATGATTTTTATTTATCCCTATAAGGAAAATTCTTTCTGATATTGCATAGCGGAAAATATTGCTAACAAAATCGCTAAGAAATAAACACCTCATGATTTCAGTGATATTGAAAAGCCGCCTGTCGTAAGACGTAGATAAACCTATTTTTGGATGACAATAGAATATAGCTATTCTTCCCTCACAGGATTTATTATATTGGATTCCGCTCACTGGGTTTGGATAATAGTTTTTGTGACAATATAGTTTCTAAACAAATGACATCTCAACAACATATACAATTTTTGTAGCCATTTTATACTTATTATCTGACATAAACAGATTCGATAAAATAAAAGATCTTAATAAAAAGGGTTACCTATACATAATTAAAAATAGTATTTTTAACAATCAGCTGCAGAGTTGCTAACATAATTATTCTTAATTGACCACTGAATGATCATTTAATTTCATTACCACTTAGACTAAGCCGGTCATGTCAGTAAAGTATAAATACGTTTTAAAATACTCGTAGATCCAATTAATCGTATTAGATCGTTATAACAAATCTTCAAGAACAAGAATTTTCAGAAGGATTATGTGATAAGTTTACAGGTGTTATTAGTCATGCCCTATTCAGATACATCTATTATATTCATACCATATTCACCCGGTAGACACAGTTTCTAAAATTTGAAATATTCAGCTTTTGACAAATTATTTAATAAAACCGCAAACCCAATTTTATATTTCACTAGCTGTCCCGGCGAATTTCGTACCGCCCGCGCCTTTTAATGTTTTTTTTGTGAATTTTCCGATATTTTAATAGTTATTCTGCTATTCGGGGCAAGTACAAATCCAACAAACCAAAAATCATAAAAATCGGTCCAGCCGTTCTTGACTAACTAACTAACCCGACTTTGTTTTACATATATAAATTGTTGCACAACGCCTTATTTGTTCATACGTTCGTCTTATATGCAGTCCTAAACCATTCTTTCGGTTGCGATGTACATTGTTCAATCACCGCGCCGGGGAAGGTTTCTGGATTAAATTCAATGAACACCACATGCTATAGCATACAATCGATTACGTTGAGGAATTTTTTATTATGAGGAAGATTTCTGAAGTAAAATGAAGTCGCGGGCAACGGACCATATTATTAGATGGGAGACTATATTACTAATTTATGTAATACGGAATTAGCAAACCCGAACAGCTGTGGACGAATAATAGCGTAACGTAGCGGATATTCAGATTTCCAATTTATTTATAGTAGTCACTGGTTGTAGTGTACCTATCGTTGGGGAAGTACTTCAGATAGATCTCGAAAATATTCCTAATAGTATTAAATAAGCAAATGATTTATAAAATTGCAAGTACTCTACAACAATAAAATATAATTTTTGAAATCAAACAGGCGTCTTTATCGGTGTGAGAAAGTTGCAGGAAGGGTAGGCTGCTGGCCACCACCAACTCTTAAAATTTTAGGCATTTTTTTTAAATAATGTTTTTATTTAATCTTATTTTTTTGCATTTACTCATTGCCTACTAACATTAAGTTCTTGCTTTCTTACTGTCGGTCTACTCATTGTCTTCTGAAATTGTCTAAAGCCATCGCCACCTCGATGTCCGCTACACTCCAAGACGCGGCCTTACGTAATGTAAGCCTTTGACGTCACTCGCCCAAATCTCCAAACTTTAACTAGTTGTATTACCGTGATTAGGCCACCTGTTAAGCGTGTTACGTCGCGGAGGATCTTCCCGACTTCGTCCCTCGGGATGCGGTAATTGAGATAGACACGTGATACGAAGATGAGCGCGATAATTTGTCAAGTGTAGGTAATGTTTGCGCTCATCCATCTTCGTGTGTGTTTGGCGAGGTTTATGTATCTTCTAGTTGGGTGAGACGAAAACAAGATCATGAATAAAGTTTAGTTTATGTCTTGTTTGTTTAAAGAAAGAAAGAAAGAAAGAAACGTTTATTCGACACACAAGAGAAAATAATATAATAATACACAAAACAATATAAATTAGATATTGTGTCGAAAAGGTGCCCGCTCAGCATTTGTCGTGACAGCCACAGACTTATCACGACGCTGATTTTCGGCGGGAACCTCCGACGCTGGAACGTGCAGCGAGTGAACGTTAACGACCTTATTGCGAATCGAACGCTGTAATTATGTTGCTTTCTATGTTTCTCTTAATCATAAATATTGTAAGATATCTAACTTGGGTTTTGTGTAGGTATACGTAGCAAAACTTTTAATAATATTTTCGATTATCACTCGATAATACTACGAATAAAACTGACTTTAAGAGATAGGTTAAAAACTACTACGAGTATAATAAATAACGTATTACCTTTTCTATGGTGTTCGTAATTTTAAATAGCTTAATTATATACCTAATGATTTTTATTTATTTACTAGGTACAGTGGCAATGGCAGGTCAACCTCAGTCAACCTGCTTTACCTACCTATTGATACTGCTGTTACAAATCAATTGCCGTTACATTATAAAGTAATTGAATTAATATTTGATTACCTAAGTAGATTTTAGTTTTAAATTAGTTATTTTTATTGTTAATGTATTTAATACCCAAAAAGTAAAGGGTCATTAACCCGTTTTTCAACTTCAAGTCCCACACGTAGAGATCAATATCAATTGAGAAAATTAGACGTTTTGTAGTAGGTTTACGAGCTGTTGTCTGAACATCAGTCTTACATCACGCACTTAAATAAGCACATTCAAAAATACAGTTTTACTTTTCCCCTTAAGTAAAGCTTCAAATATTAGTGTTACAGCATACATTTCCGTAACATTTACATTTAAGATGGCTGTTAAATAAATAATAATAATAATAACAATCAATCAGCAAACGTTAACCTATATCATCTAAAGTTGTAGGTAAATACTTATTCAATCAGCAAAAAGGTGGTACGGTGATGGAAGCTCGGGCATGGCTGTTGAATATGATAATAGGCATCAGCCTGGATCTCGTTCCGCGGATGGCAAGTCATGATGGAAGTGTTTGTATTTGCAAGGGTTGGTGGGGAAATCGATTTCATTTGTCAGTTTAAATATGCACCCGACTTGAATTTGTATTAGTGTAAAATACTTAAGGGTTTGTTTATACTGATAAAAGCAACTTTGCCCAAGAAACTATGTAGTTACTTATCTCAACTTAATTTTGTTACCATCCGTTTTCTGTCCACATTTATGTCAAGAAATTGTTACGCACGGTAACAAAACTAAGTTGAGATAGGTTTTAAATTCACTTGTTTCTTGGCCAAAGTCATTTGATATTATAAGTATGCACAAACCCTTATGTACTTTACACTCTCTCTCACTCTTTACTTTGCTCGAACTAATGGGGATGTAAGATTTTTTTAACAATATAAAAAAACGGATTAGCAAGCTAAAGTGGCAGTGAGCGGGGCACATAGCACGTAGAACTGACGGCCGATGGGGCAAAAAGTTTCTGCAATGGAAGCCACGTACCGGTAAGCGCAGCGTAGGACGTCCACCTACAAGGTGGACAGACGACCTGATGAAGGTTGCAGGAAGCCACTGTATGCGGGCCGCTTCCAATCTGGAAGTCACTGGGGGAGGCCTATGTTCAGCATTGGACGTCCTATGGCTGAAATGATGATGATTATGATGATAAAAAAACCCACCGTATATGCTTTCATAGAACATTTACAAAAATGTTGCGTTCTTAAATAATTTTGTGGGAGTATACGTTCGGGTATTTGGTTGTTTTATTGCCACCACTGAACAGATAACAGCCGCACAAGTCAAAGATTGCGCAGCCTGACTGGTTTTTTAAGCAACACAAAAGTTTAGGTTCCATCACAAGCTCAACCTGACTTAATATAATGATTTTTGGTTACCTAGTTCACAAATAAAGGAGACCCGCCGTCCAGTATCGAGCGGGCTAAATCGGGCGCGTTCGGAGCGAGGACCGCTCGTCCTGCTCCCATTTCGACTGCACTTGCATAATGCATTGTAGCACGCCGTTTATTTAAAGGACAGACAGACGACAGGCATACACTACTTTCAACAGATAATAAATGTTAAATAAAATACAGAGTAGAAGGCTGCTAAGGTTGTCTAGTTCGTAGTTCAGCTTGAAGCCTGAAGACGGAGAAACGTTTTAGGGTAAAAAATTACGTCCCAGAATTTTAAAACACGGGTAATAAAAACTTTTTCCTACCTGTTATAGGGAACGAAGATTACAGTATATTTTTTGGCATGTTCCCGTAGAAATTTCAGGACAAAGTATTGCTTACTATTAGCACTCATGGTACTATTTCGTAACATAAGTTTTGAAATCGGGTAAGTAGTATTGGAGATCGGTTTTTCCCGCGTAATGACTGTTTACATGGGAATTTCAGGAAATAATATACCCTTTGTTACTCCTACAACTAAAACGAATCTAATAACATCTTAGAACTTGTTGAAATTCGGTAAACTGTTAAGCCTGTAGAGCGTGCCAAAGAATAAGACATACATACGCTTGAAAACACTACCCTCTTTTTGGCAGTAAAAAACACGAGCCCGTCTTTCCTTTTCAAACAATTTTGTAATGCTATTTGTTCAGCGCCAAAAATATGGAACAAATTACTCAAAACCTACGCATTCCGTCAGAAGTGCTTTACCTATTTTCATTTTATTTTCCTCAATGTCACGCCGTATCGTGTAACGCAGTGGTACACGAGGATAAAGCGTAGAGGCGGCAAATTGCATAAGCGACATCGTAATGTAATCAGATTCGGTTTGTTGTACCTCCTAAATCTCTCTGTTATCTACTGATTCAGAAGTTGATCGAGTTAGATAAGCATTCAGAAAATTAGGACGAAGAAAATAAGAAAGTTATGTGACAAGTGATGGGTCTGTTTTTACTGTAGTGGTAGCTACATCATTAGTTAGTTAATGGTACTAATAAGATTGAGTAAGCTAGTTAAGTCCACGAGTATATCCGTCTTGACATTAGTAGTACACAAGCAGAATACTTTTATTATTCTAACTGAAATCATTTAATGTATTCTCGCAAATAAACTGGGTTTGAGAAGTCGAAATTAAAAAAGTTAACATCTCTCTACATTAAAATAAAAATTTTGGATGTTTGTTTGGTTATTTATATTATATCCTTTTTAATTCGCTGCGGTTTCGTAGACCAACAAATTTTAATAATGATTTAAAGAATGCAGTGTTATTTCTAGCCAATTAGAACGGTCATAGCGATAGTCACTTAATCTACCTCACAAATAATTTGGAAGCTGTTAACAGACATTCTCAGGAAGACATCAGTCCGCGACACATGATTTATCATCGAAATACCGCAAGCCACGTGAGACGACGGGTACGTTGTTTGAATTTAAATAAAATCATACGCTCCTGTGGATTCTTATAAAAAACTTGCTAATCTGTTTTAATCCGAGACGTTAGACGACTCCACAAAAAAAGCTATTTTCATATTTCATCAAAGAAAAACTTTTGATAAGGCAATTGAATTCCTTTGTGCGATGTATTAAACACATAAGTATGTCTGTTAAAAAGGAAGTTATTTCCTTTGGGTTTCTTTTGAGACAGATAATAAAACGTTTTGATGTTGTATTAGGCTGCGTACACACGGGCACGTTTATTGTAGTAAGTTTATCAAATGAAGTGGCTTAACAGTTCAGAATTCGTTAGTTCTGCTATAATTAATTAATGGGCTGCTATAACTGCATAAAAACTGGCAGTGATGGACGGATACGCACATGAAGGGTTCCATACAATATTTAACACTACCTAAATAAAAAATATAGTATAAAATGTTACCCAGAAACGGGTTGGCCGTTACTTGTATGGGGAAACAGTTTCATTTTAACAACACCTACACACTACAAAATATTGTCTTGTATCTCTATTACGGGTCAAAAGATACAACCAAAAAAGAAACCATGTGACAGACAGACGGACAAACAGACAGACCACGGTGCCTTAGTGATAGGGTTTTGTTAGGGTGTCTTTTACCCACCTTTTACCGGAACCCTTTAAAAATGTTTAGTATTAGTGCCGTGTAACCTCAGCGTAAGTGTTTCCAGTTTCCTACTTTATTAACTTATTTCTAAACCGAGTAAAAACGTGGGTGGATTTGGTCTGGTTTGACTTTGACTTTTCTTTGTTCCAATCAAAAAAGCGAAGAGTTGGAGATAGTAAAATAAAAGTAATAAAATGTTTCCATTATAACTAATCAATATGCTTCATTGAGTCGTGCTTTTTATTAATACTGTCGAAATTTATTTCACTATTAGCCGACCTTCGTAGCCGAGAGGCGAGTACGCCGGATTTGGCGTCGCTATATCTGATGTCCCGGGTTCGATTCTCGGTCGAAAATGTAGAAAACGAAAATTTATATGTTGTCTTGGGTCTGGATGTTGTGGTACCTTCGTTGTTTTTGATATTTTTAAAAGATTATTTCACTCACTTGTTTCATGTGATAAGTAAAAAAAATCATTTTTTTGTATTACATTCGTTGATTCTTCATCAATTCAAAATTTAGGTATTTTCATGCAACGTATTAGGCAGTGTCCGGTGTGCGCGCGGTATATATTTATATGAGAGAACCTGGTGGGTGCATATCTAATCTATCTCTTTATATTGTATACTTATTCGTAATCATATTAAGCTGTTGTCAGGCGCATAGCGTATGCGGCTTTGTGTGCACTCGACCGAACTCGATCCCCCTCGCTACACTCCTCCACGGGCTTTATCACATCAAATAATGCAAATGCAGAAATGTGAGTGGCTGTTGCTATTACAAGCACTGGTACGTAAAAACGTAAGCATGCATGTATTAATAGCAAAATTTTAAAAAAACTGACTTTTAATTATATCTTTATCTTTATATCTTAAGTATCTACGTACGAGTATCTTCGTAATAAATATATAATCATCATCATCATCATCTATACGGTCAATACCGGTTGCGTCCAAAGCCAAAGCTTTGGAGCCCAGGGTCCGCTTTCCTTGATTTGCTCCTCCACTTCGCGCGGTCTTGAGCGTAATAAATATATAATATATTATGTAATATATTAAATATAAAAATTACTCTAAACTCTTCACCGCCTCCCCTCATAACTTTTTTTTCCAACTGTCCTCTACCTGGAAAAGATCGCTCTTAGCGATAAGACCGATTAACTTGTACCATTCTAAATTTGTTGTTTCTCTGTACTGTTTTTTTTTGTGTGGTGTGCAATAACGAGTATTTATCTATCTATCTTCTTACTTACTATAAAACTAAGGGCTAAATATATTAAAATAAAAAATATAAACTGAATCTTCGGGGAGAAATCAAATAGGTACTCTGCGCTTCGAAGCAAACATTTTATCAAAAGAGGTATGCTTGGGCAACTGCTTAGACGGTTTTCATTACTTTAGGACTGAACTTTCGATATCACCCTAAAATAAACATATAGGTTCTTTATAAAAAAGATTTATATTTTTAAAAGATTTCAATTTCCTCCTCCTTTTTTGAAGTCGATTAAAAAGAGGTTTTAAAATAATAGGTACATGTATAAGAAATTTATGATGTATGATTGGTGTTATATATAAATATTGTATACATGTACTGTTGGTGTACCTTTTACAATAAATAAAATAAAATGCATTTTCCTTTCGTGATAATTAAATACTAAGTGAAAATGTGTACCAAAACATATCATCATCATCATCATTTGTTTGCCCTGTTCCCAGGTCATCTGGGGTCGGCGCAGTATGTCTTTCTCTTCCATGCACAATCCGGTCACTCGTCATTGAGTCATTCACTCCCTTCTCAGTCATATCTCTCCTCACACAATCCATCCATCTCTTTTTAGGTCGTCCTCTACTTCTCCACCCATCAATACCAATCAATGTGTACCAAAACATATGGTGGATATAATATTATTTTGTATGATTTAATTTAACACAATTTGTTTTTTTTGTTGCACCACCTAAACCATCTCTGTATGGCCCCATGGTTGACTGGTAGAGAATGCTTTTGGCATTAAGTCCGCCATTTGTACAATTTTTTTTTAAAATGTCTGTGCAATAAAGTTTAAGTAAAATAAAATAAATAAATATTGATACTTTAAAGCGAAACCGCTTGCTCACACGCAGGATTCCTGTTAATGTAGGCGGAAACAAAGTTTGGATTAACAGACTTTGCTTAACTAGTTAGTCGCCTTAATTTTGATATTAATATTGACCTGTCTGCGGAGAGATTAAGATCAAAGTGTCAAGTACAGACAGCAGATAACCTACCACAAAAAGTGTCGGACTTAAAGTTGAAAATCGGTTCAATGACCTTTAAAACTTGTTGGGTAAGTTGACCTGCCGTTGTACATGCTTATTCTACGTAGGTACTTAAATTTGTCGTAGTATCAAGGTCCTCAGTTCCTCACCAAACCTTAGGTGTGCAGACGCATAAACAGACCATTCACGCACAGTATCCAAGCATTTACAACGCAATGTATGGTAATGGCGCGTTGAATAATCCGCCACTAATTATGAAAAATTACGGCAAAGCTTCATCGACTATTCAATCATGTTAATGAGGATATAAATAATTAAGTAATGCCATTATAAATGATGAATGTTTAACATGGTGGAGTACTCCTACCACGTGATGAGTTCCGACTTGCAAGTTCAAAGTCGAGGGAATAATATAAGTCAGCTGCCGATTATAAAATGAACTAACGTTTCTTTAATGCCTCTAAAGTTCAGGAAAACTAGACAAGCGAGTTGGTTTTCTCAATGCTCAATAATTATTAATTATTAGTATCAAATACAATGATGTGTAAAAATATATTACAGGATAGGCATTTAATATTCAGTTTAATTGTACCTAACATAGTTACTTATATAATTAGTCTGAAATTTTTTAAAGAACGATCAGCCAATGCAATTTTCATGGAGCGGAAAATTTTGTTTGGGACTTTAGTGTTGATTCCATAGAAAAAGTTGTATTTGAGCTCTAAAATCAGCCTTTACGAGGTATTTTGCAAATCAAAAATAAAAAGTAACCCCATTTAAGTCATAATAATGTTAGTAGCGACAAAAACATTTTATTTTATTCGGTAAACATTCAGTAACATTTTTACAGATAATTAATCACTACTTAAAAACTGTACACCATTTAGATGTTTTCGCATTATGCAACATCATAAACAGAGATCAATTTTAAAAACCATTGTTACGCAGGTGCGCCGCTACGCTTAAAAAAGTTCCACAAAGCGTCGCTTCGTTATTTGAAGCCGCGACCAAGCTTCTGAACTATGTCAAAAACGAGAGCCATTTGCGGCAATCCTGTACGAGTACATCGTTTGAGAGCACAACTGTTTGTATTATATTTTGGCTGTAAATATTCATACTGCGGCAGACCGTTAGACTTTATTATAACTTTAGCATAGTTTTGTGCGTATTATATATGTTTATGGTTTCGTACCTAAAAAGGAAAAACAGAAACCGTATAAGATCACTTTGTTGTCTGTCTGTCTGTTAAAACCCTTTTACGTGGAGTAATACCTACTTAAGTTTGCAATCGATTGAAGCTGGGAAAAAATCTTAGTCAACGCAATCAAACGATACGGCCAGTTATGACGCATATTTTGACATCTACAAGGGAATCAAAAGTCCGAAAACCGTTGAATATGTTTTTTTATCAGACTCGAAAAAGTGGTAAATAATATCTTCGAGACTCGATTATAGAAAAATAATTATCACACTCGTACCTACAAGTTTGCACGGATCCTATCAGCGTGCGATACCGACTATATGTTTTTTGGATACACTTGCAAAGTGTATTGTCTAAAATATGTATCACATTATGCGGTAATAACAACAATATGTACAACTGGTAATCAGTTAAAAGCATTTTGCCATTTATGAAAGTAGGAATAGAATTGCTATTCTGGCTATTATGAATAAACATGCTTAGAAAAAGATGGCCAACCTTTCGTAATGTATAGGTTTTATTTGTACTAGAAAAAGAAAGTATTGTGCTTTATTTATTCTATCTAATAAGCTCATACTTACCCGCTGCTAGGTAAATATACACTTTTTTTTTACCGTGTCACTTCTCACGGTCCTGTGCCAGCCAACCTTTCCCAATTTGTACCAGCCACTCTCACAATATCGTCGTTCGTGTGTTAGTACGTTAGTCTACTTACCGTCTTCCCTTTTAGTTAAGAGTGAATGAATGAATGAATGAATATTTTATTGCATAAAATACGGTACAATAAAGATGTTATCTTAATCTAAAACAATTTCCAGCGTATTTTACCGATTTATCGGTAGGCAAAATTGTAATCGAAAATTACTAAACTAGTGAAGTTATATAAAAAATTGATGTCGTCCGTAATATTATTTAACAATTAAGATTTGAGTTAATAATAATTTAATATTTAATTAAAAGTTAATAATGTCAAAATTTGAATTCAATATAATTGTCATAAATTAATAACTACTTATTGTGAGGTATACTCTACACGGTGAGATTTTAGTAGATACAGTGTAACATGGTTTATGGCGATTTATTTTATTTATGGACAGCTATCAAGACATACACATCCATTAGCACAAATACATTCGTGGTTTATACATGTTTACAGTGTTGCCTTGATTAAAAGCTGCCATGACATGTATAATTATTTGCGTGAAAGCGACGTATATAAGCCACAATCCAATATCCCGCCCTCCAGACTATATCTGAATATTATCTCGGTTACAAATGTAAGGTTGGTTAAATATCAGATTGAAGCCTGAAATCACACATTTTGGTAGATATAGGACGTCCACCCACAAGGTGGACAGACGACCTGGTAAAGGTCGCAGGATGCCGCTGGATGCGGGCCGCTTCGAACCGGCCGATCTGGAAGTCATTGGGGGAGGCCTATGCTTAGCAGTGGACGTCCTTTGGCTGAAATGATCATGATGATGAGTAAATATGAGTTTATTATTTAATAATTAAAATTCATAGCAAACATGATCAAATGATTTCTGAGTTGTTGCGAGTAGCTTGAAAACAACCGGTAAAACAAAGGTTTATTTTTAGTCACTTGAGGCTCGCCTCCCAGTTGAAACAATGTCGTCTAACGAGATGACTTTTTGTCTGGATTGCGACCGCTGTAGTTTAGTTTCAAATTGTATTTTCGTACAAGCAGATTGTTCTAGTCACTGTAATATTAAAATTCTACTTTAAGTTCTTCATTTTACATTACATTACACAACATACATGTGATACACTGTCCCATCATTTAGGTCTAGTAAAGTGAAAGTCTTTATTCAAAATTTAACCAAAACCTAGATCACTTATCTGTTTATTTAAATTAATAATTTTCTTACGATTTTGATATCCTCGTAGCCTTAAAAACCTTTGTCAGATTGTTCTCAATGGACTATATTGTGTTGTTGAGTTAACAGTACAGTTATTATCAAACCTCGTACCCGAAGCGTCCGAGCGCACAATACTGACAAAGAAACTTCCCTTCATTAGCATCGAGACTTCGGCTCAAAGGCGGGCGTTCATAATAGTCTTAAATGGTCTACTTTAGTGAGCATTCTGAATTAATCACAGGACAAAGGGCCAGTGTGGACGCCGGACGGAAGCGCTTAAGGACGTCGATACACGATGCTGGGGTCAGCGACCGGCGACCATCTAGCCAGCTGCATCTGTGTGAAGCCACGTGAGCTCTAAAGGTGGAATTATCAAAGCGCTCGACAGAGAGACACGTCTAAAATTAAAGACCTAAAGCGTTATTTTCTCGACTGCGTGATAGTACAGATAGGGTTATGTGTTTATTCGTCTATTTGTAGCGTCTTGCGTCCAATGAAATCTCTATGGAAATAAAATATGTTGCCAATTAAATACAAGGGTATTAAAATATGCTACAAGATCGCTTCTCAATTAGTAGTCAATAGTGCTTATTCATCGAAAACTCTATTATAAAGGCCTTATATCTTATGCAGGCTCCAGCAACAGGTTTAAGCGCTAGTGCTCGTGCCGCATCTGAATTATAAATCAAATGGATTAGCATTATTTATGGAGTCACTTAGTAGTTACCTTCTGTCTCTTATAAAATGGAATCACGTCAGTTGAGCTTCAACTTAGCATTATAAATCTAAGGCTAAGCAAGTAGTTTATACGCAGTTATAAATGTAACTTAGAATATGCAATAATACAGATATTTATGGCTATATTAAAAGTTGTATTCAAATGACCTAACTTTGAAATGTAAGTAGTATATTTGAGTAGTAGATAATTTCATGACTTCTCGGTCTCTTGTTTACCTATAGTACAAAACCAACTATTGTGTGATGTTGTTACAATACTGTCTACCACAGTTAGCAAAACAATATCTTTTAAATTTTTCATGGAACTTAAAAAAAAACTTTGAACAGTGAACCCTATTTCATAAGAAGTACCTACATCTTTACCTACCTACATTGACTTAGGCCGCCTTAAAGTATCTACCCAAACATGATTATGAGTTAAAAGTGTATTTCAAGAGGAATTCTCTAGTGAGAACCCGTAGGCTCTCTCGTAGTGACTTCCGCGTCTTTCACACGTCGCGTCGATATCGCGCGGCCGCGTCGCGTGCCGCAGCGTCTGCCGCACTGCGCCCGCCATTTTTTTTTTAAAGCCAATAAAGCGACGCGCGAACTTTTTTATGAATGTGCACTGAATTTTACCAACTTGTTTCGTAGCATCGGAGCATTTTTCGCTGTCGTAGGTTTCGTTGTAGGCCGAATCTTCTTTAAAAGAAAACTTCCAAATGTGGAATTAATTTCTAGCAATTTAAAATACTATTTGCTGTATTGTAATGTTTTGTATTGTTGCGTGTATTGTTTTGTTCTTAATGTTCTGTGTATACTAATATAATTTGTTTTAACATTTCTAAATAGGGTTACCAGATGAAGAAATAAAAAGTCCGGAAAAAAGGCTTGATTTTCATTGAAAAGTCCTGAGATTTCGTTACCATTTGAAAACGTACTTAATAATTTTAAATATAATCGTCTTTATACCCCCTTCCTACGAACCACCTCTCGCCCCAAAATATGTTTTGATTTTAATTGTGCAATTATTACCAATACCTAGCAAATAAAGATTATTTTTAGTTTGTTTAACTTTTTATTTAAAAGAGGCTGAAAACAGTGACCGAGTTTCTTGCGCTGCTTCTTCTTAAATTTAAGTCACATGTCAAAACTACCCTTATGACTAAGGGGTATTATAAAATTCAAGACTATCTTGATGACAAGAATGTATGGTCAGTCCAGCCTGCACTAAACTGATGTACCTACCTCTTTATTTAGATTTTAATTTTTTTGTGGCAGCTAGTGGTGACTGAGTTTGTTCCGGCGTTTCTTCTCAGCACTTGCCAGATTGTCTGTGTCTTGTTGTCTCGAAGCGCTAGTAGAGCCCAAAAAATAAGGAGACATGGTCTGCCCCATATGGATCAATAATGTTAGGTATTATAGACGTTCATTAGTGGCAATTTTCTGTTCTAAATTGTATAAATGATTTTGGACTTTGACTTTTCACTTTGACTTATCAAAATATTTTACGCCAATTTAAATTAGTTTCTGAAGTTTTCAATGGAATTTTAATACATCCTTTGCCTCCTTTTATTTATGAGGTCAATTTTAAAATGATTTTTCCAGAAGCCACAATCAAGAAGCATAAATAATAAAAACTAGTTGCTTGAAAACTTATTGCCCAAGTAATTACGGCCACTGAAGCCTTAATACGACTCAGAAATTACCTGGTTCACCGAGACACTTGTCAAGAAAAATAAAACTTTATAAACAAGTCTTGGCTGAAATGTGAACCGCTACGTTGTTTTTTTCCATTTCGTAGATATATTCACGCCATGTCTGTAAGTGGTAGGTATACAGGGTTACATAGCAAAAGGGTGCCAAATCTTTAGGAGTGGCTCAGAATTAGTAAATTAATCGAACTATGCAAAGAACAAAAAATTGTTTTGTCACACTTAATTATTCCTATCCGTTGTTAAAAACCATACGCGTGGATAATTTAACGCATTCATGAAAAAATTGCAGCGTATGTGCACTGGGTGAGGAAGGTCCTTGTTGGCTTGCGTATGACACCTACACCTCTGATGAATGACCGCGCGGCTTCCGTGGTCTCTCTCTATTGACTTTATTTTCGGATATTTTAAGTAATTTTTCTTCGTCAAATACGATTATTAAAAGTAATACCGATTAAGATGCTTCTTAATTGTTTCCTTAGATTAGACTTAGATCTTATTTTTAAAATTTGGCACCCCTTTGCCATCTATTCCTGTGTACTCGTACATACTTACATTTACTGATAGAGTTACAACAATATATCTTCTTGAGGTCGATAGGTAAAAGCGATTAGTAGTAATGAGTGTCGAACCACTACCATTAAACTGCACAAAGAAGCTATTAAGAAACAACTGTTTATTTAGATTAAATTATTTATCGGGTAGAGCTGGGTGTTAAAGAGCACCGAGTTCACTCAATCGTCTACGTACCTTTTTTACCGGTATCCACTCAAATGTCTAATAACCTTGTTTTTGCCTATTCTAGATTATATGCAGCTGTCTACCTGAGTTTCTTGATATGCATCCAGTTCCATAATACTGACAAATAGTCGATAAAATTTAATAATGGTAAACACTCAACTAGTAGGTATTAAAATGATAAGGTTCTAAGTTCATCTTAGAACGCTGTGATTAATATACGAATAACGTAATAACACAAAAAATATTATTCTAACCCTTCGCATTACAATAATCTTGTAAACAGACAAAGACACATTGTTGTGACATTAGCAAGTGTAATATGATATTATAAATAAGCAAGCGTGCGTCAACGGCGCCGGCGCCTGCGACGGCTCGTTTTATTCCTCCGCCATTATCTGCGCTGTAAACACTTAATACTGGAACGGAGATGGAATAAAGATACCAGTATAAGATTGTGTTCACGCTTCTGTCTGAACAGCGGTATGGAAAGATTGATTGGTACAGTGAATGACTGTTTAATTGTAGCAAACGGTTATTAAAAATCTCCACGTGACATAGAAGCTCTATCTTTGAAAAGGTTTGTTGCTCTTTTAAACCTAAATCATCATCATCATCATCATTTCAGCCATAGGACGTCCATATAATATAATATTCATAACGTTTTTTTTAAATATAAGCAGTATTTACTAATTTCAGTCTTGCCAAAGAGAGATTGCGTGTGGGGACGACCGTAAAGAATACACTTCCCCACCGCCAACAGGAGGCTTGTCGTAAGCGGCGACTAATTCCTGTAGCACGAGACGGGCAGCAGCGTCTTCGTGCGAAATTTTATAAAAAACTGCGCTTGCTAACCCGCCTGTCAAGCGTGGCGAGTATTGGCAATCCCCCCTGATGGTACTTAGGGGAGGACTTTGTTCGGCAGTGGTCGTCTGACGGCTGAAATGATAATGATGATGAAAGAGAGATTGGTAGGTTTAGGATTTAGGTATTAAGTGGTCGCGGGTTCGGAAAGAAGTAATCTATCGGTTCATTCCGCAAGGGGCAAGTGTTTAACCGATGAGCACGACTATTTTACGACTCGATTGGCATAGTGGTGCGGTGTTTCGTCTCGAATGCAAAGGGTCCCGGGTTCAGTTCCTAGGTCAATTCAGAAAACGAGTTTTCTAAATCGAGTTGGGTCTGAATGTGCTGAGAGAGATAACGTGCTCTTACGTCACCACAAAGCACTGCACGATAACTTACTGCCTAATTATAAGATTAAGCAAACACATTAACTAATTATGATAACGTTGTTTTTTAGTTCCGATAACGCGTTTTTAACTAGCATTTGTGAGGAATGCTGGTAATGATCCCGTCTGGAATGAATCGCGATGACGTCACGGCACTGTAACTGAAAACGCGCGTCACTGCTGCAATCTGAACTCGACAGACACATACATCTAAGACATTACGGGTAATGCGCGATCCACATAAATAAATACGTGATGCTACGCTGCTACTTGTATTCGTTTATTTACTAATAACAATTATTTTTTTTCACATTCACAGCAATTATCAAGCCCCAAACTAAGCAAATATGGCGACTAGATAATGGATAAACATACTTAAATACTTTTATGAACATCCATGACTTAGGTACAATTGCTCGTGCTCATCATAAAAACATTTTCCCCTTGCGGGATTCGAACCCGCAACCGCTGGCTTTGTAGTCCTTAGCGCGAACTACTACACCTACAGTCGTCAATATTTTAATTATTTATCTTTTCTAAAGTAATTACCATCTAAAACTGAAATCATACTTTGAAGACGAGCTTCAAAAACTCGATTAGTCGAGATTAATTAATAAACGCCGTTGTGGTTGCTATTAGCATAAAAAAAAGACTTGGTATTATTTTAAAAATTATAAATGAATTAAAACTTGCAAGCTGAAATTTAAGCTTAAGGCGTATCATTATTAAACTATTCGATAATTAAGAAACACAAAGGCCTGGCCTTTACTGGCCTATTAAAAGTTGCAATATTGAAATCGTGAAAAAAATTGTTCCATACAAAATCGTTGATGTAAACATTGAATGTATGTGAATGAATGTATTCAGTATATAGGCCTTCTTCCGGGCACTTATGCACGTCTCAAAAACATATTTTGCCCTACCACCGCTTCGGGACTAATATTGGCTGGTGATGAGAAAAAACTGCGCATCAAACTCAGTCACCTTTATCAGCCTTTTTTACAGGAAATACAGTTACAAGACATGCAGTAAGTACGACTTAAGCAAATTAAGTCCATGCACTCCTATGATTTAAATAATCGTCTCTGAGGTCCCGGTTTCGATTCTCGGTCGAGTCAAGTAAAAAACGATTTTTTCTATGTTCGGATCTAGGTGATGAGGTCTTTGTTTCTTTCCATTATACAAGAGCTTTATAGCTACTTATCTTACGATCAGAGCAATGTATCTGATGTTTCCAATATTTTTATTTATTCTTATTTAACCATTTTTCAAATAATTTCGCTATTGCTTCCATAGTCAAAGTTGCTTGTTTAGGTAAAAACTGTGTTTTCAGTTATAATGGTCTCCATCATGCAACATAATCTTTTCCCCTGTTTCCAGGGTTAGATTGACTGTAGTTAGGATCTGTTAGAGTAGGCCTTGGCAAGCTATCAATTAGTGTAGTCTGAAGGACATTTTCCAGTCGCAATTTGCGTAATTGGAAATGTGTCGGTTGGCGATCAAAAACATAATAACCGAATATGTCCGTAAACATCTACAAAACAAGACTTTAAGAGATTTTTATCATCATCATCATTTCAGCCATAGGAAGTCCACTGCTGAACATAGGCTTCCCTCATTGACTTCCAGATTAGATAAGATAAGATAAGATAAGATAATTTTTATTTACGTAAATATGTGTGAGATATACAAAGCATTGGCCGACATATTTAATTGGTGTTAGTGTCATTAGTCATGTCTTACCGATATACGGATATATATATTTAGCCGGTTGGTAGCGGCCTGCATCAAGCGTCTTCCTGCAACCTTTACCAGGTCGTCTTAATAGATTATAAACAAAATTTTAAAAAATCTAAGCAAATCTCCCCCGCACATAGTGCCTCCTGCCGAACTACAAAATACTATCTGTTGTAACACTATTCATGCAAATAAACTGATTTGATTTGATTTGTACTGTAAAGCTTTACGCAATTCGCTCGCCTTCCTTTATGCCGACCTAATTATTATAAATCTACAGCCAAATATCGTTGATGTGTTGCGGATGATAAAACTAGGCAGCTGATCTAAGTAATGAACGGTAGTGAACGTTCACTTCAACTTCACGTACTTACCATTAGAAGAGACTGAAGTGTAATAATCAACTCAGTTATATTAGAGTGATAAACGCAAAGCTGCTGGCAAGTGGCAACGGATGAATGGAATAGCCGAGGATCGAGTCCAGTAACGTGCATCGGAAGAGGCCTAAGTCCGCAGGGACTGGCGCAAAATAACTATAATGATGGTGATGCTAACTCAGTCGTAAATATAAGACGTCGATAGTGTAGCCCCTGCTTTAGTATCAACACAAAGCGCTGGAGCTCGTTCGAGTGGCATCGCGTGTATTTTAATACGCGCTGACGCATTGATAGGCGCCGCGATACGGAATTAGTTTATCGACACTTGGGACCGTTACGCCCGAGTACAGTCAACATCAATATTATCTTAGTATCTAAATATTCCAAGAGAACCGCATTGCACAGTATATCACAATAGTCTGATAAAATCACTACTCAAAAGTGTGATAAGGAAGAAATTTAAAAGAGTCAGTACTTTTGGAAGTTAGTTTTTGATCAGCTACTCTTGAGGCTGACTGTACGTCTGTTCCGTACACTAACACAACACTAGCAGCGGGGATATTTTGTAATAATAAGAAAATTTGATATTACAACACACAAGTTGAACAAGTTATTGTTAGAGCAATAGACAAATGTGATGATCACAAAAAAAACAGTACAAATCACTGAATAGAAAAATAGTGAGCCATCGAGAAAGTTAAGAGAGTGAAATATGACGTCATGTCATTCATAAAATGTGCATAAACTAACACTGAAAACTCAAAAAAAAATTGATACTCTATAGTCTACATATTATTGACGTACTTAGATTGTATTTACAAAGGCGAAACCTTGTCTTCGAGACGTAGCAGTAAAAGTTTTTGTAGAGAAGGGGCTAATTACATACTTATAAGGAATTATATGATTTCATGTTGACCCTGTACAGCTCTTCTGACGTTTAGCTGGCGAGAGGTAACATAATAAAAATAAAACCGACTTCAAAACACTGAAATGCTAAAAATAATCCTAACACTTAAGTACCTAATCAGATACTTTTGGAGTCGGTGCCAGCCGATGAGAGATTAAATGTTTTTGTTTGCACCGACTCCAAAAGTAACTGATTAGGTACTTAAGTGTTAGGATTATTTTTAGCATTTCAGTGTTTTGAAGTCGGTTTTATTTTTTTAAATAAAATTTACTTATTTCATCTATTTTTAGTGATAAATCCTTATCTAACTGCTGAACACCGATTTCATCCCCTATTTTCCTACCCTTAGGGGTGATTTTTATTTTTCAAACTTTTATCATAGCATCTTTGAAGTATAAGCTATTCAATAAAACAAAAATCATCAAAATCGGCTCATATTTGTCGAAGATAGGTAACAAGAACCACAACCAAAATATTATCTGGGTATATATTTGTTGATTTTCTCAAAAAGTTCTAAATCAATTTCGATAAAATTTATATGGGACCACCTCTGAAGTATGATCTACCAAACAAAAAAAGAATCATTAAAATCGATTCATAATTGGCGGAGTAATCGCGTAACAAATATACAAAAAAAAAAAAAAAACATACAGTCGAATTGAGAACCTCCTCCTTTTTTGAAGTCGGTTGAAAACTTTAAGGGGTTATTCTACGGCTTAATTACATCAACTTTTTCTAAGGGACCAACATCGAAATCTCAAAAAAAAAATTGACGTTTCCATACAAACTGATGCCAGCTGGTCGCGTTTTAGTATGGGAAAGTGTTTTTTTTTTGCGAATTCGATGTTGGTCCCATAGAAAAAGTTGATGTAATTTAGCTGTAGAATAACCCCTTAAAGTTTTATTTCACCTTTTCGTTACACTCTGTATAAGGTGCTTCATAAATATCTGCAACGGCTGAAATGGGTAAAAGTATTGCTTATATAGATTACGAAGAAATTTTATGTCCAGAACAGCATTAATTTTTTCACTAAAAAAATTATATTCTTTATTCTGTCTCAAACCGTCCACATCTGTCCAAAAATGCTAACGTTTCACATTATACCGCGCCCGCACATTGTCAAGGGCGGATGACGAAGTGTGTTATGCAAATTGAAGCAAGTAACCATTTATATACTGTCTTTTCGCAAATAATTAATTACCAATCCGGGGCACGTAATTCCTTCACTATCGTAATCTACATAAGCAATACTTTTACCCATTTCAGCCGTTGCAGATATTTATGAAGCACCTTATATACCTTACCTTAGGTCCTTTTTTTTAAATCCAGGTCATGGTCTATCTGTATATTACATTTCATCAAAATCTGTTCAGTAGTTTTTTCGTACAAACTTTCACTTTTCCTAACCGTTGATAGGATTGCAATACTGAAACTTCTAGTTCTCTTAAATATTTTTTGAGTTATTTGACGATACGACATAAGTAATTACGACAAAACCTTTTCTATTTATTTTTGTAAAGAGTATTTCAACATAATATACTCCTACACATAAATAGTCGTTTCTGTCTAAATTGACGTGCATTTGTCAACATACTTTAATTAAAAGCATGGATCAAAGAAGGCCATATGTATTAAATGGCAGTAAAAACGCCGACATCGCAAAAACATAAATTGGCCGTGTCAATTATTATGCTCTGCCCGTCGCTGGCCATTGTCGATAAGTGCCGGGGAGGGCTGTCGACAAAAATACATCGCGTAATTATTCCGCGCAAACAAAGTATTCCGCAGTTCGGGAGGAACGACAAAACATGCAAAACAGGCATTTACACTGATACCCTGGACCAGGGGGCTGATTTACTGAGGGAAACTTTGTTAGTCCTCTTGTTTTGTAAACAAGAAGACTTTATGTGGACGGAAAAGTTAATAATACTCGGACGATCAATACTCTAACATTGTACTCATAGGAAAATTACAAATAAATTTTGTCTCGGGTTGAATAAAAACGCGTGACAATTCTGTAATGACTTTTTATTTTCAACTATTAAACTCGGGTATCGCATGGATGCATTTTGATAAGTCGTTCTCAAGAAAATAAATATATAATACTAAAATAACAGGAAACGTATAGAGGCATTCGAAATGTGGTCATATAGACTTTATTGCGAGTCTGTTGGACGCAAAGTGCCACCAACGAGGAGGTTCTGCGACGAGCTGGGCGAAATCGAGAGCTCCTGATCATTGTCAAAAATCGGAAGACTTCTTATCTCGGCTATGTCTAAACACATGATAGATATCACCTACTGCAGGTGATTATGATGGGCAAGATCGCCAGGAAGAGATCGTCGCAGAAGGAAGTCGTGGCTCCGCAATATCCGGGAATGGACAGGAATAACGAGTGCAGCTTAGTAATTGGAGAGGTACGATAAAAAGATGAAGAAGAAAATACATATACCTAATTAGAGTTTTAGAATTACCAAGGTACTCGTATTACGCAAACAAACAGTATTATACTACATAAATAATATTCAGCATTACAATACATAAATCAGTTCTAAGCAATTTTACAGCAATGTAATTTCAAGAGATCACACGCGATGTAATACGCCCCCCAGCTCGATAGACCGAAGACCTTAGGAAGATTGCTGGCAGTGGCTGGATAAAAAAAGCGAGAGGTCGTGTTCTTTGGCGCTCTTTAGGGCAGGCTTACGTCCAGCACTGAACTGCATTAGGCTGACATGATGATGATGATGACAAGCGATCTTAGTAACTTATCTGACTTCCCTCGTGTAAACATCTCGCAAGTCTAAACAGGTGCGTATATTTTCCAATCAACAAGTGTTTTCTGGAGTTTTCCGCCGGACAAAAAGCCGATATAAATCCCACCAAGGGCTCCAGTTACGCAAAAATCCAATCATTTCGACAGGCGGATTTATTGCGGCTCGTAAATATCTTGAGTTTAAAATAACACGCGGATTGAACAGAGCTGGGTATGTATGAGCGGTCATTTCTCTCAGTCGTTTGACCAGTCAAAACATTATTACATGATTATGATCATAAAAAACCTGGCATGCGTAATCATCATGATAGTTTTCTGATTTGTAGGATATAATATTTTAGGTAAAACAAATCTGTTGTAGTAGTGAATGTGGACTCAGAGTGTTAAGTACGTTAAATTAAATAAGTAAATTGTGTTCACAATCACACCAATTATCTAGCCCCAAACTAAGCATAACTTGTACTATGGCGACTAGATAACGGATAAACATACTTAAATACTTTTATAAACATCCATGACTTAGGTAAAAATGCTCGTGCTCATCACACTAATTGCCCCTTGCGGGATATATTTGTACCGACAGGCTATTATTTTCGTGAAAATAAATATCTTTTACTATAAGCTACAAATTTGAAATCGATAAAAAACTGCTTTGCCAATCATTTTTGTCGAGGAGCACTTGGACTATAAGATGGAACAGTAGATTTATTATTTACGCAAGAGTCCTTTAAAATAAATGATAAATAAATATAAGCTAGACACTAAAAGCCATGGTCTTAAGTTAAGAAATTAACACCCCTGTGTTACGAGGTACCACACAGTAAAATATTATACAACTGCAAATAACAAGTAGGAATAAAAATATAATGTTTTCGGAGAGTACCAAAAAATACCGCTGGAATTCCCAGAACTCGTGGAATTACACAAATACGTAATGTATTCGTTTGTTAGCGGAAATGAAAATTCACTGTAGATTTAGTATAATAATTTCAGACTGAAAGAAAATCAGATCGAGTTTTATTTTCAGCACAGTATTTTGAATGTATTTTTGAGGAGTTTTAAATATGAATGATTATAAAACACGCTTGCAAAGGTTTCGACAGGATGTACAATCACGGATAATTACAAAACGTACCTCAATTTATAAATACCATTCTAGTTAGTTTACCTCTCTGTTGAACCATGAACATTTCATATAAGTTAATACTTAAGTAGAGGTTTTTTTTCGGATCTATCGTTGGCAGCCTTTGAGAAAGGCCTCGTCTAGTATAGCTTCACCGGGCAGTTGTGGCGTGCGCTGAGGGCGCACAGCCTAGGTCCGCGCCACTAGCGGGCATGATCGGGCCATCAGTGTCGAGTGCTTAAGGCACCCTACCAAGCGGCGAACCCGCTAGTGGTGGCACCGACGGGACCGGACCTGCCGAAACAGGACCGCTGTCGGACTCCTTTCTAGCGGGCCCGATCTGGGGGTGAGTCGGACTCGGGCGTTGGCTTGGGCCGTAGTCCGTAGGTGGACAGGAGATGTATAGGAACTTTTACAATTTCACTTTTTATATAACAGTGGCTATCGGGTGACCGCATGTGACCGCGTACAGTCAGCATCAAAAGAAACTGATCAAAAACAAATTTCCAAAAGTACTGACTCTTCTAATTATCATAATAACCAGACTTCTTTATTTGTTTTTGGCGTAGTGATTTTTTCAGATTGTTGTGATAATATGTTATGCAATAATACTAAGCTACTTTTGGTGTTGACTGTACAATGAAATTTCCATTGAGTCTTGTTTTACTAGGCTATCCATCTTATCTTTAGAGTAACGCAACCTTTCTTGTAAGGAATGATTCATAACGATAATGACGAATTGTCGAAGGAATTTTAATCATTCTATAACCAGCGTCATTGTATTGACATGTACCTATATCAAAGTCTGGAACATTAGAAACTTTTATTACATTCTAATAAAGTATTTCAAATCAGCATCTCATTCTCAAGAGTCTCTACAAAAGGTTCTCTGAATATAACTCAAAGAGCGCAACAATCTCAATCGTCGGCCTCGTCCTGCGTCCCTCGGCCTCGGTGTAGCCGGTGAGAGTAATCCTGTCGCGAGTAAGTAATTTGTGTTATACCTAAAAAGGTTGTTTGATGTAATTCAATGAAATAAGGAATGGATCTGTTTGATGTGCTGTACACACGAGTAGGTACTCGTGTAAATATCGATATAAGATCTGATTGATCTTTTTCAAAAATATCAAGTCAAAGCAGAGAAATGTTGACGAGGGCCGACTACTACAATGTGACAGAAACAGTACAAATCCCTTTGATAACATTATGATATCGGATTTCGACCATGTAGAAAATAATATACGATCTTAGTTTCTTTACATAGGTACAACAACTCACAGAGCTTTATTAAACGACCTATCAATTTCAAGAAACATTCTTAATATATTTTTACGGTTAGAACAACATCTACACGTTATAAAAATAGGAGACTGTAAGACTTCTCAATCGATGATGATGAATGACGATATGCATACCATACGAAGTTCATTTATTGGTATATTAATACAACTATTATTTTGTAATGGGTCAAATCATGAAGCTGGTCGGAAATAGCCCGAACTGGGTTCAGAAGTGGCGGCCTGGCGCTGGCAATTATCAGTGATGTATCTGCCAATCTTAATCGGACCCGACGGGTTGATTATAGACGGCGCTACCGAGAAACGTAAAACGGGTTACAACCTACGCGATTTGGTTCACCTCTAAAGATAGGTGTTAAATTATTTAGTCTTCATCTGCGTAGAAACTAGACACAATAGAAAATCTGTTGTTGATACGGGGGTCACCGGTGTTGTCACCGGTGACACATAGCATTCGAGGTGTTAACTCTAGGAACTATTAGTGCAGCAATTTTGAGATGGTCAACCGTCGAATCCAACTCGGCTGGGCAGCGTTCGGAAAACTACACAACGTCTTCTCATCTAAAATACCTCAGTGCCTAAAGACGAAAGTTTACAACCAGTGTGTGTTAACAGTGATGACATATGGGACTAAAACTTGGCCTCTCACTATGGGCCTTATAAGAAAGCTCAATGTTGCACAGCGTGATTTGGAAAGATAACCCTTTCTCAGTTTTTCTTTGCATAATCGATTCAGGAATGAGCAGTTTCGTAAACGAACAAAAGTCGCTGACATTGCCCAAGTGTGAAGTAAAGTGGGCGGGGCACATAGCACGTAGAACTGAGGGCCGATAGGACAGAAAGGTTTCTAGAATGGAGCCCACGTGCCGGCAAGTGCAGCGTAGGACGTCCACAAACAAAGTGGACAGACGGTTTGGTAAAGGTTGCAGGAAGCCGCTGGATGCAGGCCGCTTCCAACCGGCCAATCTGGAAGTCACTGGGGGAGGCCTATGTTCAGCAGTCCTATGCCTGAAATGATAAGTGTAGCTTAAAATAATCTGAGTGAATTGACCTCAATCAGATTATTCTATCACGTCTGTTTAACACCGCTTCAGTGCAAACATTGACCTCTTTTCACCCATAAGTTAGGCGGTCAAGAGCGTTTGAGCGTGAATGAATACCAGAATTCAAGCTACCTGTTTACAATTGTGTATAGTAAAAAATACTATACTTACTATTTATAAGCTGTAAGTAAAAATTTGGAACTTATCGGTACTGAAAGATACTTATAGCTTTTATACGATTTTGTATCAATTCTAAAAAGTATGGGCTCGCCCAAGGATCAAACTAGTTCAATAATAAATGAAAAACATAAGTGTTGGATAAAGGTGTCATTATTTGAATTTTTACATATTTAATACGAGCCCTCAATGTCGGGGAGAGGAGTGTATTGGTTTTTAGAAAAGGATGAAATAGTAGCATTCGTTAAAAATTTTAATGAACTTGAACTTGAACTTGAAAATGACTGAAAAGCCTTTCTATTGTTGGTAGGAATTTTCCATTCTAGTCTATTAAAAGCCTTTTCCTTGATCTTTTTAAAATCTTTTGTTTTATTACCTGCATTTTAATAATATTATTTGCAATCATGTTGCTTATGCAGTCACAATATTATTCCTTCATTTCATTCTCTAACTATACGGGTACCCGCAACAAACAACCGACACAAACTGTCAGTGTACACCCGCCCTAGTCCCAGAGCTAGTTATTGCGAGCTTGATATTTTTGAACTGATAAATAGGGTATCGGTCTGCTCTAGTTTGTAGTCGAAGGGCTAATAGGCTATCTTTTTAGTGGTATAACAATTAAATTATTATGTCGTAAATACAGATACAATTTTCTTTCAAAAACGTGATAAAGTTATCATGGTGGTTCCATAACTTAATCAACACAAATATTACGTTAAAGGATAATTACTCTCCAGTTTGAAGTTCTAAACTCTAGCGCATATTCTGCATCCGCGTAGAATTAAGTACGTCACAAAAAATGGTACTTATCGTCTTTAATTGTATTCTGCATGTTTTTCAGGAATTAAATTAGCCAGTTACTTTTAAATAAAGGCACGATAGGCGTGGTGATTTGTCTTAAATGCAAAGGGTTCCCGTTTTGGTTTGATCTAGTAAGCGAAAATTTATTTATTTCTTACTTCGAGACCATGGCAATTGGTGTGTTGTCTGGCGTATATTTACATATTTATTGATACCTGGTAACCCCTCAGCCCAGCAAAGCGAGGCACAATAGAAATGTTATTGTTACGTGATCAAGTAAAGCCGTCAATGCGTGATGGCTTGTAACAAACACAAACTTTAGCATGTTTAATTTAAGTAACTGTATTGATTTTCATAGCTGCGGTGAACTCTAGGCCCCTGATTCAGAACCCTTCGATAGCGAATTGACAACCAGTTAATCACATGACAATAATGTTAAATCATACAATGTCACGCGGTTTTCCGGTCGGCAATTTATTACCGAACGGTTCTGAATCGGAGAGCAGTTCAGTTTAATTTAGGTATCTGGCCCTTGGGTTACGAGGTTCATAACTAAGACAAATCGCGCGAGAATTTCCGACAGAACCCGCGCAAACACGTCACGTGTAAATGGCCGTCTTAGCTCTCATACACTCTAAGCAGTCACATCCAATATTAATGCAATCCGAACTCTATCTCTATCTCCTATAGAACGAAGTCGGCGAGAAAGATTTCACCTTCCCACTCCCATGGGAAACGCAAACACTAAGCTATTAGTAACTTTTAAGACGATTAATGTTGTTACTTCCATGGCTCAGCGATTTGGGCCACAGTGTCTTAAGTATCGAGGTTGATTGATGAACCTATAAACTCTCTTCAGGCTATCTCATCAATACGATGTTTTCAGTTTAGAGTTTAGATTAACACCGAAATAATTCTCTGCCATATTTAAGTTAAAATATGATCAATAACTTCTCTTAAAAAGCTTTCAAAAGTCTGTTTTAATAATCAAATGAAGCCACATTTGCTGACCAGAGTCAAACTTTTAAAATTGACTTCATCTATTTCCGCGGCGAGTTCGCTGAACGCTTTTTGCCGCAAAATGAGAAAAAACATGGCTTTTATTTTCCAATACAAACTTATGCGGTATTAAAGTTGTGAAGCAAATGCATAAAACAATATTAGGTGATTTATAATAACTTACTTGCCTTTAACATATTAAAAAATGTAACTGATGAGTTCATGTTCAATTCAATTCAATGCAGAATTATTTATTAACTAGGTACTTAGTTGTTGCTCATGGAAATAAAATGAAGTGAATTTAATAAATAACGCGAGATTTATTTTGTCAGTTGATTCACATTAGTTCTTTTAAAATCACAATAAAGCGCTCCGGATGACATTCAATTTATATTAGTAAAAAGTGAACATACAATATTTTTATCTACCGACGATGAAGCTAAAAGTCAAAATCTATATATATAAAACAAAGTCGGGTTAGTTACCCCATTAATAAGTCAAGAACGGCTGGACCGATTTTTATGATCTTTGATTTGTTGAATTTGTTTCCGCCCCGAATAGCAGAATTACTATTATAAGATCGCAAAAGTTCACAAAAAAAATATTTTCATAATCACACCATTTCATTATCTATCTATCCTCGTGCTCATCATACAAACATTTCCCCCTTACGGGATTTGAACCCGCAACCGCTGTATTTATAGTCCGGTGCGCGAACCACTATACATCAAAAGGTCATTAGAATGAAGACGGTACGAAGTTTGCCGGGACAGCTAGTTAAATATAATTTACAATAATAACGTCGTCTGCCCACTGACAGACCACAACAGTAAAACTTCTCGTGTCTGTGTTACAAAAATTTACTTTAAAATATAAACAAATATGCTCTAGACAATTTAATACACTAATTGTAATGGTCTAGAACTAAGAAGTTAATATACCTACTTAAATAATAGTAATGTTAACTTTGCTAGAAAATAAGATCTGTTTTGCAAACTATTCTCAGATCTGTTTTCCTGTTGGAGTATTCTGCATAATGTGAGCTTTACCAAACTCCGTCTGGTCACGATCAAGATAAAGCGTTCGCGCCGCATCGCTTCGGCGTTGTGCAAGGAGCGTCGCGTCAGCACTGTCCGGTTCGCGGCTCGTTGCAGACCGGATAGTGCTGACACGACGCTAACGTCAGGAACGCTAACGGGACGCGAGCAACTGTCGCAAATGAGATTCGCATTGTGTCTGTCTGTTGCTAGAAATTTTTGTTAAAACTTCAATCGCTGTTTGGAATTAGGAATACTTTTAAGTTGCTGTAACCGAAAAATATATTATTTAATAAGGTTTTTATGGGTCGTGTAAAACATGAAGCCAATTATAAAATATAAAATACGGAAATATAAAATCGATTGATAAAAAAATTATAAGTATGGCATGACTAGACATGGCTGTTTTGTATTTTAGAGAAATAAATGTTTACAAGAAAACGTGTACCTGTGCGAGCAAGGCAATTTTTAATTCCACAAATAAGTAAAGCGCAAAATCAAATTTATTTTAAAGTAAATAAACTGGTTTTCGCTAATGTTTTCCCATCGGCAGTAAATTCCGGGAATTATTCGTACCCGACGCACGCTTTTCCAAACGCTCGGGGGATCGGCTTGGCCAGTTACTAGGAAAATTAGGACTTACTAAACGGTCCCTGGAATTGTTCCAACTGCGTAGTTCCCGCTCCATCGCAAACGAAACTAAATGTCGATGTTTACAACAAGTATAATCAATGAAGTTCCATAAACCTTTGGAATTTTAGATTAATTGGCAGAAAATCGGCCAAATGTGTGCCGAGGAAATTTATAAATAACTCGGAGATTATTGAAACATATGACAATGTTTGATTTAACGACGGCAGTCGTGTAAATGGACACGTATATTCTGATCGAGTTTATTTCGAAATGTGTTAGGTAACTAATATTTCCCAATTACGCGAAAGCTTAAACATTTTGTATTTACAAAGTAAAAATATGTTACTTTAATAACACAGCTCACGTTGCACCTAAGTATACTCTGTTACATACAGACACACTTAATAAGTATAACGTATAGCATTCAGTACAACTTTGGTACCTACATGGTACTTAAATTCGTTCCAGGCAAAACTTGCGGCACTCTACATGTACATGTACAACCAACTAGGCTTTATATAAATTATGTTCTGACTTGCGTTTACAAACATACTAAAATAATTTAAATTTTAGGATGAAAAGTTAAAGTGTACATTTATGTGTGTGTTATGTCAATGGAAGGACTACATTCTTAGACAGCTAAGTAAGAGTATTATAGTTCTGAGCATTATCAAAAAGATGTCTCGGTAATGATCATACATAATAAATTGGTTAGATAATCATAGTTTAAATCTATAGTTATAATATAAGGGGGTTATATCAATTAAAAAATAATAATACTTGGGTACCATCGTGTGTATAGTATATCGTTATAGAACTTACAACTTTATACAGGGTTATTTGTTTAACATCAACAACCTCCCCCAATAGATACGCCTTTTAGATACTTGCTCGCACTTATTTTCTTGGTAAAATAAAATCGTCATTTATTTAAAACTTTATTGCACTAATAGTGTACAAAAGGTGTACTTAATGCTAATAGCATTCTCTGCCAGTCAACCGTTGGGTCATGCAGAAAGTTTTCAATTGGTTCGGTGCAGGTAACAGATAAAATAACATAAAGTTTAAATAATTCAACAATAAACTAAATTTAATATATTTGAATAAATTATTAATAAATAATAATAAATACAGATATGTATATCTAAAATACATACAATAAATACATACAATACGTACATTCGTCATCGTGAACCCTTGACTCTCTACTTTCCAGTTAACGTCAACATATTTATGTATGTATGTATTTTATCTATGTAGTCTATGTATTATATTATTTAGTTTATAATATTTGACATAGATACTGTGTGTAGTTTATGCTGTAATTATATAATAATGTTCATTTTTTGTAACGTCATATCGCACCGCCCACGAAACATCTCTGTTTAGCATAATGGTCGACTGGTATAGAATGCCACATGGCATTAAGTCCACCTTTTGTACGATTTTATTTTGTGCAATAAAGTTTAAATAAATAAACCTCCTAGGGGCTGATTCTGGTGCTCAAATACAACAACTTTTTGTATGGGACCAACATTGATATCGCAAAAAAAGTACTTTCCCGTACTAAGCCGCCACCAGCTGACATCAATTTGTATGGAGAAGTGTTTTTTTTTTAAATTTCAATTGGTCCCATAGAAAAGGTTTGTGTATTTGACAACCAGAATCAGCTCCTAGGAGGTTGTTGATGTTTTACAAATAACCCTGTATAAGTAATAATAAGTAACATAATGCAATAAACGGGTTCTACGCGGGCCCAAAAATATTAATACACAAATTCAGGCTTATCAAGTTAATACGGCAAATGGCGCGACGGATTAGCATTTTGGTAAGTACGTAATCTATGAGCTTTTTCCTTTTTAACCGATTTCAAAAAAGGAGGAGGTTCTCAATTCGTCGGTATCTTTTTTTTTATTTTTATGTATGTTCAGCCATCATTCGTTACTTCATTGACCGATTTCGATAATTATTTTTTTGTTTGAAAGGTAATACTTTCAGGATGGTCCCATATAAATTTGGTTAAATTCTGATGATGGGATCTATAAGAAAATCATCAGACATTGCATGAACTCCGTACCACGCCAACTGATTTTAGTATCTATCTTACCTATATCTCTGCCAAATGTGGACCGATTTTGACGATTCTTTTTTTAATGAATAGCTTATACTTCAAAGATTGCACTCGTAAGATTTGTTTTGATTAGGATTTATCACTAAAATGGATGAAATGAGTTAATTTTATAAAAAAAATAAAAACCGACTTCAAAAAACTAAAACGCTAAAAATAATCTTAACACTTAAATACCTAATCAGTTACTTTTGGAGTCGGTGCCACTCAATGAGAGACCAATGTTTTCGTTTGCACCGACTCCAAAAGTAATAAGGCACTAAGAAAACAGGGTCTCTTCGCTATGGTAGTAAAACTGTAAAGGTCACAATAAAAGAAAGAAGGAAGGATTTCAGACCAAATCCTCCGACTTATGCTACTACATTAGTAACAAATACATACACATGGACCTAAACATCAAAACAGTCAAGGAGAAAATCGCAATCTACGGCATGAAATATCAGACGAGATTGTCTAACCACGTGAATGAACTGGCGACAAGACTGGAGGGAGAGGGAAGTTGCATGTTTTCCCAGCTCAAGAGGCAATGATCATCTGCTGGACCTTTCTATCTGAATAATGACTAAAACTTCTTCAAACGAAGACACCAGATTGGCTCATTGTTTATCGGAAACAGATCGCCTTGCTACAGGATCAAAGGAGAAACAAAAATTATCTATAATTATAAATAAATAAATAAATATTGGACAACATCACATACATTGCTCTGATCCTGTGGTAAGTAGCCAATGCACTTGTGTTACAGAAATCAGAAACAACGACGGTACCACAACACCCAGACACGAGACAATATAGAAAAGTTATTTTTCTACATTAACCCGACCGGGAATCGAACCCGGAACCTCAGAGATAGCGAAACCAAGTCTGGTATGCTCGCCTCTCGGCTACGGAGATCTATACAGCTAATAATTTGTTTTCTCATTATTGAATTTCCTACCTTGTGCAATGTGAAATTTGGAATGACAAGTATATTGTTAGGCTGGGTATTATGTCATAAACATATTAATGTATGGCACTATTCTTGGAAAATAAATGTAGATTATGAGAAAAATATTCACTGTACAAAATAGGCTACTACTTTCCTGGGTCAAAAAAATGTTATTCTATTTATTCTGTACTACCATATTTTATGCAATAAATACTATTTCTATTTGTATTTCTAGTCCGTCAGTTAGATTATCAAAAAATATTGGTCCCATATTTTGTCTTTTGTCAATCAAACAAAAAATGACGAAGATAAAGCGCATCAAACGTGACGTTACGCGTTGCTAAAAAGTATCGCAAGGCGTGACGTTATGCGGAACTTTAACGGGTTATATCTTCATCATTTTTTGTTTGATTGAAAAAAGAAAAATACGTAACCAATATTTTCTGATAATCCAACTGACGGACTAATTAGATTTTTTAGGAAACTAGCCTATTGCACCCCTGACCAAATATTGATATCGTACCCTAAGTTGCGCGTCCCACCGGGTTGCATGAACTCGGAAACAAGGATACATAATTTTAATTGAGTATGGTATCGGGTTTCGTCTGAAGACTGTAATGAATATGACTTTAAGAATTTAAATTAATTAGTAATGATTTATCACCCGGCGCAGACGCAAAATAAGACGAGTGAGGAGTCAGTTCATTAATGCGTTTATGGAGGGCCGTCGAGTGTACTTTTCCCATGGAAGTAAAATTAATCTTGTTTGTGGTAATTAACGATTGATTATTTCTGCAGTTCCTTTCTCTCAGAATAAAAACTAAAAACTCAAAGTTTAAACCTTTAACAGTAATGTTAGATTGAATTTGGCTTGACACACTAACGCGTGTCTAGATAAAAGTAATATCAGCCATAGCTACTTTGTAGCTTAAGGCTGTGGAGTAGTAACTACAACGGCTATGACCAGTACATACAGGGTTACATGGCAAAAGGGAGCCAAATTTAAAAAATAAAATCGAGGGAACTGTAGAAGCGTCTAAATCGTAATAATTTTTAATCATACGACTATGTTACGAAAAAAAAAAAAACTTTAAGGTATCCGAAAATAAAGTCAATAGAGAGACTACGAAAGCTGCGCGGTCATTCATCAGAGGCGTAGGTACGGCGACCCAACAAGGACCTTACGCAGTGCACATACGGTTCCATTTTTTCATAAATGAATTAAATTATCAACGCGTACGATTATTAACAGCGTATAGGAATAATTAAATGTCAAAAATAAAATTTTGTTCTTTGCATAGTTCGATTAAGTTACTGATTCTGAGCCACTCCTAAAGATTTGGCACAACTTTGCGATGTAACCCTGTATACTAACGTCTAATATTTCGGCAATTTTTTTTATGGACTCAAATCCCGCTATCTATGTAGAGCAGTGATTCTGCCAATGTCAAATTTGTTGGAGACACGTAGGAGTATAGCGGCTATGCCACCCGATGTACAAACATTAGTTCTAGCCAAGAAAGACCAATAAGCCTATTGCCATGTAGTGGCTAGTGATTTTGAATGCAGTAGCTACACTTTTGTTTATTTTAAAAAGCAACTAACAAATCTGTCATATACTGACATTGTCATGGCGACCGGTTTATCCTAGCAATGACATTGTGTAAATAATCAATGTGAAATAAACGTATTTTATTTAATAAATCTTTATATAACAATATAATATATATTATCTACAGTTACGCCTGAACTTCACGAAAGAATTTATGATTTATGCTCTCCAGAAGAACCATTGAATAAATCATTCGAAGAATTGACCCAAATTTTAGACGAATACATCGATCCGAAACCTAGTGTCTGGGCATTACAACACAAATTTATATCTAGGAAACAGCAACATAATGAAACTATTCCAATATATGCATCAGAACTAAAGAAACTTGCCTGTCACTGTGAATTCAAATGCCAGAATTGTAACAAGACGATACTTGAAAGTTTTCTATCACTACAATTTATACGTGGCATAGAAGACGGAGATATACGTACGAAGATTCTACAGGACAGAAATACACCACCATTTTCACAACTAGTCATGATGGCTACAGCAATGGAAATGGGTAAAATTGACAACGTTAAAATGACGTCCGATACCCAGCAATTCCCTGACTCAGTGAATAGAATAACTACATCTTACAATAACAAAACTTCAAGGATACAACCCGTACAAACATTTACAAATACAAAGCCACCTTTTTCAGTCCAAGACTTGAAAGGAAAATGTTTTAGGTGCGGCAAACCTGATCACCGCGCCAACAATTGTGGAGCTATTAAAATCACTTGTAGGAAATGCCAAAAACCAGGACATTTGGCCAGAGTTTGCCTTCAAAAATCAAACCAAACCAATACAACGAACCAAATAGACGATTCCGTAAGTACTGTTAGCAATGAAAGCATAGCGAACATCAACCTGATTAAAAGTGAAATATCTGACAAATACTTAATTCCCATAAAAATAGAGAACGAACTAATACATATGGAGTTTGATACAGGAGCTACTCTAACCTCTATATCTTAAACCAATACAGAAATTCAAACATTAAAAAAAAAATCTACAAAACGAACATAAAACTGAGAACATACACAGGTGAAATAATTGAACCTTATGGAGTTGCGTATGTCAAATGTTACTACAAGAACCAAAATGTTTTTGGAAAACTATACATAATTAATAAAGATGTCGATCCGATATTCAGGAGAAGTTGGATTAGTGAACTAAAAATAGGCCTAGCAGTTATACGAATAGTACAAACTGAAAAACATCCTACCAAATTGGATCAGTTATTTAAAGAATTCTCGACATCAGTTTTCAAACCCGATCTTGGTAAAATTCCAACCTACAAAGCACACCTACATCTGAAAGAAAATACACAACCCATATTTATAAAACCTCGAAGAATCCCGTATGCTTTGAAGCCTAAAGTAGATGAAGAAATCGATCGTCTCTGCGCTATAGGGGTTATTTCTAAAATTGACCAATTCGATTGGGGAACACCAATAGTACCAATTGTCAAACCAAATGGCTCTATAAGGCTTTGCGCCGACTATAAAATCACCTTGAATAAAGTCATAAAAGATGAACAATACCCCATTCCTATAATTGAAGATATATTTTCTGAAATGAACGGAGCCAAACTCTTCTGCACATTAGACATTACACAAGCTTACCTTAACATGGAAATGGATGACGAAAGTGCCCTTCTACAAACATTAAGCACTCACAAAGGCACGTACAGAGTAAACAGATTGATGTTTGGTGTCAAGGTCGCACCAAGTCTCTGGCAAAAAATTATGGACCAACTGCTACAGGGCCTTGATGGTGTCAAATGCTTCTTTGACGACATTATCATCCAGGGATCTACAGAAGAACAATTACTCATACGGCTGAGAAGAGTCTTACAGAAGCTTAAAGAAAATAACTTGCGTGTAAATAAAGTTAAATGTAATTATTTTAAACAAAGTATTAACTACCTCGGACATACAATTGATAAAGATGGCCTACACAAAAACAAGGATAAAGTCAAAGCAATTGTCAATACAGAACCACCTAAGAATATCAATGAATTACGAACATTTCTCGGTATGGCAAACTACTACAACAAGTTTATACCTAACTTAGCATCCTTAACTAACCCACTGAACAACCTGTTAAAGAAAGGAATACATTTTTCATGGAACACAGAATGCCAAAAATGTTTTAACAATATCAAGAATAACATTTTGAGCAACAGAGTACTTACATACTTTGACCCTAGACTACCATTAATATTAGCCACAGATGCATCGCCATGTGGTCTCGGAGCTGTTTTGTCTCATAAAATGCCGAATGGCGCAGAACGACCAATCGCGTTTGCCTCGAGAACCCTCACCAACAGCGAAAAAAAAATACAGCCAAATTGATAAAGAAGCAACAGCTATATTTTGGGGTCTCAAGAAATTCTTCCATTACTGCTACGGCCGAAAATTCACGCTAGTCACGGACCACAAACCGCTTACTTCAATTTTTCACCCGGAACAAACATTACCAGCTTTAAGCACTATGAGATTATTTCATTACGCACATTTTCTATCTGGTTTTGACTATAACATAGAATACAGACCCTCATCAAAACACTCGAACGCTGACTACTTGTCCAGATTTCCAATTGAGAGAACTAAAGAAAAGTCGGTAGACCAACACGCCGCATTTTAGATACGACAGATAAATCAACTACAAGTAAGACCAGAAATCATAGCTCAAGAAACAAGCAAAGATCTAGAGTTAAACACATTACTACAAGCACTGAGAACAGGTCGTTCGGTAAAACTCTATGGATTTAACGATAATGAACTCACCCTGCAAGATGCTGCATGCAGACTGCATTATGAAAGGAACCCGAATCGTCATACCAAAATCATTACAGACCCAGGTACTCGATGAACTGCATGCAGGACACATTGGGATTCTTAAAATGAAATTACTGGCCAGGAGCTATATATATTGGAAAAACATTGACCGAGACATTGAAACCAAGGTGAAGTCTTGCAGAGCATGCCGCCTCCAACAAAATGCGCCACCACAAGCACCACTTCACCACTGGGAAGAGCCGAGCGGGCCGTGGCAAAGAATCCATGTGGATTTTGCAGGCCCGATGATGGGCCATCATTTATTTATCGTGGTAGATGCTCACACAAAATGGGTCGATATTTTCCCAATTAAAACAACAACGAGTTCATGGTGCATTTACAAACTGAAAGAATTATTTAGTACATTTGGTATGCCTTATACCTTAATATCAGACAACGGCGACAGTTCACTTCACAAGAATTTAAGGACTTTTTATCAGATTGTAGCACAGTACATAGAACCACTGCGCCTTACCACCCAGCGACCAACGGCCTGGCAGAACGGTTTGTACAAACCATCAAAAGAGCCCTCCGCTCTATGGAGGGGGAGAGAGGCAGTCTAACTGATAAGGTGATAAAAATCATACGCCGTCTTAGATATACCCCAGGCATCAACGGTCGATCTCCGTATGAGTTAATGTTTGGTCGGGAGGTTAGGACACAATTTCATACAATGTTTCGGAAACCGCCTGCATCTTTACCTCATAACGCCAATTCTACTACTATACGGCAATTCGATCTAGGAGATAGAGTTCAGGTCAGGAGTTACTCCAGTGCACACCGCAGATGGGAGTTCGAGACTGTGACGCGCCGCATGGGACGACTGCACTACGAAGTCCAGACAGACAGCGGCTTAACATGGACTCGACACCTGGACCAGATGCTAGCAGCGAACAGCATCCCTCAGCTAGAATAGCGGAGGAGGCGTGTCATATACTGACATTGTCATGGCGACCGGTTTATCCTAGCAATGACATTGTGTAAATAATCAATGTGAAATAAACGTATTTTATTTAATAAATCTTTATATTACAAAATCTAACTCCAGTAATACATTTAACAACTAATAACTATAACATGAGCTAAGTGTGGATTCAGTTGCAGGCTGCTACGAATTGTAACTTCACCGGTTTCCCTTAACTTTAATTCAACTGTCCTCTAGGCACCGAAAAGGTGGTCTAGTGGAAGAAATCGCTTCTTACGATATAACCGCTTAAATTATGTTATAGTAAATTACTTTTACGTACTTTTTTGTACGTACGTACAATTAAAGATCAATAACCGCTAAGAGACAAAAATATGTTATTTTCTCAAGACATGTATGTATGTGAGCAGAATGTTCTATTATTCCCTAAAGCCCTCACAGACAGGAGGCCGCGGAGCACTCCATTAATGAGGTAACAGGCACTCAGGAGTATTACCTACAATCACTGTGCGGTTGACGCCACTTCAGGCTAGGCCAAATAAGAGCCACCAGCTCACTTTAACATAGTGGGAAATATAATACGTGTATACAGGGTTACATTAGGCCTGTCCTTTTATATGGCAGCAAAGCGTGGCCGCTACTTGAGCGACACAAGCAGCAGCTGCGTGTCACGGAGATGAATATGCTGCGGTGGATGTGCGGAGTCACGCGGAAGGACCATGTGAGGAACTCGCGCATCCGCGGTAGCCTTCGTGTCCGTGATATTGCAGACCAACTGCAGGAGTGTCGCCTTCGCTGGTACGGCCATGTTTTGAGGAAAGAGGCAAGCTATGTAAAGCTACGCTTCGCTGGCAAAAGGGGTAGAACTAAGAAATACTGGCTTGACGTCGTGGGGGATGATATGCGTGCCAATGATCTCACAACTAGAGACGCTCAAGACAGCGCGAAGTTGAGGAGTAAATCAAGGAAAGCGGACCCAGGGCTCCAAAGCAATGGCTTTGGACGCAATCGGGATTGACCGTATAGATGAAGAAGAGAAGAAGACAGAGTTACATATCAAGGTAGGGCCAAATTTTAAAAATAAGGTCTATAAAACAATATAAAATACTTATTTATCGTAATTAATTTCAGTCGTCGTATTTCTGGAGTAAAATATTCTTAAAAAATTACAAAAAAAAAACGCGAGATGCGCCGTCATTCATCAGAGATCACAGGCTTACGCCGATGCTGCTCCAACAAGAACCTCATGCAGTGCACATACGGTGCAATTTAATCGAGTAATCGTAAATATTCTACGTATTCTATTTTTCAAATTCAGAATGGAAGAATTAAAAATGAAAAAAAAAAATTAGTTAGTTTATAAATAAATAAATAAATAGTTTATTTGCACAAAACACGGTATAAATGGTAACATTAAACAATAAAAAGAGCTCATGTTTCGCTAATAAAAAATAGCATGCAAATTGTATGTTATTACCTACATGAATTGCAATAATTAAAAATGTCTGGAATCAAAATTTCAATAGTAAATATATGTCAGTAAAATCGAGCTAGTTTACGTAGATCGATTTAGTTACTAGTTCTGAGTGGTCCCTGAAAAATTGGCCCTACCGTGAAATGTAACCCTGTATATGTTGTAGTATGCTCGCTTAGCCAGCTGTCAATAGATTTTCAGATCATGAGGTCATGATATTTGTTAAACCAAAAAATTATAGTTCTAAGCAAAATATTCATGTTTTATTACGAGATTCAGTAAAGCTGAATTAGGTAGTAGTAGTATTGTATATAATGGTAATATAGTCCAAGTCAAAAAAAAAAAGACTACGAGTACATAGTTGGTTTAGTGGTTAAGGTCTAGGGTGCTGAGAGACGCCCGTTGCTAAATTCATTCTTTCTGCTAACTCATAATACATAAATGTGAGTTATATACTTCGAGAGAATGACACCAGTGTCCTAACTGGTTTTATCAATAAATAAAATGTTTTAAACAATCAATTTTCATTATATTGGGGCTAGCCAAACTAATATACTATACTATAAGCAAAGCTTGTATTATTGCGACTAGATAACGGATAAACATACCTAAATAACTTCATTAACGAACATGATTTAAATGCTACTGCTCATCACACAAACATTTGCACCTTGCGGGATTTGAACACACAACCGCATAGCTTTGTAGTCCGGAGCGCGAACCACTACACCAGACAGTCATCTATGTTATTTATTTAGAGCCATATAAACAGTTGTATTATATATAAATAGGTACACCATTAGGATATACCACCTTTACCACGAAGGAGCTGCACAGTGGCAGGTTTTGTCAGTTAATATGCTTTAATAATTGCTGGAAGAGAATGCCTCATGGCATTAAGTCCACCTTTTGTATGATTTTTTTAATCTGTGCAATAAAGTCTAAATAAATAAATAATACTGTTATGTATTGTATTGTTGTGGCCGTTTAATTTGAGCATCAGTTCATTGTCTCAGAACATTTATGGTATTCCGTCGTTCGCCACATCTGAGGTAGGGCTCCATCGCCGAATTATAGCAAAATTAATGTTTAATTAGCATTGTACGGCAATTTAGTTATATTCTATTTTGAAGTCTGAAATATTGGGATAAGAATACCCAATATTTCAGACTTCAAAATAGAAATATTCAGTAAGTAAGTAATGTTATCGCGAAGCAGTGATAGGGTAAAAAAAAAACAAATTGGGACGTGTAAGTGTTTTTCAGGCCTTTTTCAGGCCCAGGCGAAAATACATTAGTTTTAAAATTAACTGAAAATTATATTATGTGCTGTAACCCACATTATAATATAGGAAGTTTAGGAACAGCGATTTGGTAGTTACGATCTGCCATTTGTATCCTTAATTTTGTTAATTGATTAGAATAACATAAAACTTGACATTTAAATGGAACTGATTTACTTACTGGCCAAACGATGACCCAAAAAAGTCGGATACAGCCTTTGTAAATTTATTTATGTATAGTAGGCGGACATTATAACTATGTCAACCTGGTATTACCATATTTTATGCAATAAATAATATTTCTATTCAACAGGGTTTTCTGTAATTGTGAATATTTTTATACTGTGGGCTTAAATATGGCAAGATATAATAGACAGTGTATTTAACGTAACGTGTTTTTGTGTAAGTAAATTTTTAATTTGATTAGTTAAAAAAGCCGGTTTATTTTCATCAGAGTTTCATTTAGAATTATATACATTTAATTTGCTTATAATTATTGATATACTTTCATGTCTAAGATCCTATTAAATTACTCATATGTTTCCCATCATCGTTTCAGCCATAGGACGTCTACTGCTGAACATAGGCCTCCTTCAGTGACTTCCAGATTGGCCGGTTAGAAGCGGCCTGCATCCAGCGGCTTCCTGCAACCTTCACCAGGTCGTCTGTCCATCTTGTAGGACGTCCTACGCTGCGCTTACCGGTACGTGGCCTCCATTCAATTCAATTCAATTCAATATATTTATTGCATTCTATAATGTTACACAGGTGTTATAATTAGATACATAAAATAGATCATTATATTATTATTTCCAGAACCTTTCTGCCCCATCGGCCGTCAGTTCTGCGTGCTATGTGTCCCGCCCACTGTCACTTCAGCTTGCTAATCCGTTGGGCTATGTCAGCGACTTTTGTTCGTTTACTAATCTTCTCATTCCTGATTCGATCTCGCAAAGAAATATGTTTCCCATCACCATCAAAACCGGTCGATAGCAACGATAAAGTGTGTACATATTAATTGTGACCTCAGATAACGGTACAAGAGTACTCGGACCTATAATTAAGTCCCGTTTGACGCAGCATCGCATCAATCGATGGGCGAGCTAACTTGTTGCACGACTAGTTAGCCAGCCAACGTCGCATTATCACAATTGGTAATTAGCTGAATATTTAGTTATAAATACTTATAGGATAAGATAACGACAGTTACAGTTACAGTGGCAGTTCAGACTAAACATACTCGGTTATTATTTTAAACTTTCTTGTTGTGTAATATTCTTGCAAATAAATGATTTTATATATTTATTTAGGTTAAGGTTATTACACTGTAAATGACTATTTAAATGATAAAAATATATGAAATTAAATACTGCCCTGCTCGCACAAGTACAATTATCTTGTAATGTAAACATACTATTTAAAAAAAACTGACAATAGTGACCGAGTTTCTTGCGCGGCTTCTTTTCGGCGCTAGCCCACAATTGTTCCGAAGCAGTAGTAGGGTAAAAAAAAATCGGGACGTGTAAAAGAGCTTAATTTAGGCCTATTTGCGGAAATAAATTGGGTTTAATTATTTATTGCATTTTTTAAACTGACACTACACTACATGCATATCCATACAACACTTACTCGTACAGTCAGCATCAAAAGTGCCTGATGAAAACCAATTTACAACCTGACTCCTTTATTTGACTTTTGGGTAGTGATTTTATCAGACTATTTTTCTAATGAGATTCTTCTGGGAAATTAAAGGAGCCCTAAGAAAATTTACGGAACCCTAAAGAAAAAAAAGGGGTTCATACCGGCTGGTTGTATATTTATGTTAAAGTTATCGCATTCGAGTTCACTTGTGAAATATTGTACGAGGAGGTATGAGGTACTTGGGAGTCTGATTACAGTTTTTCAACCGACTTCAAAGAAGGAGGAGTTCTCAATTCGACTGTATGTTTTTTTTTTTTTGTATGTTTGTTACGCGATTACTCCGCCAATTATGAATCGATTTTAATGATTCTTTTTTTGTTTGGTAGATCATACTTCAGAGGTGGTCCCATATAAATTTTATCGAAATTGATTTAGAACTTTTTGTGAAAATCAACAAATATATACCCAGATAATATTTTGGTTGTGGTTCTTGTTACCTATCTTCGACAAATATGAGCCGATTTTGATGATTTTTGTTTTATTGAATAGCTTATACTTCAAAGATGCTATGATAAAAGTTTGAAAAATAAAAATCACCCCTAAGGGTAGGAAAATAGGGTATGAAATCGGTGTTCAGCAGTTAGATTAGGATTTATCACTAAAAATAGATGAAATAAGTAAATTTTATTAAAAAAAATAAAACCGACTTCAAAACACTGAAATGCTAAAAATAATCCTAACACTTAAGTACCTAATCAGTTACTTTTGGAGTCGGTGCAAACAAAAACATTGAATCTCTCATCGGCTGGCATATTTATGTTAAAGTTATCGCATTCGAGTTCACTTGTGAAATATTGTACGAGGAGGTATGAGGTACTTGGGAGTCTGATTACAGTTTTTATTATTAAGCAACCTTCTCCAGGGTAGCCATGTTTGCTTCGGGATAATGGTTAAGCTCGAGCTTTGAGCTTTCGCTGGCCAAAGTAATGTAATTTCGATTTTGCATTATTAATCCTGGCCTTGTTAGCATATGGAATAAAAGCTTGTACAAAAAGTTAATATGAGGTAACTTTAGATTATTAACGTTGCGGGCGAATAATGTGCTATTTTACTCTTAGAATATTATTAAATTAATGATTGTCATAGTTTATACTTTATTACTATAGCTGAAATGTTGATGACAGTACAGGGTTACATTGCAAAGGGGTGCCAAATTTAAAAAATAGGATCTAGGGAACAATATAAAGAAGCGTCTTAACAGTTACGGAGCGTACAGCGTACTTTAAATTATCCGCAAGTAAAGTCAACAGAGAGACTACGAAAGCCGCGTGGTCATTCATCAGAGGCGTAGGTACGGCGAGCCAACAAGGACCTTACGCAGTGCACACACGGTGCAGTTTTTTTATGAATGAGTTAATTTATCAACGCGTACGATTTTTAAGAGTGGATAGGAATAAATAAATGTGTTTTTTTAAAGTTCATTGCATAGTTTGATTAAGTTACTGATTCTAAGTCACTTCTAAAGATTTGGCACCCCTTTGCAAATTAACCCTGTATATCGGTGTTAATTAAATGTAAAACATGATTACTGTAAAAATTTTTAAATGTAGCTGCAACGACAGCTTGTTACCATTGATTTAACTTATAGAAGAACTGGCATTCCCTTGACATTGACTTACACTATTTTATACCATGTTTGAAGCAAATATGGCCAATCAGGAAGTCACTGGGGGAGGCCTATGGTCAGCAGTCGACGTCCTATATCTGAAATGATGATGATGATGTACTGGTCTGAAGTTGGCAACACTGTCGTCGACAGAGAGGAACGAGCATTCCGTGCTGATTAAAAGGGTTAGGGGGTGTCGTGAACGCTGCGTGAATGCGTATGCTGATAAGTAGGTAAAGGTTTGATCTCGCAGCTGACCTCATCAGTCGCTTATAAAGTGCAGGTCGCGTGAAACAGCGGCAATCAATAGAGCATGTGAACTCGGCCCGAGCAAATATTGGTCCACTACTCCATAAGGCACACGCCTACGCGTGGGACATTCCTGTGGTTACACGCCTTAGCTCTCAGACTGTGTGCCTTACGTTTGGAAAGTTAACAAAGATTGAAGGAGATTCTTTTATTAGTGTGTTTTTTGATCGATGTTTGTTTTGTTCTTGAGATTTGCATCTGAATGTTAATACCTCTGTTGTCGGGCAAGCCGTCCGGGGTCAATGACATTTGTATTTATAGTAGGTACGAGTGCAAACTGTTACTAAGCGGATCGAAGTGCTTGCTTAAAATATTAAAGCCTAAATGAGTTTTACTGTGATTAAATTAGAAACATTCAAGATTTCAACCACAAAAGAATAGCCATCCCATTTGATATGTAGGTAATGTCTTCGATCAAGAATACTGATCGAAGAAGTATGTGTAAACTTAAACATGGTCAAATTTTAATGTATGTTTCAAATTGTTTGGCTATTTACTAATAAAAATACGGTAGGTAGGTACTTAAGGGTACTTATCGTATAACATAACGTAACACGAGTCATGTATATAAAAATTGTGAATTAAGTAACGATCAAATTAAAATTATTTATCAATTGTTTTAACTTTAAAATTATCTCTTAAAATTTCTATATATTATTTCTACTTGCATTACAAACCCACCTAGCTCCAGATTTTTTTCTATCCCATATTCGTCATACATTACTAGAATAACCTCTATGTCACTTTTGTACGGTCATGGTCACTCTTTGAAAACTCATTAAAAAAAGGGTACTTGGGTTCTATGACTACCATAACGACATGACTCGAATAACAACAATTTTTGTAAATGTAAAAACCCATATGTCTAAAGAAGATGTTTTGGGATGGGGATGTATTGGGAAGGGAATAATTCGGGAAAGGGACTTTTCTAGTGTTTTTATTTTATTTTCTGTAATCATTTCTCTACGTAAGTTTGTTTTTATATTGTTTTTCTGGTATATTATGTGTCGTCATGATGTTCCTAGTAATAAATTTTCTTTTTTTTTCGTCTCTTTTGTGAGCCAACATCATCACGAAGTTACTAAACAAATTTTTCTGATGCAAATCGGTGCGGGGCGAATGGGTCTACGTTTGGCAGAAACGTAGGTACATTATCAGTTAGTTTGTAAAAACTGCACTTGAAACATTTTAGCGACGTCATGCGTCAAAATGATTAGCCTAAGAAAATTCTTAACATAATAATGAAGAGTTCGTACTTACTTGAACTCGTTTGTTTCAATTATTGCGTCAGCGGCGCCATGCAGGTAAATAGATTCTCCAAAAGTAGGTACATTAGTTACACATACCATCACAAAAACTTTATACTATCAACAAGTTATGATGCAACTACTACATAAAATTATTAACTGCCAAAACAGAATCTTATTTCACTCTAGGTACTTACATTTCATTGTTACGAAAATAATTTAATTACGTTCATTACAAGAAAGGCACGCGCGCGAGTCGACGCTTTGATACACATTTCGAAAATCGAATTCGGATTTATGAGATCGTTCGTCTCACTCGCACCAATACATTCTGTGTATTGTTTATTGCTATAAGTTTTCTTGGTGATTTTCAGGCACAGATTAATAATAATACCATGCAATGAAAGGCTGTAATTTTTATTTTATTTTAAAAAAAGGCATGCCTATGCGTAGCCATTTCAAGTTAAAAGGCTTGCTCACAAATTAAAGATATTATACCTACTAAGTAGTGGACACCGCCAATCGATTGACATACTTTTTATGAGCTTAATATTATATATAATATGAAACACAACCAAACTCAACTGACTGTTAATTATTAATAAGAAACCATTTATTATAAATAATTGAAAATATAATGTTACATTTTAATTCCACCAATTAACTTAACAGATAATTAAAAAACTTTATATTCATACAGTAATGATGTCAAGATCAATACGTGGATAAACTAGTCGATAAAAACGAAGATAATCACATATGACGACCAATTACGTCGTAGGTTATGTAGGATAATGCCGTATCGATGTTAATTAGAGGCTGGTGCGTACTGCAAACACATTCATTCGCTATTATGGCGCCTTGATCGACATAAGCTATAAAAACAAGTAGTCGACTGAACCGACACATAGTTATTAAGTATTGCTTATAAAAATAGGCTCGACGACTTGACTGGCTGAACCTTTTTAACCAACTTCAAAAAAGGAGGAGGTTATCAATTTTTCGGGATCTTTTTAAATTTTTTATGTATGTTCAGCGATCATTCATGACCACGTTAACCGATTTCAATAATTCTTTTTTTGTTCGAAAGGGAATACTTTCGGAATAGTCCCTTATAAATTTGGTTAAGTTCTGATGATGGGATCTATGAGAAAATCATCAAACATTGCATGAACTCCATTCCGCGCAAAAAAATTTTTGTATCTATGTTACCCAATATCTTTAGCACTTCAAAGATGGTAAGTGTATTTAGAAAATTTCGGAAAAGAAATATCTCTAAGGTTGTTAAAATAAGGGATGAAGTCGGTGTTCAGCAGATGACTTTTGTTTGCACTCTTATAATTCGTTTTGTTGAGGATGTATCACTAAACATAGATGAAATAAGTAAATAAAAAAAATCCGATTTCAAAAAACTAAAAAACGAAATATTACATAAGTGTCCAATCAGTTACTTTGGAGTCGATGCCAGCCGATGAGAGTTTGAATGTTTTCGTTGTACCGCGACTCCAAAAGTAACTGATTAGGTACTTATGTTATTTTTAGCTTTTTAGTTTTTAGAAGTCGGTTTATTTTAAATATTTATGGGTATTTATGGGTTCACAAAAGGTGGATCTAATGCCATGAGGTATTCTCTACCAGTCGACCATTAGGGTAAACAGAGATGTTTTGTGGGCGGTGCGATAAAGGCGATACAAATCCAAATAAAGTGTTTGTGTGAATATTTTTTTACAAACATTTAAGCTACGTACAGTAAATAACGCTACACATAAACTAAATACTATCATACATAGATTACATAAGCAAAATACATAGTGAATGCGTAACGAAAACTCAACGACTAGCGAACTGTATAAACTACGAAGAAGACAAAACTTATGTGATTTATTGTGTAACTTTTGCGATTTCACAATGGGGAGCTTTTTGGTTTAATTTTGAACTAAGTAAGTGACTAAACAATTAAGATTGCGTTCTGGCTCACCTGATTCCTCCAATGTGGTAGCATCAGCCACGATCAGCAGAGCAACGGTTTGCCCCAGCGCTGGGCCCAGATAGGTCTCACCTGTTAACTGCTAAATTGGGACTTGAGCAAGCCGTCACGCAATCACACTATGAACTCTGATTTTCTGATCTTGTATGGTTTTTAGTTGCTTCTACTTTCCGACGAAATACGAAAGAGAATATGCGCGCGATTCGCACTCTTGCTCAACCCAACTTGAACTCACCTCACCCTCCCAGTGTTGCCACTTGAAAAAAACATCACGAAAAAATTTATAAAATCGGTGCAACACTGGACATTGTTTTTTTTTAAACTAACTACGAAAACGATAATGATGAACACATAGATAAATAAATATGACGACGATCACGACACTACAGTCTAGCTAAGGGTTCAAGATGAAGGTGGTGTCATACATACGTGGCTTCCCTATACAAATCTCCATATTCGGTCACTTTCTTTTTTCATATTTCGATATTGTTCTCATGTTTGCTCATGTAACATAAACCTTTACTCGAGTGAAACCGAAAGTTGTAATTTATTCCGTGAATTCAATAAGATCATGTATGGTCAGCAGTTACAGTTTAACGGTTCCAATATTACGTTGTGTTGCTCAGCAAAAAGTCTTCAAGGGCAACATCGCCGACCTTTCGCGCGCGACACCCCGGCCGACACGCTCCGAAGACGTCAAACTTTTGCGACCACAACGTATAAATTATCTTTCTTGTTGATATGCAATGTCATATTGGGATTCTAATACAAGAACTCGACTCGAAGATTCAGAAATTTCTCACCTGACTGAGAAAGGAGTATAATATAGTAATGCGAGTTTATTAAACTAGTAAAAGCTTAGTAATTTGACGATCCTATTGGTGTAGTGGCGGTTTGATTCCCGGTTCGGGTCGATTTAGAAAACGATCTTTCCTTAATTATTTCGAGTCTGCCTGTGCTGGGAGACTAGCAAAATACATTGTCTGGTACGGTTTGTAAGGATGTCAATTCCTTTACTTCGAGACTATCGCGATTGGTGTGTTGTCTGAAACATTTATTATATTTATTTAGTTTATATTCTAATCCAGGTTCGGGATCATACTAATAAATAGTTTACAGGGTTTCTCTTTTCAAAATAAATGATTTTTATTTGCAGAACAAATGTTACAGAAAACAGGTATTCAGTATTAGAGTCAGAGAGAGTCTCTCTAGAGAGAGAACGAGATAGGTCATCATAAAATATGGTTAAGTGAGAATGGCTGCAAGATCGGGCCCGCTCGAAAGGAGCCCGACAGTGGTCCGGCTGTTTCGGCAGTCCCGGTCCCGTCGGCGCCTCTACTAGGGGGTTCGCCGCTTGGTAGGGTGCCTTACGCACTTGACACTGGCCCGATCACGCCCGCTAGTATGGGGCCAGTCACATACGAGCCTGAGCCTCACACTCGGGCGCGTCGCGGCGACCGCTCTAGTGGCGCAGACCTAGGCTCTGTGCCTTCAGCGCATGCCACAACTGCCCGGTGAAGCTGGACGCGGCCTTCTTGCTATTATCTATTTATTATTACAATAAATAACATGCTGACTTACAGTTAGTAACCAAAACGCCAGCATGCTAGTTTACAAGTATTATTACACAGTAAGAAATACGTCAAAAGATAATAATACAAAAGGCTTTCTTGAAAGGCTGCGAGCGCCAGGTCTGTCCAAAAAAAGAAACAGAATCGGGGTTGCGCTTAGGTTTATTTCTTAATTCATTTATTGCATTACATGATAATATTGTGGGCTGGTACGGAACCTGGTGCACATTAGCGCAGTTATTCTGCTGCTTATAATAATAGATTTTATCGCTTTAGCTGTTATGATGGAAAAGACAGCTTTAGACCGCGTGGGAAACTGTAAAGTTTTCATGAATGAACGTTTTGAGGTTTTATGAAGATTTATTATAAATGACTTTACAGGAGTATACAATAAATCACGGCATAGTTAATGTCTGTTCGCTAGTTCTGTAGTCTCATCGCTCAAATGAGTTGGCAGTGACATTGAGTTGTATTACAGTTTGCGATAATAAATTAAAAACGCATCTCTTTAGTCAACGCAACGTTTATAACGGCAGTTTTGTATGGGAAAGTTTTTATTCATTTAATTTAATAGCACATTTCTGCCAAAAATACGCCCAATAAAATCAGCCTGTGTATGGAGTAATTACTTATTAACATTAATTTATTCGGTCCACAAAATTAATCATCAAGTTTTCTAGAAGCAAGTAAAAGTTTTAAAGGCCTAATAAGTCTCATACCAATTCAAAAGAACACAATGGAAGTTGGCTAAAGCCCGTGGAAATCGCATTAGGCGGAGACGACGGAAAATTACCTGACTACACTTGCGAGTAGGATCTATTTAGAATCTCCAATGTGACTTCATTATGTGGTATATGGCTAATGAATCTTTTACGGAGTAGGATTCTGCCATTTACTTTGGATTTTACTGGTTAAAGTATTGTTGACTTGCAAGATTAAATGATTAAGGGCCAATTTTTCAATAGCCAGATAACTTTTATTTGTAGAATAAGTTTGACATATTGACAGTTATCATACAGAAAATGTGTGTCAATGGCACTTTTACACGTCTAATTTTTTTACTTTTATAAGATTTTAGGCTTGCTTATGATATCAATTAGTACGTAAACGTAATTTCAGTATTTGAAATTTAGGTAAGTAAAACCGTCATAGACAAATAAACGTAGTGTAGAACACCCTTCCAATAAATGCGCAAGGGTAAATGCGTGAAGTTGTTACCTACTTACAAAGAATAGCCAAGAATCCAGCTCGGTGGCGTTTATTGATTGAGATGCTTGTTCAGAAGCTCGAGCTGATTATGAACTTATCTTCAGTCAATATAGTTTTCATAACTTCAGTTTCGGCGAATATCACTTCAGTTGATAAATGTTGACTTCCTCAATTGACTCTGCCCGTATTTCACCGTCAATCTCGTTATGAGCGCAGCACGCGGTAGTAGGAAGCCAGTGGCGACATCAAACGGCGGCGCGTGTATATCAGCGATTTGACAGGTCATCTGGAGCGGAGCCAGCGCGGGAAATTGCGCGGGAAACGCTGAACTAGCGCTGGGCGGCGGACTCGCTTTGGTTGTGTTGTCAATTAATATTATTTAATTTGACGTCCTCCGTAGCCGAGAGGCGAGCATGCCGGACTCGGTGTCGCTATTTGTAAGGTCCGTTCGATTCCCGGTCGATCAATGTAGAAAAATAGCTTTTCATTACTCATACTCGGAAAGTAGGTCTGAAGTTGCCTGAGGAGCGGGTTGAAAGTAATACTTTTCAGCCCTAGGGAGAATCGTTTTCAACTGACAGCTGTCAAATTATAAAAAGAAAAAAACGTTCTATTTTTACTATCTATTGAACCATGTTGCAACTTTCTGTACAGCCACTCAATAACAGCGCGATGTAAAATTGAATTAAGTAACATAAAGAAATGTATTAATGAAAGATTTTTTTAAATGACCTTATTATAAGTTTACTTTCAACTATATCTTTAAAAGATTTGGGCAAAATATTTACCATTTTTTCAATGCATGTTTGCACAATTATGTATATTTATTTTTAACATCTATGTATCTACCATGTTTCGGGTGAATAAAGTATTTGAATTTGAATGACGAAAATAAAAAATAATGGCTGAATGGCTGGCCGGCCACAGAATGAAAATAGGCGGGAAAGCAGCAATCCGATCTTCATTTGTTTTTTCGAGTTGTAGAACGTAGTGATTGCATACTCTTTGGTACGGTTTTGTTAAAATTCACAATTATGTTTTCAGCTAATTCATGTTTTTATTTTTACTTTCCTTGTATTCGTAATGAAAAGCACAGTGTTTACCACGGGTTAAATACTTATTTAGTCTCTCGAACTATTGGCGCTAAATAAGTTACTTTCACCCCTAGGTTAACAATGTACTATTTCAATGTTTTCTCGGGTCTAAGTGTTGTGGTACCGTCGTTGATTCTGATTTCCGTAAGACAAGTGCTTTGGCAACTTACTAAAATTAGAGCAACGTGTGTTATGTTGTCCAATATTTAAAATAAAACCTGTTATTTGTTTTAAATAATAATCTAGCTAATTTTTGTGTTTTAAATGCTAGGCTACTGGAAACTATTTCAATTTTGTGCAGTTTACATTTCTTGGATTCAAACTTGTTTTTTAGAAGGAAGGTAAATGTAAGGTAAATCATCAGAATATTATCATTCGTTCCTTGTACTATTCATTAATATTATCATAATCAATCTATATAAGTCCACTTCAGCACCTAGTCCTCCGCCAGGGAGTGCCACCAGAGGTATTTTGGGCATATTACAGATAATATTATAATAATGTTACAGACAGACAGTAAATTTATTAGCTTCATCCACCATATAGAGAGACTAGGCCACGGCGGATGCAACAGGCGGCAACGAGCCGTGCCGCGTTTGACTCGCAGTTATAATAATATTATAATCAGAGTCGAAGCTGTAAACCGTGACGTGCTCATGCTTATTGCGACTGTCAGCTGTTGGCTGGTTCATAAAGAAATGAATGTAAATGAAATTTATTTATTTAGTTCACTTTTCAGCGATCAACGTCGCCTATTTCAAGTTCGATGTTAATTGTTTAAGGCTCATGTGACCAAGTCATACGGTATGATGATTTATATTTTATTTCAGCAAAATTATGGCAAGTATCTTTCAATAGCTTTTTCAAAGCTTGGATTTACTATGGAGATTAGTAATTAAATACATTTTTAAACATCTACAACTCGGTTATAAATGCTCGTGTTTATCACACAAACATGCCCCTTGCAGAATTCGAACCGTTATGGTTCGAGGTTCGGTCTTATTTCGAGATTTTGTTTGCTAAAGGAGTTCTTGTAGATACTCTTACATCCTACGTCCATACGTTGTTAACTTACACGTAAACAACAGACTCAATGTCTTTATAACACACACAGGGTGATTTTTATCAGCTACACTCATGTTAACAAACAACTTTGCCCAAGAAACGAATTGGGTAAGTATCTCGACTTAATTTTATTAGTGAACGTTTACCGTCCATTTTATTAAGAAATAACTAACCAAATAGAGTTGAGATAGGTAGGTATGTTGTTTTTTGGACAAAGATAAGATAAGATAAGATAAATCCGTTTATTGTTATAATTGTGGTACATAAAGAACGTCGCTTCACACAATTAACCTATTAACAGGCATACAATATTTAACTGTTAAAGATGTTTGTTATCATGAGTATAAACAAACATCAAGTATTTTATACTAATAAAAATTCACATAAATTCTATTACACTAATACTAATATTTTAGGATACTGTGTACAGAGGGAAAATACATGCGGCTTAGGGACGTGCTACATGCTACGACCCAAATTCCACGATAATTTAGATCGTTGAAAAAAGTTTTAAAAAAGTAACGCATCATTAAAAGGGTCAATGTCAATTAGAGCGCATGTCTATGTGATATTTCCCGCCAGACAATGGCACATAATTGTCATGCCCCGCGTGTCCCTACACCTGAAGGCGCGAGGATCTCTACAAGGCCAACAATAATGCTATTTCGGTGGCTGAGTTCTGGTCCTCAGATATATGAAAGCCTGAGTCGACACACAAAGAAGAAGAAGAAGGGTCAATAAATTTAACAAATATCTTTTAAAAATAAATGTAGGAACGCCCCCTTCAAGAATAACGTAACGCAGTTTATGAAAATTTTTGACCCTCCCTTGTTGCGCAAAATACCTATCCCTAGTGAAAATTTACGTACAATACAATCCAAAAACGAAAAGGGTTGCCAACTTAAGCATTTTAATTCCCTAGTTTTTTTTATAAAAAAAAAAATGGGCGGGGGCTCCTCCTAAATTGCGTTACGTAATACTTGAACGCCCCCAAACATATGAATAGAGTACATTTTAAGTGTAACAGCGGTTCTCTCGTAAGCGTTTATTCATGTTTGTAGTTTAACATAAATAGCCTCATGAATAGGTATAAACAAAGAGGACGATTGAAGCCGTCGCCGGATAAACAGCGGCGAGGCTACGGTCGGACAAACACTGCGGAATTGGACGCGGTATCGGGTTTTTTCAGTGTTTGAGGTATATTTTAAACATTGACACGCGGCGGGCTGTTTGTGCAATGTGATGATATGGATACCGATAATCAAATATTTCCGCAATGATTTTAATGATTGTGAAAAAATAGGCTAAAGTCAAGAACAAAAAACAATAATTCTGGAAATGGGTACCCTATGTAACACGTCATAAAAATGCTGAGTTCCACCCTCCTTTTAATTGAATCCAAAAACACTATTCTGCAAAAAAATAACCATGACTTAACGAGTCATGGTTACAGAAACACTGTTTTTATGTTTGTTAAATTTTACAACCTACATACATACCGAATTTCTTGTAAATGAATCAGTTAATTGAATTTGAGGCTTGTTTTAGGTAATTTTCTTAATTTGTTTCAAATAAATATTCTTGTAATGAAAAAAACCCAACTAGTCGTCCTAACTTTCCTTCCCGTCCTTTGTAGACATGCGATACCTATGGCTTTTTTATTCTGCAAAAATTTGGTTCTAATACAAGTGTTGGTTAAATTAAATAATCCACGAATCGTACGATAAAAGATCAATTGATTTAATCTGCAAATGCGCCGTTCCGCCTTAATGATATCAATTAATTATGGCGTTGCTGAGCTGGGCCTAATCCACAATAATCGGAGCTCTTTATTTAAATCAACGTTAAATATTTTAATGTTTAATAACCGATACCATTCAAAATCCAGCAGACCTGTTATACATTACAAATGTTTGGCATTTATCTACCAATGTAATATGTATTATACACTTAATAACCAGTGGACCACCCTGAATTTAAAGAAACTGGGTACGATTTCTATATGAGGCTTGCGATTTTTTCCAAATGTATTATTTTACTAGTAGGTAACTAGTGTAAGCCGGGAATCAATTGCTGGAATTATCATCTCTTTGGAATGTCAGCTGTCATCGGCGCGTAACTTACTCAATTTAACGCTAATTTGTACGCAACGAAAATGGAATTAAGTCGAAAAGATTTTAGAGCGATGATTTTTTATGATTTTAAAAGTTCTCTCTCTCCCCAAGACTGTGCCGCTCGTCTTCAAAATGCTTTTGGGAGAGAAGCACCTTGTTTGAGCACCGTGAGGCGATGGTTTGCTGAATTTGATAGAGGTCGAGTTTCTTTACATGACGAATTTCGTGAAGGGCGGCTTACAACTGCCGTCAACGAAAATAATGTAGCTACTGTTAAGCGGCTAATTGAAGAAAACCCGCGGATTACCTATGAGACAATTCGAGGACTATTGGGGATTCGTATAAGCCAAATTCAGAAAATTTTATTGAAGAATTGAAAGTTCGAAAGAATTGAAACTTTGCTGTCGTTGGATCCCTCATGAACTGACAGCGGAGCAGAAGCGGGCTCGCGTGGAATGGTGCTCACAGATGCTACTGAAGTACGACCACGGACATTCTAATGCTGTTTACGACATTGTCACAGGAGACAAAACGTGGATTTATTGTTTTGAACCCGAAAAAAAAACAGCAATCTTGTAAATGGGTGTTTGAAAATGAGAACAAGCCAACAAAAGTGAGGCAGGCGAGAAACGTTGGTAAAAAAATGATCGCGTTTTTTTTCTCAGCTACGGGTCCCATCTGTACAATTCCACTTGAAGATCAAAAGAGTGTTAATGCCTAATGGTATTCTACCATTTTTACTTTCATTTGTTCATTTGTTGTTGTGGTATTCGACCCAAAAGCCGCGTTCTCCTACATCATGACAAAGCTTCTTCACACACGTCCAACAAAACAAAGTCATTTTTAGCTTCCGAAAAAGTACTCGTCACCCATCCTGCGCATAGCCCCGACTTAGCACCCTGTGATTTCTGTATTTTCCCCAAAATCAAAGATTTGATGAGAGGTTTTACTTTTACCAACTCCGAAGAGGCAGTGATAGCGTTCAATCAGCACGTAGAAAACATGCCTTCAGATCTGTGGTCCTCCTGTTTTAAAAAAGGGTTCGATCGCATAAAAAAATGTTTAAAATGTAAAAGAGAGTATTTTGTAAAGCAATAAACATAATATTTTGGTAATAACATGCTGTTTTTTTAAGTTACGCAAAACTCATAGTGTGACCTACGTACATTATGTATTAGAAAAACAATTAAGGTTACTTTATTACTTTAAAAAAAATCAGCATTCATATCATAAAAACATTGTTTTTTTTGAAGTGAAGGAGATGAAAGTACTTACTTTTAATTTAGAAATTGCTGTATAACAGTAACTATGTTATGATTTCGCTTTTCTTTTTAAAGCAGCGCGTGAAAATGCGATAGTAAAAAAAAGGTAAACACGAATGCTTACATATTTTGCGAGTACCTACGTCAAATATTAAATTGTATATTACTTTAATGAATACAATTTCAAAACGACCTATTTCCGTACATTTTCACCACCTTTGTCATTCAAACCGCGCACTGAGCAAACAAATAAAATGTATTATGTTTCACAAATTTATATTACTTAACTGGCTTGTTTGTCTTTGTCGATTTATTTACATCGTTGTTTACATTCGAAATGGCGGACTGAATATCAGTCTGGTTTTTTGTCTCGTTTCCTAGTAAGTTGGTAATGTCGTGGGAACCTTGTAATGGGAGCCGATATAACGGGAACCTTGATCGACCTGCTCAAGATCCGCTACTAGTGAGAAATACAACCAAGTATCTAGGCAATGTTGCTCCACCATACTCCGATAAACTCGTTCTAAATTGTTGCATCTTGTATCGTAAGGTAGATTCTTAGTACCTTAGAGCCTGCAGTCACTGCACACACTGCACACACTTTTTGTAGCGATCTTGCCTGAGCGTCAAGTCGCCGGTCGCGGATGCCTAACGTTCGTTCGCAGAGACCGCCAAAACGCGATGCAGACGCAAAATTTTCGATTACGCATACTAGAAATCGCATTAAGTCTGCCTTATAATAGCTGCAGCTTGTATAGCATTTAACACAGCCTTACGGGAATTAAATAGTTCATACTGCGTAGAATAAACTTTGCATCGACGGGAAATGAGAGTTACGCGGGGCTTGCCTTCAAACTTCATCGCTAGCGTATCGCCAAACTGCCTAGTTGAGTAGTTGAGTGAGTTGAGTTTATTGCTAAGAGCCAAACTAGATTTAGTTGACTGGTGGATCACTGAGCCCAAGAATTTTTAAGGCTGTGTAGTAGTGAGTCACGCAAATACTTGTGTAAAGAGTTCGAGTATTTGCACCTAAGTCTTGGATGTTTATAAATATATTCAAGTACTATTATCAATTATAATTATAAGCTTTGTATTTTAGGGCTTGATAATACACCAGCCATCAGCCTTAGGTTAGGTTGGCCACAAACTAAACCTTATTGAACGTTCTATTAACTTTGATTCGTTCACAAACTAATCAAATCCGAACCAGCACTTGTAAAACCACTTAAGTGTAAAGACCACATAATAATATCAAGTACATAATCAGCTGTAATCATAATAACTAAGAATCCAAGACATATTTCAACTATAAATGTTTTTTAATACCGTCTTGCCTTAAGTCAAAAACCTTACTTTTTAGATACTCTATTTATCTAGTTGACGTGCCTAATTCGCTGCATGGTCTGATTGTATTGTGGGGCGGCTGCGCGGGCGCAGTGAGAGCGTCGTGGGCAACTAGTTTAGGATGTCGTTGAAAGCCGCCGAATTAGTTTCAGTTGACTCATATCTCACGTCAACCGACTGTGGATGGCGTCGACTAGGGATGGCGATGGAACCGCGATGATTAGTCGCTACTTATTAACGGGCCAAGTGCGATTCGGACTCGCGATTCCGAACCATTCACGCTTGAGTGGTTTTTAAACGTACTGCTTGACGCTTTGATGTACATAGGTATTAACGATTCGGAGTCACACGGAAGGACCGCGTGAGGAACTCGCGCATCCGCGGCAGTCTTCGTGTCGGTCCGTGATATTGCAGACAAACTGCAGGAGGCCTACGTTGGTACGGTCATGTTTTGCAGAAACCGGAAAGCTACGTAGGAAACAAATGTCTGGCCATGCCGCCACTGCCGGGTCCTGGCAAAAGGGGTAGAGCCAAGAAATGCTGGCTTGACGTCGTGAGGGCTGACATGCGTGCCAATGATCTTACAACTAGAGACCGTGCGAAGTGGAGAAGTAAATTAAGGACAGCGGACCCTGGGCTCCAAAGCGATGGCTTAAGATACAACCGGGATTGACCGTATAGAAAAAGTACCTATAAGCCTGCCTTTAGTAGGTAATTGTAAAAAATATTAGAATCAATTTGTCTTTGGTTCGATCTGATTGCGTTATTGGCTCACTGACGGTACTTGTAATAAGGCAACAATATATAATTTCTGCCGCAAATAACTTGTATCAGTTTTCATAAGAGTTATGGTTGTGCTGACGTCACTGGCCGCGGTCCAGTTGTCCGAACCCATACATCAACTATTTCCGTCTTGTTCCGATCTATTTTTGTCTCAGTTATTTGTTTTATTAACTTTTATTTCGGATGTCTCTCGTCTATTCATCAAATTGTGACGTCGTATCTAGGTAGACGTATTTAGTTTTGTATCCCAATGGATCTTTAATTTCGAGCGCTTGAAAACACTCAAAACAGTAACCATACAGTTAATCAGAACTCATTAAGCGATTAATTTGGTTCGTCATTCATTTCAGTCATTGGACGTCGACTGCTGAACAAAGGCCTCCCCTAATGACTTATCATCGGGGGGGATTGCAGATATTCGCCACGCTAGGCAGGCGGGTTGGCGAGCGCAGTTTTTTGTAAGATTTTGCACGAAGACGCTGCTGCCCGTCTCGTGCTACATGAATTAGTCGCCTCTTACGACACGCTTCCTGGGAAATTGTATTATGTACGGCCGTCCCCAAACTGCACTCAATGCGACTAATTTGGTTATTTTAAACAAAATAAATATCGGGATAGTAAGAGTAACGCGGATTGATAAATTAACTACAACGAAGCGTACTCGTATTTACCTACCGCAATAAAATATCAAGTACCTTGTCTGGTTTTGTTACATAAAGTAAATAGCAGAAGAAAGTAGTGATTTAAATATAAGTCAGTCAAGTCAATATAGGTAGAGGATTTATATTACTAACCAGTCAAAATATATGGCAGTCAAAATATATAACAGACTGAGCGATGATGTGAAGTCATCATTGGAAATGTTTAAAAAGAAACTAAAAACCTGGTTGATACATAACTGTTTCTATTTTTTTTCAATTTTTTCAAACGAATATGATGTTAAAATTAGTAATTATTGTATATAATAAAATTGTTTGCATGCCAGATTCTGGTAAAATGTGTGAAACGCTGTTAAAATTCAAGATTATGAATAAGCACCAAAGAACACCCATTGCCCTGGTCCCGAAGTACCTAATTAACATACCTACAAGGTACCAGACCATGTTTTTTTTTACCATGGGTGTCCCCAAGCACATCCAGACCCAAGCCAGTTTAAAAAAGCTTTTTCTTACTGACTCAAACGCTCATGGTGACTCCCCGCGCTACTGCAATGGGTTGTTTAATAAAGTGGGGCATCAAATATTATAGAATTAAGGTATTGGCAAGAGTGTGAGGAGTTTTGGCCGTCGAGTTTGTGTGGTCACTTTAGCTTCGCAGTGTTGATGAGGGATGATAAATAATCGGATGATGAGAGATGCGAATGAATTCATAGTTAAAAGCCTAATACGTAGTTTTAAAAGACCAACCAACAAATTCTATGGCAAAACTTATACGATGGCGTGATAATGGTGTAATTTTTAGAGACCACAACATATTATTGTGTGCAGTGTGTAGCTTCTAACCTATTTTACACGTTGAATTCTATGGAGTAACTAGTCATCATGTAGAGTGCGATCGTTTTTCGATGTTTGGCGATTAGTATTTGAAATCGTTGCTGGTCGCTGTCTAATTTTTGATTTCACGGTAGCAGAGGCCCGTCTAATGTTTGATGTCGTGAAATGATTTGCGTCCTTGACGTCCTGGGGGTTCTTTTCACTGGTCACGTCACTTTTTATGAGATTACTAGTGACTACTAAACAATGGATGTTTTATTTTAGCTAGTCTCTACGCATCAAAGACAGAAAGAAAGTCAGAAAAAAAATTGTCATTTTCGTCTCCAAACGAGGAAAAATAAAGAAACCGTTAAAAATGTTTCTAAATGTGAAAAATATCTCAATCTCATAATTTTATCGAGATTTAGCCCTCATATGCTCATAAGACCAGTAAGTTATTGTTTAATTAGAGAGTCTAAAGACAAGTGCACCCATGAGTCACTAATTAAAACAGCTCGCGCGTGGGCCTCGTCTACAAAAACAATATTGTTTACCCTTTCATGAGGTTAGAGTAGGAGTTTTATGAGCACAATTTAAGTAGGTACAGTAGGGTAACCGTATTTATTCAAACTGCGTTTAAAAATGTGTATCTAAGCTTAATACTGGAGTTCACGATCATGGAGTTAGAAAGATAAAGTCGAAAACTTACTTACAGCAAAGATTCTTTGGTTACAGCCACTGCCACTCCTGCTTTATCAGTCTCGTTCGTATGTAGATTAAAAAATAAAGGAATTGTTTATTTCTCAGCACAAACGACAATGAAAAAAGAATAAGTACCTCTTAAATGGACTGATTAGTTACATAATACTGGATGTATGCTATATTCCAAACGGTCATGCACCTCTGTCTAGGGGTTAAAGCAATCGTTTCAAATATTAAAACTGGCTTGCCGCAAATAGGATCAAGATGCAGGCTCCAACGGGCTACGAAACAAAACAAAATGGAATATATGTGACAAACTAAGTATTTTGATATTTTGTATAAAATATCCATTCAAAATTTAGTTCGAAATCAATTAAATCGACCCAAACTGGGAAACGAACCCTTTGTATTCCAGGCATAGTCCACTACACCACGCCAACCCGGTCGACGCTGTAGCTAAGTGATAATCAGAGCCATTGAGTATTGTTTCATATTCAGATGTAATCCTACCGTATCTATTTACTCTGTGCTGCCAGCATAACGGATTACAGCCTAACATAATATTCGGCACACGAAGCTTTATAGGGCGAACCGTTCTATGTTATCTATTATTTCAATAAAGGTCAACATGCAAAACTTCTAAGCAAAGGGATCGTACTGAGAACATATGCGAATTACTAACCTACGTCAAAATATATTTTATCCAAAACCCCTACTTGAAAGTTTGATGTAGTAAAGAGTATTTGAAATCTTTGCGATTAATTATCGGAATCATTTTAGTCAATCATCGAGTGTCAACTGACTTGCATCGAGATATCGCAGTTCCGCGCAGTAAGCGCGCAATTACTGTTCGCTAGTTGCATATAGCATAAATAAAACAGTTGAAACAACACTTTCAGAACTTCCTTGTTTCCAGAAACTTTCCTGTGTTTGAGCTTGAGGATAGTTGTAAACTTTGACACTGCATTGTATGCACAGACATTGACTAGCAGTGTACAATTTATCGGTGTTTCTTGACATTTTGTTTTGTTTATTTTCAAATGCTGACATTCTTTATTATGTGACTTAGTTGTACTGATTTGACTGTAATTTATATTTATTTCATAAATTTTCACTATTTAATTTGTTTGCACGACGATGACAAAATATTTGCTTATCGATAGATCGATTAAACATGAATGCTCATTTATAAATGTCAGAACTTTATCTGTAACCATGTTTTATGCAAATAAAGATTATTCTATTCTATTCTATTCTATTCAACTACAAATACAGTTGTACGAGGAGCGCACTAAAAGTTTCCGGAATCAATAATAAAAAAACCGGACAAGTTGAACTCGCGTGGAGAGGGTTCCATACTAATTATATTTTTATAGGCCTATGGCGACCCTGACGGACTTGCAAATTGGCTAAGCATTATAATCAGAATAATTAAAAATCTTTCTGCAAACACGGCACTTTTACACGTCCCAATCATTTAGTCTACCACTGTTTTGGGGTGACTGCGGGCTAGCCAGTCACTATTGTCAAAGTTTAGTAATACAATGTAACAGTTGGGTATTGCCTTCATAAAATAATGTTGGTTATTGTTATGCCCACATACATTTGTATATTTTTAAATATTCACAGACTCTCAAGCAAATTGAATTAAAGCTCAAAATTGGTTCAATCTTTCGCAATTTTCAGTACGGAACTCTAACAAGATACAAAGTTATTCATAAAAACAAAAACTACCTTTAAAAAGATGTACCCGTGTGCCAAGTGAATAACTATTGACATTACATTGTTGTAGATTTATCTAAAGCCATCCTTGCTATTCAAAATCTTCAAAAGCTTTGAAAAGGAATATTTTTCCCCGTTTTTGCAACATTTTTCATTCATACTCTGCTCCTTTTGGTCGTAGCGTGATGTAATATAGCCTAAATCCTTCTTCAATAAATGGAATATCCAACACAAATTATACTTGCTGATTGTTTGAGATAGATTTACGAGTAGTAACGATGTTCTACAACAGCGTCGGGTCACAATGTTTTAAAGCTGGAAAAGAAAAAACATTAATCCCTGCAAATGGCAACATTTGTTGGTAATGTCATTACGATTGTTGTGACAGCGCGGGCACGTAGTCCTTGCAATAAAATGTGTAAAATAACTATTATTTACTCTAATTGTAGCATAAAATGTACTGTTTACAATGCTTTTATACAGTACTCTATGTTAATTGTGTTTACAATAAGGTTTATAGTGAATTTCAGCCAAAAAATCAACAAGGAATGAACGCCATTATCAGGCGAGGTTATGGTTTGTTTTTTAATGATATTCATGAAATCAACTTACTAATTCATTGGTTCCAGTTACAGGTATGTACAATCAAATACTTTACTTCCTTTTGTACGTTACGTACGTTTGTACTTAGGTAACGTATAAATAATTGATAGAATCTAACCTAAAACGCATTTTTAAATTTAAAATTGTATACTTGTTCTTGATTGATATACAGAGTTACCAAGTTTAGGCTCCAATTCGTCCCAAAATCGAAAATACCTATTTACTAGGTATAAATTGTATGAAAATAAAAGAAAACTGAAAATTTAGCAGCAAGCAAAACAGCAAGATGAAGAAAACATGACACTAGAATGGAGACACATAAAAAATAATAAGGAACCCTCTTCAGACTTCAGTCCATATCAATGAAATTGAAGTGTAACGCAATGGCTGGGTGCTAAGGAAACTTTACAAATTACTGGAATAAACTTCAAACGCCTGGGTAGTAAATACCTAATAGGCAATAGACAATACCATGAAAATTGAGCCAATGCACCCAATATTTGACATCTAGCTTCACTTAGCTTAGTCACTTAGCGAATGGACAGTATGACGCTATACCATGAAAATGGAAATTGATCCAGTGCACCAATTAATTGCCATCTTGCGCTATCACGATTGAGGATATACACATGTTGCAATAGCAAATGGACAGTATGTCGCTATACCATGAAAATGGAAATTGATCCAGTGCACCAATTAATTGCCATCTTGCGCTATCACGATTGAGGATATACACATGTTGCAATACCATGAAAATTAAAACTTGAGCCAGTGCACAAATAACCTGACATCTAGCGCTTTCACACACAGCTGAAGCTGAGGAAAGACGGTATTTTTCAATACCATAAAAATAAAATTTGAACAAGTACACTCAATTTCAATCAACTAGCGCTACTATAACTAAGACATCAAATAGTATGGACAAATGAGCAGGCTCACTCATTATTGAACAACAAGCGCTACTATCTCTAAGAGAATAGAAAGGAAGTATGGACAAACAAGCAAGCTTACTTGCTATATTAACTAGCCTACTCGTATCACTATGCAAGTAGTGTAATGTTACATAACTAACAAATGAAAAATCAGACATCTTATTTGAAATCTTGCACTGTAAGCTGATGCATAAAATTCTAAAACAAAATTTACAAAATCAACACAACATTATAATATTATTATTGTCAGAAAATATTGCAAAAATCTGATGAATACCATTATGAAACCAAATAAACAAAAATAGTTTTAACAAGTTTCTAAGGAATTAGATGGAGATAAGAATAAGAATAAAGAATAAATTTTATTTATTTGGCACAAAAAACACATCACAGTGACAATATGTACATAGAGAAAGAAATGTGCCAAAAAGGGTCCCCCGCTCAGTATTAGCAGCTAGTAATAGCTGCCGCAACACTGGTATTCTGCGGGATAGAAAATTCAAAACTGAATTATTGTGAAAATAAAAATATGAAAGACCCACGAACACTTTGGAAAAATCTAAAACAAAATGTTGTTGATTTCAATAAGAAACATACGGAGTTACCTGAAAATTTGTCAAACCCAGACTGTATCAACGATCACTTTCTTAAAATCTCCGGAAATAAAGTTATTGACATGTCACAATTAACATACCTTTGTTTTCATCGCTTTAATAGTTCACAGTTTAGTATGCAGATTGTGGACGAGGCTACTGTATTTAAGATAATTAAAGATATCACTACAAATGCCCAAGGTATCGATGGTATTTCCTTAAATATGATCATGTTGACCCTTCCACGTACATTAGGCATTATCACGACTATTGTCAACATGTCCATAAAAACTGGTACTTTTCCTGACCTATGGAAGCAATCTATCATAAAGCCAATTCCCAAAGTCAATCATCCAACGGAGTTAAAAGACTTGCGTCCGATTAGTATTTTGCCATTGTTGTCAAAAGTTTTAGAAAAAGTTGTGTGTGAGCAATTTACCAAATATCTTTATCATAACGACATACTACCACAAAAACAGTCCGGTTTCAGAGCAGGCAAAAGTACAGCAACCGCACTCCTAGATGTAATTGATAACATACTTGCGGGGCAGGATGTAGGAGAAGGAGCTATTCTAGTCTTACTTGATTACTCTCGTGCCTTTGACACTATAAATACTTCTCTACTTCTGGCTAAAATGGCGTACTACGGGTTAGATCACATTACACTTAAGTGGTTCTCGAGCTACCTATCAAATCGTTCTCAAAAAGTGGAGGTGGTTTCGTCTAATGGAATAAAAAATTACTCTGCTACATCTTCAGTGCATCAAGGGGTACCGCAGGGGTCTATATTGGGCCCTATACTTTTTATTCTTTACACTTCTGACTTGCCTAATCATATTATTAATTGTAACCATCACTTATACGCCGATGATCTTCAAATCTACAAATCCTTTAAGCCTAATGAAACGGAGACATCTCTGAATGACATCAACTGTGATCTGGAAAAAATAGCAGATTGGTCGGAAAAAAACAGTCTTGTTTTGAATCCGGCTAAGACCAAATTTTTAGTGCTTGGTACAAAGACACAGATACAACAAATTAATATATTTAATCCTAAAATAACAATAAAAAATAACAGTATTGTACAAGTAATTGAGGCGCGAAATTTAGGTATTCTAATAGACAGTAATTTAAAATTTGAGAATCACGTTCTTAACACCATTAAACAGTGCTACTTTAGATTAAAAGTACTATATCATGTTAGGCAGTATATAAACGTCGAACTGCGTATTCATTTATGCGAGTCCTTAATTTTATCTAAGCTGAACTATGCCGATACAGTCATCGGGGGATGTCTTCTGGGTCGGACCAAAAAACTGATCCAGCGAGTCCAGAACTCGTGCGCTAGATATTGTTTCTCGATTCCCCGTAGAGCTCACGTGACACCGTACTTAAACAAGAGCGATCTCATGAATATGGAGACACGTCGTGCATTACATTTTGCAAGTTTACTTTTTGGAGTAATCAAAAATCAAAGTCCACCGTACCTATTCCTTAAACTAACTTTTACTCAGCGCAAATCACGAATCACTGACCGCCTCATTTGTCCTCCATATAAAACAGCTGCATTTCGAGGCAGTTTCCGATACTCTGCAACAAAATGTTGGAACAACATCCCTCCACCAATAAGAAATTCAACATCGGTACACACATTTAGGGTAAAATATAAGTCATATTTATTAAATTTACAAAAGCAGAAGTAAGATTTATTGTGTTTTTAATATTTTTATAGACACATATATTCTATTACACTCTATGTATGTATTTACTTTACTAAATAGATAACCTTATAGTATTATTATTTTTTAATTAGATTTAAGTTTGTTATTATTGTTTGGCTGTCTGTTTGCCGAGGCTACACGCCTCCTCTCTCTATTATACGGCATCCGCAGAATACCAGTGGCAATGACGCGCACACCGCGTCACTACCTTATACTGAGCGGAGACCATTTTGGTACCTACCATGTTTTATTTTTAAGTTTTTAAAATATTTAAATTTTTTAGTATTCTAAGGTCTAATATGTTTTTATTTTATTTTTAACTTGTATTTTATGAGGTACCAAATAAACATTTTTTCTTCTTCTTCTTCTTCTTTAAAAAATGGTGGCCCTTAAGTTCAAGAGAGAAGGTTACAGAGAGACAGAGACAGATAGTTACTATCAGAGGTATAGATTATATTACTGACCATCTAAATCACAATATAAAGTCTTAGCCATTGCAGTAACAAATCCATTATTTGGCTTAAAACATAATTTTATGTTTCATAACCCTCTTCTTGGTTTATTTCATAGTCAGATAAGATAACTGAATGATTAATCAAGAAATGTAATCACAAAATAACTAATTCATCATTTCATCAGTATCGTTTCAGCCATAAGATGCATCCACTGCTGAACAAAGGCCTCCCCCAATGTCTTATCACCAGGGGGATTGCCAATTCTCGCCACGCTTGGCAGGCGGGTTGGCGAGCGCAGTTTTTTTTATAAGATTTCGCACGAAGTCGCTGCTGCCCATCTAGTGCTACAGGAATTAGTCACCTCTTACGACGCGCCTCCTGTTGGCGGTGGAGAAGTGTATTCTTTAAGGCCGTCCCCACACGGCACAACTATGACTAATTACCTAACTATAACTAGGCCGATTCCTTACTAATTAATTAGTTTTTGGGTATTATTGTACCTATATGATTAATTGAAGAATTAAATAGTCCTGCAAAATTGCAGTGAAACAAGGTTTTTGACAAGATAAATTTTATAAAATCCAGCTTGTGACAAATCAGGTGCCAGCTTATCAGCTTTTAAGTTCATATCAAAGGATTGTTGCTTATTAATCAAAAAATTAATGCCACAAATAGTTTTATTTCAATAAATTAAAAAGTAATGGTAATATGGAAGTGCTATACAAAACCCTTAAAAGACTAGGTTTGCATTGCATAATTGAATAATTATAAGCCACCTAGATTTCCAGATTCCTTTACTGTCAGTTTCACTTTTATAAGATAGATTTCTAAACTATTGGGAGAACACTTGATTTGTCCAGTCCTCAATCATAACGATGATGAAAAGGGTTTAAAATAGACAAAATCTTTAGGTTTATAATTTGTTTTTCTAATTATTAAGTTGTTTTATACCAATGGTTGCCTGTTGACTCATAGCTTCCATTCCGGATGCTTCGAGGTTTGCACCGTTTTTTGCAAGACGCGTCAAAGCTATATGTGTGGGACCATATTTTATTTGGCCGACCTCTTTCTGAATGTCTTATTTATGATAAGATTGAGGATGACTAAATGCATAAGAAATAAATTTAATAAAACCGTATTAAGGTAAACTTCTGCAACCGCCATATTAGCTTAAAGGCTATGTGAAGACCACTTATATAATACCAATTTAATAATTTTAATAAACCTTAAGATTTTAAAATATTTATGATAATAGTAAATAAATAACTAGTTTAATAAAATAACGCTGTGACTATCACATGCTAAGAAACTGCATCTAATCACTTAAAAGTTGTGATCATGATCTAACAAAATAATCATACATATTTAATTTCTTAAAATTTAATTAGTCCTTTTAACTTACCATTATTCACACACAGACAACAGATATTCTTAAAAATAAGGATAGATAATTTTACAATAAGTACATAGTAGGTAGCCCTACATAATTAAATAATAGGAGCAATTATTGGGCTTTCACCTCAAATTAACAAATTTTAACTTCTTTGTATGGTGTACAATAAAGAGTACCTATCTATCTAAAATTAAAAACAAATATTCTAGTACTCTGATAAACCTGGTACATGTAGAAACATGTCTCAGATAGAACTAATCCATTTTGGTAAACACTTAATTAACCCGTTTACTGCCCAGCAACAGTCAATAAAAATTTGAGATGGGCATTATAGTTATAACAAATAAGTTCAACTGATAAGTAAATACATTTATCATATTCAATAAAAATTTCTATGTTAGCAAAAAAAAAAAAAAAAAAAAAACATGGTTAAAGATTAACACATTCCTTGACATTATGACTTAATGTTAAATTCGTTTAAATTACCTACATTCCTGTATTCAAATACGAGCTATAACTGAGTCCAGTTGGATTTTTTTTTTCTCTGTTTAGTTTTTGAATATTACTTATAATACGAGTAACAACTGATAATATTTGGTATTATAATCCGATTATACGCTCTATCTTAGGTACTAAATATAGTTAAAGCATAAGTTACCGTATTGAATTGAATCGATATTTTTACCCAAACTATGCATTATTCTTTCCTTAATACTAACATCGGTAAGGACTTGTGACCAATCTTGAGGTTGCTTAACCACGATCACCCATCCATTTTGTGACCAAACTTGAGGTTGCTTAACCCCGGTCACCCATCCATTTAGTGACCAAACTTGAGGTTGCTTAACACCGGCCACCCATCCATTAGTGACCAAACTAAAAGTTGCTTGACCACGGTCACTCTATTATTTAGTAACCAAATTTGAGATTGATTAGCCATGATCACCCATTCATATAATGACCAGATGGGAAGTCGCAATACTAATAAAATAACCAAATTTTATTTTATTTTATCGTTTATCATTTCAAGTAAATCAATATTTTGAACCATTATTGTCATCTTTAGTAAAATTATTACTAATTGTAACCATGCGCTAAGATATAGATATGAGTACATTATCAGCCTTGAGCCTTGAGCCATTAGCGACCCTGCGTTTATAAATTAATTATTAAAACGCTTTCTCTTTTCGTTGCGTTCATTTATATTCATTTACATCTTCTTTTTTTTTGTTTTTTGTTAAAACATTTTATTTAAAATGTACACATCATAAACAATTGATTTCAATGTTTAATTATTCAAGTATGGAATTGCCTTACAGTGGAGACAGAGTTGTTATATTCTGATAACAATTAAAAAATAAATAAAAATAATAATAAAAGACATTTTATCAGTGTGATGTAACACTTTACTATAAATATACTTGAAAGCAGGGCCGTCTTAACATATGGGAGGGCCCTGGGGCACACAAGAATTTGGGAGCCCTATTGCAAAGTAAAAATGAAATACTGTTGGTATGAATTTCAGACTCCAAAAAATATTTTCATATCTCCTTTAGAAGTATAGTTGTTTTTTTTTATAGGCCTTGACCTCCTTTTCTTTCTTTTTAGTTAACTATGTTTCTTAGTTTACAAACATGTTTTAGTGCTTGGGGGCCCCCGTGAGGCCGGGCCCCTGGGCACAGGCCCCGTGTGCCCTTATGGTAAAGACGGAACCGCTTGAAAGTTACGAATAATATAATACTTATACTTTTTTGTCTTTGATTTGCCATCAAACGTCTCTGTATTGTAGTTTTCAAAATGGTTATGCATTTTCTAAACTACAAGCAACTTATTCGCAACCGAACTTCAAACATCTACTCGTAAATCTATCTCAAACAATCAGCAAGTATAATTATAAGATTAAACGAACTTACCTTAAGTGAAGTTCTATCTTAATTATACGAAGCTGATTGTTTGAGATATGACAGTCCCAAAAACCCACCCACTAATACTTTGTATTATCCCAGTGTATTACAGGGTTGCTCATAAGGCTGTCTTTAAACGTAATGACATTACCAACAAATGTTGCCATTTGCAGGGATTAATGTTTTTTCTTTTCCAGCTTTAAAACATTGTGACCCGACGCTGTTGTAGAACATCGTTACTACTCGTAAATCTATCTCAAACAATCAGCTTCGTATAATTAAGATAGAACTTCACTTAAGGTAAGTTCGTTTAATCTTATAATTATATATATAATTTTTCATAATTATTCCAACATAATTTTTCAATTCGACCTAGTAATTCCTGAGATTAGCGCGTTGAACCAAACAAATAAACACGCTACTCAGCTTAATATTAATATAGATAATAAGTTTGTTTATTGTAACCTAGTGAAAAATGCAAGGGAAGGTTTAAAAAATTCGTGGATTTTGTTGACTAGAACTGGCTGTTATGTTTTGTGTGAGCCCCGCTGAGCTGGCGTACACGCTACGAACTAATTAACTGCTAGTGATGTGTTCCGATTGATCGCGCAGGTATTGGGGCAGGTTAAGTTATTGCACTCCAAATTATTGGTTGATATACCTCTGTTCATTATCTGTTTAATTAAAAATGGAATGCTGTTTGTTAGTAAGCGTATAACACTTAACAACGTGCTTATTACATATTTTAGTATATTCATAATACTCTAAATACATTTTTTAGGGAAAGAAAAAATTGAATAGTGCGGTAAATAAAAAAAAAATTGAAAACTGAAAGTGTTTTTTTTTCCAGGTAGGTTCTTGTAGGTGTCGTTCAAAATCTTTTACATCTCACCAATCCTTACATTTTGTATGTAATGTAACTTAATCGACATTGTTACTTTGCCCTAAAATTCTTATCTTAGCCGCCATGCTGTTTTCCTTACCAGTCCCTTTACAATAATTATTTGCGTTATGTGTATAAATAAGCTGTTTAGAGGCGCGACATTTTATAAACACGTTAAGGAGCGACACTCTAATACCTACATCTCATTTCGACTTTCTTTGAGTGTAGGGGCTTTGAAGTGACGTGTGTAATAATTACTTAGGTGTTTGTTGTCTCGTTTCATGTATGACTTATTATTAAGCCTCTTAAATTACGCTCTTAACAGTATACATAAATAACATATATTATTAAGTTGTGTTAAAATTGTACTGCAGTATAGAACTCTTCGTCCGAGTCGCACGTGATCAGTTTTGTATAAATAACATGTAATCATAAAACAATAAATTAACAATAAAAATAACTAACTTAAAACTAAAATCTACTTAACCAAAAATTTTATAAAAAAATGTAAACCGACTTCAAAAAACTGAAAAGATAAAAATAATATCAACACATAAGTACCTAATCAGTTACTTTTGGAGTCGGTGCTATCCGATGAGAGTTTAAATGTTTTCGTTTGCACCGACTCCAAAAGTAACTGATTAGGTACTTATGTGTTGATATTATTTTTATCTTTTCAGTTTTTTGAAGTCGGTTTACTTTTTTTTCATAAAATTTACTTATTTCATCTATTTTTAGTGATACATACAGTGATAATCCTCAACAATACGAATCTTTTCAGTGCAAACATAAGTTAACGGCTGAACACCGATTTCATCCCTTATTTTTCCCACCTTAGAGGTGAAATTTTTCCAAAAAAAATTAAATATACCATCTTTATAAGCTATTCGATAAAAAAAGAATCATCAAAATTGGTTCACAAATGCCGAAAATATTAGGTACAACATAGGTACAAAAATCAGTTGGCACGGATGGAGTTCATGCAAAGTTTGATGATTTTCTTATAGATCCCATCATCAGAACTTGATCAAATTTATATGGGACCATTCCGAAAGTAGAAAGATGTATCGAAATCGGTTAACCTGGTAACGAATGATCGCGGAACATACATAAAAAAAAAAAAAACTGAAGAATTAAGAACCTCCTCCTTTTTTGAAGTCGGTTAAAAATAAAAGCGTGTCCATGAGGCAAGAAGGCGAGAATGCTTGCAACATTTTCTCGCTGAATGGTTATAGGTACTAAGCCTTTGAAAGAGGAAAGAGCCAGCATTCATCATGCATGGTAATTCATCATCATCATTTCAGCCATAGGACGTCTACTGCTAAACATAGGCCTCCCCCATTGACTTCCAGATTGTTTAATTTAATTAGTTTTTTTAGTGTCGTGTTGGGACGGCTGTAAAGAATACACTTCCCCACTGCCAACAGGAGGCGTATCGTAAGATGCGACTAACTCCTGTAGCAAGAGACGGGCAGCAGCGTCAGCTTATAAAAAACTGCGCTCGCCAACCCGCCTGCCAAGCGTGGCGAGTATTGGCAATCCCCCCAATGAAAATCATTGGGGGAGGTCTGTGTTCAGCAGTGGACGTCCTATGGCTGAAATGATGAATTAATTAGTTTTGTATTTCATCAAAACCCATCGTTATTAAGACAAGCACTGGCAGCCACAATGATCTGTGCTATATCGATAGCTAATTAGCTTGCTACCTAAACTAGTTTGCTTGCTGAAGCGTTTCTCGAATTCTTTCGCGTACGCTTCGGTCGTTACGAGACCAATCTGCTGCAAAAACAACTCAGATGCGAAAGCAAATGAAATCACTAGCAGACGTTGGGAAAAAAACATTGCGCAATCATTTTGGGAGATTCCACAACTTAAGGATTTATCGAAGGTAATATTTACACTCGAATGTTTCTTTCAACCGCCTATGACGGATCCAAACCTACAACCTTTCGCCATCTGGGCGATTGCTCTTTCGATTGCTCTGCTTCGGATGACATTAATAATAACATTTAAACTTTCTTGTTGCATTTTTAACTAACACTATTCCGTGACCACGGCCTATGCAATTAGGTCGAAACATCGGAAAAATCAATTACGTAAAAAGAGGTATGTATTGCATAATACCCGTGTAGAGTATAGTGACATTATTTATGTTGTCGAATTTCTTCAAGAGATTATAAAAGCAAATACAGGGTTATTTGTAAAACATCAACAACATCCTAGGGGCTGATTCTGGTGCTCAAATACAATAATTTTTTCTATGGGACTAACATTGAAAACTAAAAAAAAAAAGACTTTTCCATACAAACTGATGTCAGCTGGTGGCGGCTTAGTAGGTATAGGGAAGTAATTTTTTTTTGCGATTTCAATGTTGGTCCCATATGAAAAGTTGTTGTATTTGAGTACCAGAATCAGCCCCTAGGAGGTTGTTGATGGTTTACAAATAACCCTGTATATGCACTGGGTTTGACAGAAATACATCGCAGATGTTGCGGCTTCATACTGAACAGACGATTTCGGTGACCGCTCCTAAGTAATGCAGTACACTTCCACTGATATTACAAACCTTTGATTGAGACACAAAACAACGTCTTAGGCAGATGTGCCTTACACGAGAAGATACTGAAGACTCTTAATAAATTAAATATGTATCTGAGGCTTAGCCTTGTACCTACAGTACAGATTTATTTAGGATTTATTTTCGTTCTGCAGAATACTAAGTAGTTCTGCGTAACTAATGTCTTGTCACTGTCTGGGCCGAACTTAATGTTTATGTAAGTCGTTAAAACTAGCATAGGTAATTCATGGCTACAGGTCAAGCTATACTTTGCCATTAGAAGCTAAACTCTCATTGTAAAGGCGGGCCTTTCAGTGAGAGATCAGCTTATAATGAAAATGTATAGCTGGCTTGTCGTACGTACTTTGTTGGCGTAAGCCAAAGGTTAGAAAGCGTAGGAGTAACAAAAAGTTTAAATCAAATGAACAACCCAAAAGGTCGGATTTTAATCCTTTGTACCATTTTGTATGCTGGTAGATAAATCGTTTCTATATGTTGACTCACAGAAATATTCTGTGCTTCACTATATCTTATTTTTCAGTAAAATACACTCATCTTTGTTATTAACATATTTACTGTTCACAAATTTTGCTCTTTAAGGATTATTCTGTGTACACAAGTTATTGTAGGGGTGATACGTTAAAGGTATAACTGTGGTATAACCGAGGACGTGTCTCTTTGGATACGAAACTTTTTCAATTTCGCAAATGTCTACAGATTACGTAAAGTTTCGTCTTTCTTAATCCTTCTCTTTGGCCGAGGGGTAGGTACCAATTACGGAATTCCGAAATGAATAAACTTTTCTTAACGTCAAGAACTAAGTATAAGATATGAAATCATTTATTCAATTTAGGACAGAAAATTGCCACTTATAACGTCAATAATAACATTTTTGGAAATAAACATATCTCCTTATTTTTTGGGCCCTACTAGCGCTTCGAGACAAGACACAAGACAATCTGGCAAGTGCTGAGAAGAAACGCCGGAACAAACTCAGTCACCACTAGCTGCCACAAAAAAATAAAAATTAAACAAATATACAGGTAGGTAGGTGCATCAGTTTAATGCAGGCTGGACTGACCATACATTCTTGTCATCAAGATAGTCTTGAATTTTATAATACCCCTAAGACATTAGGGTAGTTTTGACATGTGACTTAAATTTATTAATAGAAAGTTCGATAACATTACTTGTTTTGGCCAATCTGAAGTTTGGGACTACAAGTTTGTTTTTGTTTCTTGTGTTATATAAATGAATATCACTTAAAAAAATATTTAAATTTTTGCGTACGTACATGATATTATCAAATATGAATGATTAAGAAAGGTAACTTATTACTCTTCATAGCGTTGGCACTGACTTACTTACTTATATTAAAATAATTATTAAAACGTTAATCAATGGGTTAATTTTTCTATTCTGTCTTTCTTCTATTTATCCGTTTTAAAAAGTGATATGTATGTTCCATTTCCCTTTGCCTGGCGAATATTCTTAACAATCTAAACATTTATTTGTAACGAAATTATGCATACTTACCATTAAAAATAAGTTCTTTTTTATTAACACGATTTTTCATTTCAGGGTTCCGTAATCAAAACAAAACCCCTATACTTTCTCTTTTAAACATCTGTAACTAATTATCCTAGATTCCTAACTTTATTTTTGTTGACTTTACAAAAACTGCGAAAATCCGCAGCGGTATTTAGTATTGTATTATCTTTTGTTCCGTCGCCAACTGTTCGCTGACGACCACTTAGGTTCACAACTTTGTTCAAAGTTGACTCCGAAACATTGGCACATTGTTGTATTTGAGAAAACTTCAGCCGTTTTGTAGAGTTTTGGCATCGGACATGGAACTAATTAATTGTTTAATTAGTAGAGCCCAAATTTCTTAGGATTTAGCTTCTTGATTTTTATGCATAATGTCTTTAGCTTGTAGAATGTAAAGGCATTTAACTGTACAAGTTAATGCATTAAGTTTTAAGGTAAGTTTTTCTCATCCGTGGATCAAGAGATCACTTCGAAGTAACCATCTCAGGATTTTTCGGAATCTATATAATATTGTGTATTTAATATTGTAAGCTACTTAAAAATATTGGACCTGTACCGCACCCATAACCTGTTTTTCTGCATGACCCTAAGGTTGGCTGGCAGATAATGCTTTTAGCATTAAGTCCACCTATTGTACACTTTTATAAGTTTTGTGCAATAAAGTTTTGAATAAATATAAACGTCAATCTAGCTAAAACAAAAAACAAATTTCGTACAATTTCAGTCGTACAATACAAGACATGTTGACATACATATTAGTTACCTAAATGACAATTTAAAAGAAACAGACAGTGGTAAATTTTTAGGGTTGCATATTGACAAACATTAAAACTGGAAAGACCATATCGAATAAGTATTAAGTTAAAGACTAAATCGTTTTGTGTATGCTCTGAAAGTTCTCAGAAATACTGTCTCTCTCGAAGCTGCGGTAACAGCGTACTACGGGTACGTCTCCTCAGTCTTAAACTATGGCTTAATTGTGTGGGGTAACTCGGTCGATATAGACAGAATACTTAGGCTTCAAAAAAATGTATACGGGCTATGACATATGCAATGCCTACCGACAGCTGCAGGCCGCTGTTCAAAAAGCTTAATATTTTTCCATTAACTTGCAAGTACATATTGAAGGCATGCTTAATTACAAGATCTCAGCCAGAATATTTTAGTAAACGCACAGAAGTCTATACAAGAAGACAGAGAACACAGTATGTTGGCTTGCTGCATCAACCACCATGCCGTACCGATATCTATAGACAGTATGTTGGCTTGCTGCATTAACCACCATGCCGTACCGATATCTATAGAAGGAATGCCTTTAACATGTGCATAACAATATTTAACAACCACCGTGACGACATTAAACTTATTCAGGACAAAGAATTCAAGCCACGACTGGTTAAATGGCTGCAGTCACACTGCTTCTACTCTCCAAAAGATTTTTTTGGGTGGAGAAATAGGATGTAGTTATTTCAAGTGAAATTGTATTTGTGTTGCTTCGCTATTAATATTTGCATGCCAGTGGAAAACTGGCTAATGTGTCGTGTTCCTTTTATGTATATTTTATAACATCCTATGTACCACATTTTAGCAAATAAATGATGATTCTGATTCTGATTCTATGAACAGATTAAATAGTATACCTGCTGTCTACATGTTCCGGTATGCGCAGATAGTTGTATTTTATTTACATAAGTTGATGTATGTATGTTATACGTAGGCCACACTAAGTTTTGCGTAACTTAAAAAAAAAACATTTTATAACCAAAATATTATGTTTATTGCTTTTCAAAATACTCTCCTTTACATTTTAAACATTTTTTCATGCGATCGAACCATTTTTTAAAACAGGAGGACCACAGATCTGAAGGCATGTTTTCTACGTGCTGAATGAACGCTATCACTGCCTCTTTGGAGTTGGTAAAAGTAAAACCTCTCATCAAATCTTTGATTTTGGGGAAAATATCACACAATCACAGGGTGCTAGGTCGGGGCTATGCGCAGGATGGGTGACGAGTTGTACTTTTTCGGAAGCTAAAAATGACTTTGTTTTGTTGGCCGTGTGTGAAGAAGCGTTGTCATGATGTAGGAGAACGCGGCTTTTGCGTCGTCTTTCGCGAACTTTTTCTAACACCCTGGGTAAACAAATGGTAGAATACCACTCGGCATAATCGGCATTAACACTCTTTTGATCTTCAAGTGGAATTGTACAGATGGGACCCGTAGCTGAGAAAAAAAACGCGATCATTTTTTTACCAACGTTTCTCGCCTGCCTCACTTTTGTTGGCCTGTTCTCATTTTCAAACACCCATTCACAAGATTGCTGTTTTTCGCGTTCAAAACAATAAATCCACGTTTCGTCTCCTGTGACAATGTCATAAACAGCATTAGAATGTCCGTGGTCGTACTTCAATAGCATCTGTGAGCACCATTCCACGCGAGCCCGCTTCTGCTCCGCTGTCAGTTCATGAGGATCCAACAACAGCAAAGTTTCCGAAATTTCAATTCTTCGTGTAAAATTTTCTGAATTTGGCTCATACCAATCCCCAATAGTCCTCAAATTGTCTCATAGGTAATCCGCGGGTTTTCGTCAATTAGCCGCTTAACAGTAGCCACATTATTTTCGTTGACGGCAGTTGAAGGCCGCCCTTTACGAAATTCGTCATGTAAAGAAACTCAAATTCAGCAAACCATCGCCTCACGGTGCTCAAACAAAGTGCTTTTCTCCCGAAAGCATTTTGAAGACGAGCAGCACAGTTTTGCGGAGAGAGAACTTTTAGAATCATAAAAAATCATCGCTCTAAAATCTTTTCAACTTAATTCCATTTTCGTTGCGTACGTAGAACTTTGATGTGTGATAAAAAACAATTGACAAATCTTTTCCCGCCAATTGTTTTTTTTTTATTCATAAGAAGGTTGCAACGTTTAAAAAAACATAACATTTGAAATTCAAATAGTTCCGATTAGCCAGAAGTGCAAAACTTTTAGTGTGCCCCATGTATATGTATTTGTCTATTATTATTCTATGTTTTGTAAGCATTTATTATATTGTTATTTCAGTTTCTTCGTCTTACGCACTCTTTTGCTCTCGCACTACGTTACCCTACTTAATATTTAACTTAATTTCCTCCACCCAAAGGTTGTCAGGAAGCGATCGCTTTTGGAGATAAGGCAGCCTGATTGTGCATAACTGTGTCTTGATTAATAACCTTTAATGTTTTTTTGTGCAATAAAGTGTCAATCTATTATACCCTTGGTACTAAGGGAAAACATTGTTAGAAAACTTACGCATTTAGATTTAGATTTGTCTGGATGTGCAAGATTCCAAATTTCTTATCGAATATATAAAAACTATTTTAAAACATTAGATGTGGAGAAATGATACTAAGGTTGACTAGTACTTGGTTTTATTATAATGAACTTATAACTTTACAAACTCTTCGTCTTCGTCTCTTATAATAGAAATTATGATAATCAGTATAAGTAGAAATTACACTACTTTGACTGGCATAGTTACTGCTTAGCATCTGCTTACTTCGAACACCCACAAGCAACTGACTGAGTAGCGATCTCTTCCGATACTACTGCGGTGTTTCCCCCACTTTAACTTAATTACGTCACGTCCTTTCCCCAACCGACCAATTAGTGTTGTCAACAAAATATTGTTTTAGATTTAAGATTTGTTTTGTGTAAAATATAAAAGACAATTTTATTTAAAATACATCAAATCACGACATAAATAAAAACATAATTTTTTCATCTTTGTGACATATAAGTATTATGCTATTTGCATATTTTAGGCCAGTTTTAAAATCTTATTGTTTTTTTAAAATCTTCTTATTTAAAATATTAATATTATTCGTATTTTGCTTTCTATTTCTAGTTACCTACTAGCTGTCATATATTAATTATCTAACAGTCTGAGACCGCAGTTCTGCAAGTTGTTCTGAAATAATCATAAGTATTACATCTACCGATACTATCTCATTTACGTTGGTAAGTATTCCAAGAACAGGTGAGCTAATAAATATACCTTTTAACGGACTTGTAATTACACTAATTAGCCAATAACTGAGAAGTAAAACAAACATTTACTTCAGCGCTTGCGCAGGTTTATTTAAATATGAACTCGGCGTTTAAAGATAACAGATTTTACCAGCACGATAATATTTGTGTCGGTGCCTCCATCTTGCCGTTTCCTATGCGTGTATTTTAGTTACGTTTACATTCCTTTATATTGAAGGAATATTTGTTTAAGGAATATAAAAACTAACATTCTGGATTATCAAGGTTGCAAATGGAATCTTTTTATAGACGTACGTACGTACTGTATTATTTCAGTTGTCAATGAGTGTATCGTTTATATAGGGTTACATTTATTTATTAAAGTTTATTTTATTTTATTTTTATTTATTGCAAAGGGGTGCCAAATCTTTAGGAGTGGCTCAGAATCAGTAACTTGATCGAACTATGCAAAGATCAAAAAAAATTTTTTTTACATTTAATTATTTCTATCCGCTGTTGAAAATCGTAAGCATAAATAATTTAACTGATTCATAAAAAAATTGCACGGTATATGCACTGCGTAAGGTCCTTGTTGGCCGACGCCTCTGATGAATGACCGCGCGGCTTTCGTAATCGCTGTATTGACTTTATTTTCGGATATTTAATTTTTTTTTTGTAATACAGTTATTAAAAATAGTAACGATAAAGACGCTTCCTTCTATTGTTCCCAAGATCTTTTTTTTGGCACCCTTTTGCAATGTAACCCTGTATTTAACATCATTGGAAACCAATATCTAGGGACGGCCGTATAGAATACACTTCCCCATCGCCAACAGGGGCGTGTCGTAAGAGGTGACTAATTTCTGTAGCACGAGACGGGCAGCAGCATCTTTATGCAAAATCTTATAAAAACTGCGCTCGCCAACCCGCTTGCCAAGCGTGGCGAGTATTGGCAATCCCCCCCGATGATAGGTCATTGGGGGAGGGTTTTGTTAGCAGTGGACGTCTTTTGGCTGAAATGATGATGATGATCTTGCTGCACCATCTTCTATGTTGTCGGCGTCCTAGTGCATATTTGCACTAACCACCTCGATAATTAGTTTTTTGACATGCACAAACAACTATAGGTACGTAATGTAGGCTATCTTCTTCTTGTTGCTTGTGCAATGGTGCTCTTAAATGGATCTAGCTAGAATTTGGTGACCTCTACTGAATTGCTTGTCGCTCTGTATAGTTCCTCATTTGTGGGGATGTTGAGGCATTAGTGCATCATAGGCTGCGGCTTCGCTTCACAGCTACAACCACTCTGTAGCTCGTTTCTCAGTCACCCTTTTATTACAAGCAAATGGAGAAACTTATTGAAGAAGTTGCCGTGTGGGAACGGCCGTAAAGGTGCCGTGTGCTGGGGACTGCCGTAAAGAATACACTTCCTCACCGCCTGCAGGAGGCTAGTCGTAAGAGTCAACTTATTCGTGAAGCACGAGACGGGCAGCAGCGTCTGCGTGCGAAATATTATAAAAAACTGCGCTTGCCAAGCATGGCGAGTATTGGCAATCACCCCTTTTTCGGGAAGGTTTATGTTCAGCAGTGGACGTCCTACGACTGAAATGATGATGATGTTTGAAGGTGGGTTTAAGCAGCAGGCAGAGCGTGAAAATACGACACGTCTAATTCAACGTCGAAACAACCTTTTTTGAGTGATTATCGTGTCACCCATAATGCTATCCAGATCTAGATCTAGATGGTAATGGGATTTATGTAAGTAGATAGATAGATAAACTACTGCACAAAAAACATTAAAGTTTACAAAGGTTTATTACAATCAAGGCCAATAAAAAATTAATAAAACCAATTTATTTCTGCGAATTTGCATAAATGAAGCTCTTTTACACGTCTCAAATATTATTATTTACCCTACAATTGTGGGCTAGCACCGAGAAGAAGCATACACAACCAGGCGAAGACACAGTTATGTACAATCAAGCGGCCTTATTGTCAAAAGCGACAACCACTACTACTTTCAATTACATAGTAAATTCACAGTAAGAATATCTACTAGATTTGTAACAATGCTTTCTACGGCCACTTTAACAGGTTTAAATAAATAACGATTATTTCTTCTTACACGTGGCAATCGTGAGCTATCAATTAATGTATCAACAACTTTAAAAACTTCGTATTTTCCTGTTTCAGTGCGGTTTCGTGGAAAACTTCGGAAAGAAATATAAACACCGCCGCGCATTCCCAACAAACCGATCTCAAGGTGTCTGAGAACTCTGAGCAGATGTTGATCAAACGCTCGTAAAACTGTTATCTTACGAATCGGTATATCTGAAAGCTTTTATTTAAATGGTTCGTACTTTGAGCGAAACTTCAGCGCACAATCATGTAGTTGGTTAGCATTGTGAATGTTCTGGATTCCCTTATAAAAGAACACATAACTTGATAATCACTGAATAATATTTATGTCAAAATTATTCTCCTGTGGTAACTGTATTTTAATTTTTTAGCACAATCGTTCGGACCGCTGTTTATGGATAAGGTCACTAAAAGCTAAATCTTACTGCTTTTTATAAAACTTTATAGTTGTTTAATAGCTAGTAGCTAGTTTAAACCAGTTTTAACCAATGATAACATTTTTATTTAAAAATGAATCACATCAACAAAATCGATCGAGTTAAACTAATTAATAATGAATCCATGTGGACGACGTCACGGGGTTTTACTACTTTTACCGATTTTGATCTAATTTTCATCACACTAAAATCGGTACAACATAGGTACATACATACAAACACACGGGTTAAACTGAGAACCTCCTTTTTTAAAAGTTGGTTAACAAAATAGTTTTAGTTCCACGTGTACAATTCATCGAACCCGGCACAGCTAATGATGATATTAAAATGATAACCGATGTAAACAATAACATAAATAAGACTGGAGCACATAATCGCGATAGAAATGAAAATGAAAAAATGAAAATGAAAATTATTTATTTGCTTAAAACATGGTGATACAAAGATGTTATTTTAGTGCATGTTCTCATGTTTAACAATATTGTCATGCAAATATTTATATAAATTAAAATGTCATTATTTGAATTCAATTGAAAGATAATTAATCGCAGTCACAATTATATTAGTCTTATAATTTTAATATAGTAAAAATGAATAACATGTCAAAAATAATTACATAATGTCACAAAATTCAATTCAAAATTATTTTGCATCTAGGTATTCCTGAATAGAGTAAAAACATTCTGTCAGTAGCCAATTATGTATATGCCTTTTAAACATTAGTAAAGGCAGGTTTTTAAAACTTTCAGGCAACTTATTATAAATTTGTATAGCCATGCAATAGGCACTGTTTTTAAAAAGTTTCAGCCTTGTATTGGGTATCATGAGTCTACCTTGATGTCTTGTTGACTTATTTTTATGTTCCCCTCTTGTGACAAAATATTTAGGGTATTGTCGGACAAATATGCATATCTGTTTTATGTATAGGCACGGCAATGGTAGAATTTTAAGCTTTTTAAATAAAGGTTTACAAGATTCAAGGAAATGAACTGAAAATGAAAAAAGGAGACGTAAATCTGTCGACACCCAATACAATACTACAACCTGGCTGCACGCCATGCCGCGTGCGTGACACTAGCGTATTAGAAAACGTATTTTTACTTGCATAACATAATATTATTAAGTTACTACGAGGATGATATTATTAATATTATCTACCTATTTTAAAATATAACGATAAAACCTGTATTATTTACTTTCTTAGGTTAGAAGGTCATTCTTGTGACGAAACTTATTATCAGTCTATTGAAAATTTGCGACTCTTTTCACGTATGTATTTTCAGCCATAAGACGTCTACTGCTGAACATAGGCCTCCCATTGACTTCCAGATTGGCCGGTTAGAACCGGCCTGCATCCCAGCGTCTTCCTGCAACCTTTACTAGGTCGTCTGTCCACCTTAAGGTTGGACGTCCTACACTGCACTTGCCGATACGTGGTCTCCATTCTAGAACCTTTCTGCCCCATCGGCTGTCAGTTCTGCGTGCTTTCTAACTTACATTCGTTCAATTTGAATGAGATGATATCGTTGCCTGAAGGCAACTTTCGATCAAATTATTTTATTCAATTAACATAACTAAGGACCAATTTTTCAATGAATATGAAAGCTTTTATCCGACGAACGAAATGATTTTTTGACACATCTAACGTAGAACTGTCAATAAGTCAAACTAATATTATTCCTCATCAAAGTTGTCTGTTTATTGAAAGTTTGACTCTAGTTTTTTTTACCAAATACAAAGAAAATAATTTTTACAGCAGGAGATACCCCGAAAGATTGAAATTCCCACCAAAGAGAACAAAATTGTTTAGTAGAAACTGTTACATAATGGCCATCAAGATATTTAACAAAATACCCACATCTCTGACTGACTTGCCGATGAATCTGTTTAAGAAAAAGTTGCACCACTGGCTTGTAGAAAAAATGTTTTTATACTGTCAATGATTTTTTGAATTTGTAATTATTATTTAAATCTATTATAATTATTTTTTGACATATTTTTTAATTTTATTATTAATGTGATTATACCTAAATACTTATTGTGCTAATTTTAATGTAGAAATATCAGACTTACTCGTATGTACCTACCTTTTCATTATTACAAAACTATTTGCATGTCTGCCCAGGACAGAGCATGCTGAGCCTAATAACTTGCACAATTCTATCTGTAACATGCTTTATACAAATAAACTATTTCATTTCATTTCATTTCAGTTAACTTAGATTAAAGATCAATTTATGAAATATATGCGATGGTGTATCTACACAATACACACAACTACAACTACAAATACTAACTAAGATTCTTAGTCTAAATAATATATGCTTATTAAAATTTCTTTATTTGCCTTGTAACTGTTCTTCTATATTATCATAACATGACCTAATAGTTCTTGTTCTCCCAACACCATTGTCCGTCGTGGTCGTCATCCATTGTCCACAGATTGTTTGTAAATGCGCGCGCGCGTAATTTGTGACGCTTTTTGTCGGTGTGATACGGTTGACGTCGAGTGACCTAAAGTTCAATCAATTTATTTCTGTTATCATTAAGAAAATTTTAGTAATATCATTATTTATAAGTATTCAATATAACTATTTAAAACAAAGTCAAGTGGGTTAGTTACACCATTTATAAGTCAAGAACGGTTGGACATATTTTTATGATCTTTGATATTATATCTGAATAACTATTAAAACATCGGAAAAAATTACAATGAAGAGGCGATATAAAGTTTGGCGGGAAAGCTAGTACATATCAACTATATTTTATTAATGTTTTTTGGATTACGCTCAAAATAATGTATTACCCACAATTTGCTGAGTTAACAGCCTCTCGAATAACCAAATGGATTATTATGTTTTATGAACCACGTTACTTAAGAAACCCTCATTGGTGTAGAATTTACAAATGACGATGAAGACATGATACATACCTCCTCAGAGATTCAGCTTGTGCTGCCCAGTGGGTGTCCGTTTTTCTTTCTAGAACTCCTAGATGCTGCGATTCCGAAAATAATACAAATCTTGCAAAATGGCATACTCACCAATACGAAATCTTTTTATCCCATCATCGTAAATAGGTGTTTATGCTAAGTCAGAGTGATCAAATGAGGCTGTTCCCGGAACATTCACAATCTATCGACGGCCGCTGACGTCAGAGGAATCATATATGCAATCTTATTAGAACTACAATAAATCTTCAAACATAACATTCTGAGAAATATCGTTTTAAAACAACAAAAATATAGCATTTTCGTCTTCACAGAGTTACCAAGTAAAATAAATTTGATTTTATAAACGGGTATTTTCCATTTCAGCCAGGCTGAAATTCTTTATTGTCGGGGTAAAACTTCAAAGCCGTACTTATCTAATGAGACACGATGACTTTAATTCGAGCTATAAGCTTATGTTTCTATCTAAGTTGAGGGAATATGCATGAAAAAAATATATTTTTTTTACTATGTATATAAGAAAATATATGAAATTATAGTGCTAATATTGAAAACAAAATTGATTTTAGGTAAAACATCACCGTAATATAGGTAGTAATTAGAAATTAAGGTATACCTATCTCTTTCTAAAACAACTTTTACTATGAAAAATGTATGGCGGACGTGTAATGTGACGTCACGGTACATATCGGATCTCCTTGTCTAACACGCGACTTTAATGGGCTGTAAGTCAGGTATTTATCAATATTTTTCGAAAATTCTTAAAGTTTTATTAATTATAATTAAGTGCTATTTATTTTAGGACCAAATAAAAAAACATCCATATTCCCCGTTAGCTAGCCCGAAACTGAAATTGTGCTATGGCGACTAGATACCGGATAAACATACTTAAATACTTTTATAAACATCCATGACTTAGGTACAAATGCTCGTTATCATCACATACACATTTTCCCCTTGCGGAATTCGAACCCGCAATCGTCTGGCTTTGTAGTCCGGAGAACGAACCACTACACTAGACGGTCGTGTATTTAATTATGTATATGTTTTGGAACAACAGGCTAAAATGATTTATTATATGGTCTAGCCTCCAGGAATAGTACTTAAATTGCGACGTCGCATTCCATCGTATTTATGCGTTTAGCACAAAAGGGTTGGCGATAGGACGACAATAATTTCTTACACGATGGAGTAAGAAATTATTATATTTTTAAATGACTTACATTTCAAGGTAAAGTCAAATTTTAAAAATAAGTTCTACAGAACAAAATAAAAATACTAATTTATCGTAATTAATTCCAGTCGTCAAATTTTTGGAGTAAAATATGCTTAAAAATTTCCGAAAAAAAAAAAGAAAACGCGAGATGCGCCGTCATTCATCAGAGTTCACAGGCGTATGCCGACGCTGCTCCAACACGAACCTCATGCAGTGCGCATACGCTACAATTTAATCGAGTAATCGTAAATTTTCTACGTATTCTATTTTTCAAATGCAGACAGGAAGAATTAAAAATGAAAAAAAAGTGTTTTTTACCTAGATCGATTTAGTTACTGATTCTGAGTGGTCCCTGCAAAAAAACTGCACTACCGTGTAACTGTAGGGTTACTGCAGCTACTACAACCACAACCCTACCTTGAAAACTGAGTATTTTATTAAGATAACAATACACATAGTTTTTCAATGTTACAAAACCAGTGCATTATTACAAATTTGTTCGAATTAGTAACCCTACCCTCGATGTTGATGGTTTCCCGTAAACGTTCGCATCGGTCGTGTTCCAATGTTTTGAGAATCGATTTTAAACACAGGAAATCGATTATTCCGTATTGCGTTCTCTTATTGTAAACACGAAAGCAGACCTTTGTTAAATATTTTATTTATAGCGTAATTTTCCGATCTTTGTTCAATTGTCCACAGTCTATCTCTATCATATATTATATTTTATACAATTTATCTGGCCAGCTATATGGTACGCCTTGCGATCGTGTCTTCAGGTCAAAGTTTGACTTTGCAAGTCATATCAAGGCCTATCATATTGACTAGCTGAACACACATGTGCCGTGTGGGGACGGCCGTAAAGAATACACTTCCCCACCGCCAACAGGAGGCGTGTCGTAATAGGCGACTAATTCTTGTAGCACGAGACAGGCAGCAGCATCTTCGTGCGAAATCTTATAAAAAACTGCGCTCTCCAACCCGCTTGCCAAGCGTGGCGAGTATTGGCAATCCCCCCCGATGATAAGTCATTGGGGGAGGCCTTTGTTCAGCAGTGGACGTATTATGGCTGAAATGATGATGAACATATAGGAGTCGCCGTCTCCGATAACGGTGTGGAGGACATGATTTCTATCATAGATAATTAGATATATTTATTTAATAATGAAACATCTAAATCGTTTTTGTAATTAATAGATTGAGAGAAGTATTTTTTTTCTTTGTTATTTAGATATTTATTGAAAAATAGATTATTTAATAAAAATATTATTTAAATATCACAAATCTTCTAAGTTTAAATTTGACATTTTAAATCACAAAGCTATTTATATTAGCAAATGGCCATTATATACATTTTGGACGTCCCATATATTTTACCTCACTCACCACTGCTTCGGGACTCTATGTAATACCGAGAAAAAGCAGCGCAAGAAACTCGGTTACTATTGTCAGCCCCTTTTCAAATAAGTATATTTTCAAAACAATTAATGTTCTGGTTAGGAGACGGATATGTATTTTTGAAGAAAGAACGAATAGAATCCAGAAGCACTGATTCTTAATAATGTACACATAAGAGCTAGAAAACCCTATATCAGGTCCATAAGTACAGGTGGATGGAAGTACAGACAGTCAGCAAACTGACAACAGTACAGGGTTTCCGTTTTGCGCTTTGTTTACGGAACCCTAATGATGGCTTTTTTATTTTTGATGTTAATGGCACCCGAAACCCCAGGACAAACATTCATTACAATAATGTTTGCTCCTGCGGTTAGTAATCAAGATGTAACCTTTTATCTGACGGTGGCCATTGTAAAATGTCCATCAAAACATGAGTTACAGCCGCATTATCGCCATTACGCTATTATTAACATCAAACCGAGTAAATGAGAGCGTAATCAGATGTTGATTCATGCCGACACACAATGTTATTCACGTTGCGATGGACTCGCCTGTTTGTTGAAATGTTTGGTTTAGTGATGCACCGAGTTGTGCTGAACTCGAGTTCTCGAATAAGTCTTACCAGTACTAACTAGTTCGATTCAATTCGATGTGATCGTCTAAATGTGACACTTTGCAAATCTAGAAAACACTTGACTAGATTGTCTGCTCGCTGTCTACTACACATAATTAGTCCCGCCTGGCATAAAATCCACCTTTTGTACACTTTTTAAATAATAAAATTATTGCTTAATTTTATTTTAGTATTATATTGTAAATATAAAACAAAACCTTGTGTTTAGTAAACAGTTTAAAGACATTTAACATGGTTTTAACAGCCTTTTCTCTATTGAGTCTTATTATTGAGAAAATGGCCAATAATTGATAACTCCTTAACATGCATGCCTCTTAAGTAACTTCTAAATATTTCCTGATTCTGTGATAAAACTATGATCAAATAGGGTCAACGAGTAAGAGTAAGATTCGTTGCACAATGGCACATCCTTATTGACTTTGCGAATGTTGGCCGCGGTGATAAACCGATCGCCATGAATTAATCGTCCACATCAAACGGCGCGGTATATCACACTTTAATGCTGTTGTGTCTGGTACCGTCAGCAGACGAGATCTTGCATCTTGATGAAACTTTTATTGTTGGCCGTACCGTAGTACCATTTATAGAACATTGATAACATCCATGAACTTTATTTGACATGACATAATTTGTCCCTCTTAGCGCTTTGTCTTATTTCTATCGCCGACGGCATGAGTGTGTATCATAGTTCTAGGAAATCTGCTTCAATGGAACGACCGTAACCCTGTCTATTGTCATCTTAAGGTTCAGGTTTCTTCACGTCTGTTTCTCTTTAGATTCAATGAAAAATCTAGAACTGGCAACTTGCAAATATTATTCCATTTAAAATCTATAGCGTATAATCAAAGTTAATTACACATGAATTATACAGAAAGACGTACAATATAGGCTGTCTTATCGCTAATAGCGATCTCTTCCATACAAATTTAGGTAGAGGACTCCCATAAAGAAAGGGGAAGGTGATGCATAGTTCTTATAATTCTACGTACCTAATACTAAATCAAAAAAATATTGCATAAACCTAAGCACAACATACTTACAACAATAAATATTTATACATATATACACTTAGATACCTAATGTACTACTTGATATGTGCGAGGAAATTTTGAGACCAACCAGTAATATTTTAAGATTGTGAAGGAATTTTGTGTCAAAGACAAAGAAAGTGTGCTCTGAGCCGATTTTTAAAAATAGCATTGACTCAGATTGCCTGATTGCTAAGGGCAAGGAATTCCAGAGGCGGGTGGACTGGACAATAAACGACTGCTTAAAATAATTATTGCAATGGGGCGGGAATCGGAGAAGTAGTTTATTGGATGACCGCATGTGATGACATAGAAAGCAAAGTTATATATTTTATAGACAAATTCATATTTCCTGCATTCGTTCATAAACATCAATATTTGTATGTTATTTCGGCGCCGACAAAAGGAAGTGGTTGAGCGGTCGAGCTATAAACGTTGTGGTTTTTCCAATCGTTGCTGTTTTACGAGCTGATGTATGTTTTATTATTTTTATTAGTTTGAAGATCGCCATGAGCATAGATTTTTCCATAATTCTAATTTATTTAGATTTACGTCTTAGCAGCTAGGTGTCTGGGTTTTATTTTTATTTGTTTATAATGTCAATGAAAATAAAAATGGCTGTGAGTTATTTGATACTCGTAACAAGACAATAATATATAGTATAACTAATTTTTTTTTTGGTAGGACATGTTTTTGAGGGGTAAACGTGACTTATAACTATAAATCATACGTCTTTCAATTGTGAGAAGTGTCTTCACCGATTGCAAGACATCATTGTCAGAGAGCTTGGGCACGTGTATGTAAACAGACTTACACCATAAAAGAGTAGGGTTCAGTAGGCTCTCTAAATAGTAACATTCGTAGGGGTTTTCAGTAGAAAAAATCAGAGGATAACAGACGAGGCAATAGGACGTAGGGCCCGAAAAAAACAAGGTTGCAACAGATAAACCCCTCCCCTCTAAATGATTATCCAACTTTTGAATGCTTAAATGAATGTCGAATTATGGTGCCGTGTGGGGACGGCCGTAAATAATACAGTGTCGTAAGAGGCGACTAATTCCTGTAGCACGAGACGGGAAGCAGCGTCTGTGTGCGAAATGTTATAAAAAATTGCGCTTACCAACCCGCCTGCCAAGCGTGGCGAGTATTGGCAACCCCTTCGATGAAAGTCATTGGGGGAGGCCTGTGTTCAGCAGTGGACGTCCATGGCTGAAATTATGATGATGATGGTGTGTGTTTTCTCTCGCTTATGGAGAGCGAGGCTACGTCACCTATTTCCATTATTGTTACACGTTCGCATCCACACGTTTTCGTGTGAAGCGTCAGTGTCAGTTAGTAGCAGCTATTTCGGTAGGCACGCTCCTCTGGGAGGTTACTGAGGCTGACAATTACTTAACACAATTTTTACCTCCACGTGTAATGTCAATAAACAATGTACCAAACTGTCTCGGCTTGTATTACATATATATATGTAGCCAACAGCCAAAGTAATAGATCCGGATATTACATATTATCTAGCCATTATTTATAATGTCTACTCAATTTAGATAAAGTGATAATTGACACAGAATTAAACAATTAACTAGCTAGTTGTACGGGATAGCTAGTCTATATTTTTTTTAATGAATAATGCATTTATTTTTTCCACCATCTAAGCTGCTGTGTTACAAGAACTGTCATTTTTTTTTTTGGTGATAATTCACATAGATTGTGAGAGACTGGTACCTAAACTAGTTGAAAACTCCCCCCTTTATAAGTTGGCCAGCCCCCCTAGCGTGACCAACAAAACACGATATGATATGATATGATATAGCGTTATATCGACACCAGCTGTAAAAATATAATAGATATAGCCGCCATTCCGGATTTTCATCGAAACATTAATTTCTAAGTCAATGGTTAGGCCGTATTTATTACTTTAACTAACTTTGACCCTTTGAATAATATCCGAATAAAGTGATTAATTTATCACATTGTGTAGACAAATTTGCTATTATATATAGTGACCAGTCATTATGTATAATAGCTATTTAATCACTATGATTGAAACATATATTTTAACACAAATTGATAATAAATTTACTATAATAGTGCTGGCTGTGCCATAGACTTGCATAGATATACGGTACGGTAGCATAATATAATAGTTCTTATTATAGCTACCGTAGCGTAACATGGCGTTGCACCAATCGCCAAACGAATAAGAGTTTACTTTTCGATCAATGAAACGTAAAAAATACTTGAAATTGGTCGTCTTCTAATCGCAGTGAACCTAGTGTTTTGTTGCTTTTATCAACATTTTATCAATCACATTGGCTTCACCTTACGCTGTTTACATATAATGCTCGCGAGCGGCGCGCGTGCAGTTCGCGAGCGGCGCACGAGCCGCCTATTTCTCGGCGCGTTCGCCAGATCTGTAAGCACCCTAACAAACACTTGTATGTATTATCCAATACACGTTAACAGTAGCACAATATTTTGTTTCTTAGAAGAATTGTAAAGTATATTATGTTTCTTTCAACATAAAGTGAACGACGTAAATCAACTTATAAAAATGAAAGCGGAAAGTGCACAACGTCACGAATGTGCGAATCGCGCTCGACTTGATATTGTGCGTCGAGGTCGCAGGTTCAGGTCCGGGTCAAGGGCGCCCATTCATCATTATCCATGCTGATGAATGAATGAGACGAATGAGAGCACCACTCAATGGCAGTGTTTTCACACGGTATCAATCTACAGACATAGCCCAGATAAAACAGAAAGCCAAACTGTCCAGAATCAAATGTAGTCTGCATTATAACAAGTTCTTAGTTACGTCACAGTAGTGTACTATGGTTACGTTATGAGACTTAGGGCCACTTATGATCTCTTAATTAAGTGTAGGTTTAGTCTAAATATGGGTTGAAACACCATTATGTCTCTATCAACAAACAAACTGATGTATTCAGAATATTATTTAAATTTATCAAAGTCAATCCTTTGTTTACACTTCTTTACAATACGCCATATTCGTCCATCTGTCTATCTGTTTGTCTGTCCGCGGTTTAGCTCAGAGACTCTTTGTATTAGAAAGCTGTAATTTCGCAAGGGTATACATATTAATCGCAACGACAAAGTGGTAGAACAAAATCTTGCAAGCAAATTTTTTACCCTCCCTGTACAACTGGGATTTTTTTTTTCTAATCTATCACATAGTGTCGTGTCGTTAGATAAGTTGTTTCAATATATTGTGGGTATGCAAACACCATTTTTCGATAAGGGATCCGTTTGCATAATACCTATTAATTTAAAATGTTTAATTTTTTGTTAGGGTCAAGTGACCCTCTACCAGCGAAATGGTTGCATTAGGAATGATAAAAAAACACAACAGTAGTGTATATATATTAAGTTAAAAGAAAAAAAAAACATACTGATGTACAGAAAATTGAGTCAATCAGTCGAACCGAACAAATGAATTCCGTCTGAAACATGCCAACCGCTGGTAAACAAACACACAGTGAAATGTCTGTTTTGTGTGTGCTGTGTGCATATAGCAAAAGCAAGAGTTGTTAATACAATTGCAACTCTTACTTTTGCGCTACAGCCAGCGCAGGCGCAGGAAGTACGGTTTCACTGCCGCCCGCTTGACCGCGACGGGTTTATGGGGCGAAAACATATTAAAATTAGCCGTTAAATTGCATCGATCCAGTTTGGCAACAGCAGAAGCGTTAAATTAAAAACATCTCTCTTAAATTAGACCCATGTTATGGAATTTACCCAATTGCTGGTGATTACGGAGTGACGAAAATTATATGCGTGGTAAAAATGTACAAAATCGTTCAAGTGCCCGTCGAGCTCGCGCATCGGGGGTTCCTTACAACGAAAAGGGAAGATCCATAGGTTCTAATTCCCTTGCGGGAGTCGAAATGATGCTTCATAGCGGGCCATATCTTTTGCTTTTACTGTCTTAGAAGTTTGATCTTTTCACTGCTAAATAATAAATAAATAAATAAATACTTATTAAATAAATATTGGACAGCATCACATACATTGCTCTGATCCTATGATAAGTAGCATTACGAGCAGCACTTGTGTTACAGAAATCAGAAACAACAACGGTACCGCAACACCCAGACTCGAGACAATATGAAAAGTTATTTTTCTGCATTGACCGACCGGTAATCCGCGAACCTCAGAGATAGCGACACCAAGTCCGGCATGCTCGCCTCTCGGCTACGGAGGTTGTCATAACCACTATAACTGAGTATTTAATAATAATTTCAACTTGATACCTCAACGCGTTTCTAATGAAAAGGTTCTTAAGCAGACGGATAACAAAGTGATCCTACAAAAGTTCTTTTTAATTTTCAGGTACGAAACTTTAAAAACATGCAATCTTTCCACTCTGAGTCCTCTTTTGTACTTTTTGTTTAAACTCTGTCATAGTCTATACTCACTGAAAACGTGACGCAATTTATAATGGCGTCTTTGCCTTGTCTGAGAATTTTTTTTCCTTAAAATATCTTTGCTAACAAACGAGGCCATGTTTAGAGATATCATCCTGGCCATTTATCACACTCAGATTTGGGTTAGCCTGGTTCTCTTTCAGAAGAGATAAAAATTCTGTTGTAACTACTTCTATACTAAGAAAAAATAACTTTCCAAAGTTCATGTTAAGCCGCTCATGACTATTAAGGGCTCTCAATCACTTCGCTAATGGCACCGAATACCAAAACGTCAGTGTCGGCTCAGATTCGTCGGATTCCATGTCGATCCATTGAGTTGATGCCGCGGGATCGGTGCAATGTGATCTGGATCCCGCTGAGCGAGATCCGCGCCACACGCAACATACAACGGCTCACGCGCAGCGGTGCTAGTTAAGGGATTAGCGTGATCCAGTTTTGATAGTTAAAGAGCATTGAAAATTTACTTGAATAAGAATTACCAATCTTTTGATCTGATTTGATTTTGTTTGGATTCGGTAAGCACTTATTCTTTTTTTTTTAATTGAAAAATGCCACTGGTTTGAAGCATTTCCAAAACTAAAGGGTTTTTTTTAATATTCCCATTAGGCTGTAAAAAAAAAAGGTTTTAATCCTACTTTTTTACTTGACAGTTTCCAGAACTCTCTATTTAATTTTATTAGTTAGTCATTTTCTTAAATTGGACAGTTTCTTTTTCGACAGATGCTCACTAGTTTTTTCCGTATTCATTCTGATGATAGATTGAATTGTCTTAATATTAAACTTAGACTTACCGAATATAAGGTGCTTCATAAATATTTGCAACGGCTGAAATGGGTAAAAGTATTGCTTATATAGATTATTATAGTAGTATAAGTATTGCTTATATAGATATTTATGAAGCACCTTATATATTATGTCGGAAGGTGTACCTACGATGGATCGCACATAAATCGCTCGAGCTCGTGCGTTGTGCCGGCGCACCATGCCAAATGCCATGGTCCCACATAAGCGACCCACTGCACCACTTTCTTCGTTTACGAGCCTGGAATAGCTTCCGTGCTGCGTGTGCGCATCAACTCGTAAACAAACAAATACAATCAAAAAGTTTTCCACATAGTTGGGGGTTTGTTTACGTATGAAAGACACTTTGACCAGTGTTTAATTTTGAATTTGAATTAGTAATATGACATTCGAGCTTTCACTTTCCACAATTATTTGTGGCGAGATACAAAATTGACGATTCCTAATTCAAACAGAGATTTCTAACTACTGACTCGAATTAAAAATTGATCTTTAAATGTGTAAGTCTTAAAGCTAATGAGCTGACTAAATAGTCAGGGGACACACAGTTAGACACATTGTAGCTAGCTATGTTATTGTAGTCATCATTAACTTCAAGTCTTTGTGCAAGTTTTCGTAGTCCTTGCATAACATTACACGAAATTTACGCCTTTTCAAGTTTTAACAAGAGCAGCTAAGCAGTCTATGTTCAATGGGAAATCGGTAACATATGGGATGAAATAAGATATTTTTAGGAAGCTTAGAAATGTGCACGGCGAAAATAGTCGCTTACGTGTGCTCCAGAGATTCGATTTGTTTATCACGGCATGCCTGTTTGTGATGAGTCTTAAATGACATTCGACATTGTCTAGTTGTATGCCATGTTATCACGTCGAGGCTCTCTCTACCTTGCCGTAGGTTGGGCCCGATACTAATGTGTGATGTAGATTGTGTCTGCTCTGCCCATCGAGTACCCAATATATGCTCGATGGCTCTGCCATTGCATGTGGTTAAAGTGCAAATTATTTATGTCACCATATTCCCAGTGCAACTTTACTGAGCTAGTCAATTGTAAAATTGAGACAGACACAAGACTAAGTGTGTGCAAGAGTGATGCACATATTTGATGAAACATCATGCGTTTATATGCGTTCAATGCAAACTGATTGCTTTTAAACGCCGTAGTTTGGTATTACATGCAAATTGATGGCGAAAATGATTGGCTCTGGGCTCGAAGTAACAACAGTCAGAGATCAGTTCAATTGTGTCTGTATGGGCTGTTGATAGAGCCTGGTCGAAACGGGTTTGAGCGTGTGAATGTACTCACATTCTAGCTGAGGGTGACTTCACACGAAAGAATGGAGTAGGTACGTACGCTATTTGGGAAGCTATGTTTTGTTACTGGCAAAAGTGCTAATAAACATTTAAAGGTTTTTGCTAAAAAATATAGCTTATGTCTAAAAAGCTAGAGGGAGCTAACTTTAAGGACTATTTTATCCAAAAAAATATTCTACATCAGTACCTACCTAAGACTGGATTGGTCTTGCGATCGTTGATCTCTCTCATTCGGGATCAAACATCTAATTACCGCATAAAAATAAAATAAGCACTAGACTAAATTTGGTTTAGCATTAATCTATTTTTACATCTCTTTATTTTAGGCCTTTGAAAACACCACAAACGAACCTTCGATATAAGTACCTATAATTAACATTTTCAAGAAAAAACTATTCATTAACATAAGCAAAGTAAAACCCCAAAAACCAATTTAATACCTAATTAGGCCATTAAGCACATATTTGCTGAACTTAATTAGCACTGTGTCTAGTTTGCTAAGGATTCGTTCCGGACCTACCTAAACTAATAAAGACAGAAGTACAACAAAACCATTACACGTTTCTAAAAGTTGTGTAAAACGCTAGCTATCGTGTTAATCGTGTGAGCTATGGGGCATACAGTGACCAACACAGACATACAAGTAAAAAACAAAAAACTTGACTATACCCGATTTCCTGATTATTTCATTCAATGCTATAGCCATAACAAATTGATGGGAATGGGTTACCTTTATAAAATGCCCGATTTGCATTTACGGCCTGCTTTAGGCTTAAGATTAGTGTCAGGCAATGGCTTAAGTTGTCTACTGCTTATTATGTCAGGCAATACAGAAGAAAATCTGACAAAACCTTGCCCATCAAACACCGCTAAGCCTTTTCCATTTCGTAAGACAAGAGATCCCAATAAAATCAACCATCCTATAATATTACCTACTCAGAACACTTTATGAGTAAGTGTATAGTAATACTTACTCTGCTCTTTTCTGAAGGGTATACTTTACTGTCAATTGCATAAATGCACAAATGTGAACCGATTTTGATGATTCTTTCTTTATTGAATACGAGTAGCTTATACTTTAAAGATGGAATATTTAACATTTTCGGGAAAAAATTCACCTCTAAGGTTGGAAAAATAAGGCTTGATATCGATGTTCAGCACTTAACTTTAACGTTAGGATGTATCACTAAAAATAGATGAACTAATTAAAATTTATTTTTAAAAAATAAACTGACTTCAAAAAACTAAAAAGCTAAAAATCGATGAGAGTTTTTTGAAGTCGGTTTATACTTTGTAAAGTCAACTTATAATCTGAAAAGCTATCTCAGATTAATGAATCATAACGATAAAATCATTGCTTGGACGTTTGCAATCTCTCCAGCTATTTCTGGGTCATCCGCGGTCTAATTGAACGCAAGTTCAAGTGTGCCGCTATCTAGTATCGTGGCCATTGATCAACCCATCGACGGTGATTAATATCAATTTAGATAGGCGCTAGAGTCGTACGAGACATCTAAATGACACTTCCACGATCGAAGATTGTGGGGTTAAGGTTAGATTCGTTTTTTGCTGAGAGATTAGATCTTACAAACTGTGAAAGTGCTTTTGTAAAATCAGTTAACGGCCTTCATGGAATCAAGGAATATTTCGGAGTACTCGCATTTAATTTGAAAGTACTTTCATTCGGTTTGTGAAACTGTTCATGAAATAAATTCTAAGTTCAAAGAAATTGATTTAAAATCATTTATTTTTCTTCTCTAAATCTTTCAGATGCACCTGCACGACCTTTACGACCTTCGACAAGAACCAGAGGAACAGCGCAGCCAGCACCCACAGGTCCACGTGGTACCTCTCAAGGGTAGGCACCATCACTGCAGGGGAGCGCAAATGGGGTGCTCCTCCAGTGGAGATAACCAGCTCTACCCAGTGCAGAAGTTCCGAAGAGCCGGGCGGTTGAATGCGTCGCTGGAACACTGCTGATGCCTGTTGCATGTTGGAGCGGTAGCTGAGGAAGTAAGAAAAACGATAAACCCAAATAACAAACCGTTATGAAGAGAAAGAACATCTAATTACTATTGATTGAAGATAGTTGTACATTAAATGTAGGTGTGTACTAGAAACAGTAACATTTTTTTGTCGATTTTTAAAGTTAAGAAGACTTCTTTTAACTAACCTATTATCTCTTAGTACTTCTCGAATCGCACCCTCAAGGGTCCATGGTAAGTATTTGGTAATTTCGACCTTTCGTCCCAAACCTCGATTCACCAAAAGGTCTACATTCACAAAATGCTCGTCCAAGCTTGGGACAGCAACAAATGGAACTCCACAATGTGTAGCTTCCATAAGAGAAGACATGCTTCCGTCAGTGACAAATAGAACGGTATGGGGATGATCTGTAATGGGTATAAATCTTATTAAATACCTTACTGAATATAGCATTGGTCATTAAAAGTTTTATTCCCTGAATAGTTTTTAGTTTCATAACGAATGTTTCAGTTTCTCAATAACATAAGGCAGTAATTGTGTGCGATTATCAGTAAATACCTAGTCATCTCACAAAAATATCTAGAAAATAATTCTTACTCAATATGCTCAATTGTGGTGCCCGCTCTAGCAGACGGACGTTCTTTGGCACATACTCCACTGGGTCTTCTAGCTGCCACAGCACTAATAGATCAAGCTGGCTCAGAGCATCCAATATTTGATTCTTCAGCTGGTTCGGTATCTTCCCTTGTAGTCCTAGGTTCATGAAAATTACTCCATCTTTGGCCTTATCCATGAATGCTTGTAGGTTCTGGAAAAAATTATACATGGCTTGATTGACCACATATCTGTCTCTGTAAATTGATCATCGTTTCATTGTTTTGTTAATGATAGAATGCATTATTTGAGCAATGTCATGAAGGTATGTTTACAGCAAGTAAACCACTGCTGTACAGCAAAGAGACGTATTAAGATAGTACACAGCGTGATTTTAGTGGTATTATGCTTGATGTACGTTCCATTATCAGTCATCGTCCAGCTCGGATGGAAATAGTTTTTCCCACCTCAAAGAAAAACACTGCTGGGCTGACAGTAACCACTTACAGATTTGAGCAATAATAATAAGGGAAATGAAAAATACCAATACTTTTACCTTAGGCAAAGGCTTGATTGGTTCACGAATGTGATGTCCCCCAATAAGTTTAGCGTTTTGTGGCAACGGCAGCGTCTGCCCTAGCGGCGGGTGAGAGTTTACTAGCGAAAGAGAACCATTGTACACTACATCTTCGTAGTTGGGCAAGAGTCGCTTGCGCAGCTGCATCGGCGTCCGATATATGGCGTCGTAAGCCGGTATCTCTATAAAGTGTTCTATGTAGCTGAAATTGAAGCCTTTTTTTAGGTTTTGGTGTTAGATCCTTTTCAAAGACAGTTATGTAACAATAATCGGGTCTTTTTTTGTTATGAACAGTAATAACGAACAGCAAATTCTTGTATCAGGATTCAGAATAAATAATACTTACTACATCCAGAAATTATAATAAACTTGCAACCCTAGACCGTACGCCCTCTCCCTAGTAGTGAACGGTACATTGGGCATATGCCCAGACAGCAGGTCAACACTATACGCTGCGCTAGCCTCCTCGTGCACTAGTCTCAAGCTATGCCAGGAGATGTCACCGTGGAGGTACCAGATGAGAGGACATTCGAATAACGATGCAAGACTGAAATGAAGGTATTTTAGTTTAGAATTGAATCAAATTTAATTCTTGAACGTAGATAACATAGAAAATCCAGGAGAACAAAATCCTTCATTCTTCGTTCTTCTGAAGCAAAGACGATAAGAATGGTGAACCGCAGAGCCTTTTGGTCAGAAAGTTCTTAAATGTAGACTACGCACGGGCAACCTTAGTGCCCGGACGAACAACCATCCCTGTAACCTTCACTAGGACACCTGCCAGTGATCGCGTTAGTTTACTTCTAATAGCCATCACTGACAGATCTCAAACTTCTCAAAGTGAATGTCACATGGGTTAATCACGAAATTCTGTTTAGGACAATGGATAAATAAATATAACGCTATTTAGAACTGTTAACTGTTATTTAATCTTGGTAAGGCTTAGACGCAAAAATTAATTGATAAAGTGTAATTTTACTTTTCAGGTCGGCAGCGGCAATCCCGTCATGTTAATGGGTTTATCGCAGTAACTTAGAAAATACTTAATATTGTCTAAAGGCGAAAGGTACCATTAAGGAGGAAAGGGATTTAACTTTTACTAATTGAAAAGCCCCTAAGGAAGACAGGGAAGACTCGTTCTGAATACAAATTATAATGCAAACAAAGGATCGCCTTTCAATAAGATTAATAACAACCGAACTTCCACTTACATTGATTTCGCGCCCTCGAAAACTGGTGCTGTGTGAAATTAATTAAAACGAATGATTCTGAGAAACTTTGCTTTGAATTAGTTCAGGTCACAACTAATTTACATTTTCTCCTTGATTCTAATTACTTACGGAGCCAGTAGCCCGCTGTGGAACCAGTCTACGATGACAGCGTCAAAGGTGGCAGAAGACTCGTAAAGCAGGTCCCTGAGAGCTTCGTGATGTAAAGCATTATGTGCGTATTTGGGACCAGTCTTTAAAATGAGGTGCACAGGTTGTCTGTTGTATGATATTTGCTTCACATTTTGCTCGATAGCTGAAAATTAAAAAAAATAGAAAATCGATTGTAGATAGTAAATCAATGAAAACTCTCGAATTTGAGTTGAATTAATAAGACATGGTCTGAAAGTGAACACCGTGTCAAATATGTATATTTAAATTATGTATATTTTAATATAAGTATTTTATTTAACGTATGAACGGAATAATTTCAACTGCACATTTACTTGTGTCAGGCATCACAGTGTTTATAAATTTCGAAAGGTTTAATACAAAAATACTGTACATTTTCAATTTATTTGGAACGTAACGTAAGTACATACGAACCTAAACCAGAATATGCAAAATTAAAGTTGTTAATTCATTCTTAGGGAAATATATACAAAAATAAAACTCTAAACCTAATTATACGGCAAACGCAAACCACCAATATTTTTAAAGGGTCAATCTAACAACACCCCAAAACATGGGAAAGACGAGAGAAAAAATCAACTCAACTTTACGTGTAAGGGAGGAGCCATAAAAAAGCTTTACTTTGTCGGCATAAATAACATGTATACCCTGATATTACAGTTTTCTATTACTACCCAACAGTCTTTGAGCTAAGCCGCAGACGGATTGACAGACTGACGGAAATGGAAAACCTATAAAGGGTAATTACATTATTAATGATAGTCTGTTACTGTTACCGCAATATTACAAAACTACACACTTATATTTTCTACTTCGCACCTCTCGAATAATTTTTCATGGTAGATTTAAGAACTACCTTGTATGCACGTACAAGGAACGAGAGTATAAAATTATAGTTCTGTTAGCACTATCATAAACAGCAACTAGTATGACGTTTGATAAGTAAGTATAACTGCAACAAACTTATCTTAAATATAATTTTATCGTGTCTCATTTAAACTCGAGCTTGTACTAGTTTTTAGTCTATAGATTCTCGTCGTGTTCGCAACAAAACTGGAGTGGGTAATGCGAGGAGACGCCTGAAACTATTCCCGACGCTCTCTACGTGCTTAAGCTCGCTTTAGTCTTTCAACTTTCGAAGGAGTTATAAGTTGTGCAGGTTTTATTTAAGAGTGACATTGATACTCCAAGAAAGGACGAACAAAGTACTGAAAATGCAGTTTTTAATAAACACTGAAGGGGCAGTGGGCAGGTCACATGCACGAAGAACTGACGGCCGATGGGGCAGAAAGGTTCTAGAATGGAGGCCACGTACCAGCAAGCTCAGCGTAAGACGTCCACCCACAAGGTCGATGGACGACCTGGGAAAGGGTGTAGGAAGCCGCTGAATGCAGGCCGCTTCTAACCGGGTAATATGGAAGTCAATGGGGGAGGACTATGTTCAGCAGTGGACATCCTATGGCTGAAATGATGTTGATGATGATGAATAAACACTTTGTTTTTAAGAGTAATGTATTTTTCGGAACAGGGAAAAGATTTCTACCTCATAAGTTATTATTACAAAGATTTAACTTACTGGATTGTTGAGTGAGTACGGAGCTGATGTCAATGTACGTCAGGTTGAGATTCGATGTTCTTTTGGGGTACACAGACACGTACGTGACCTGATAAAAAGTTAATCATCCATTTTTATCTTATTTGGTTACGCTGAAAGTACACTAAACAAATTGAAAGAAACATTGTTTTCGGCGTCACAAAAACATTTACCAAAGAACATGGCAAAAAATTAATTGTGTTTTGATTAGATGCGACATTCTGTTTTATTTCTTTATTCAGTATATTTCACAATCCAACCAATTTCACCCAGTAATAGTGTTTGCGTGGGTAGAACTACTTCTAAAGTTTTAATAGACTGGAATATTTAAAACAGAAAGTTAATTTAGTGTCGCACGTTTTTTAAATGTCAAATGAAGTTACCACATAGTTGGTAAGTTAGTATTATTTATTTATACATCACTAAAATTAATTCAAATACAAGTTAGTACTTATTTAGCATAAGCAGCAGCAGAATAACCTATTATTTTATGGAATGAAAAAGGTGCCTAGGTATTTTACTATGTGATGGACTACTGAATCTAGACTTTAATTTTAACTACTATTACTACTACTAATTTTAACCCATTGTCTGTCCAAATGCAAACAAACAGAAATTATCAAGAAAAATAAAAATATATGACAGGGGCAGAAGGTTTAATTCATGTTTCTGGGACGTGACTCGCCTCTGCGATCTAAAGTACAAGTAGCGCCATCTCTTGTCAGCGTGGGGAACTTCTAATATAATAATAAGCTACCTCATGCCCTCCAGCCAGCAATGTCCTCACTACAGCGTCTCCCAAATCACTGTGAGCCCGGTCCGGCACCGGGAACACCACCAGGATCCTGCTGGCAGCACATGCGCTTATAAAGCACAACCAAATCGCACTATACACCATTTTAGTAGAACTACTTGAATCGTGTACTAAGATGAAATTGAAACCGTATAGGTAATGTCAGCGTGATTTACTTGTTACGCAAAAAAACTCGCCAACAGCTAACGTGAAGTGGCAGTCACTGATTTTACTTTGCACAGAGATTAATGCCTGCAAAGAGAATATTTAAAAGCACTGCTAAGCTACACCAGCGCTAATTTACCTCAAGATTACTTATTTTAGGCGTGACTGTGCCCTTCAGATGTTCAGATACACCTGATTTAAGTGGTCTTAGGTAACTAAAGCAAGTGGTTATGTACAGACAACAGCACGTCAATCTACCACAAAATCTCATATTTTCTCAATTCATATTGATCTCTACGTGTCGGACTTAAAGTTGAAAATCAATTTCAATGGTCTTCAACTTTTTAGGTTGCTTGACCTACCGTTGTCAGTACGTGTTGAGTATGACACACTTACATGCATTATTTATTTTACCAGGCAAAGGTAAATTCTAAATAATTTTGCCAAATTCAGGATGTATTTAGTTCATACTTAGAAAATGCCATAACAGTAATAGGACGACCACTGCAGACCAAGTAATGTAAGTAGTTACTTGATTAAGATGGCAACGAGAAGATGAAAAATATAGTACTTAGGGCCCATTCGACCAAACACAAAGCTATACCAGAATAACTATTACGGGTATAATTTTACACCTTGAATTTACCCTTGGATAACTTCGATTACGTTTTTCGAGCAATACTATACTCGGTATTGTTATTCTGTAGTTCAAGAGTGAACGATCAACGAATCGATAAACCTACCAAAATCCATGTAATCCATTTCTTCTAGGTTGACTTAAAATGCCACAACATTTTAATTTTGTAGGATAATAGACTGTCAATACTAGATGTTAACAACATGTCAGTTTCAAGGTGACAGGAGTAGATTTGACAAGTGACAACTTTGACATTTACATCTCAGTTTAATTTAAACACTGTCAAAATCGCCCGTTTTAATATTTTTCATAGATTAGTAGTTGGTAGAATGAAAAATCAGCTTACTCTAGATTAAGCAGTGGTATACTCTCAAGTTAAAACTTACACCAGCTTGGTTGAATCCGGCCTTGATTTGGTATAAAGATACGTTCTTTAACCTAAGTGTTGTTCGTTACACTCAAGAAAATAAATTACGTACTTATTTTAAGAGAAAATGAATCCACACTGTCTGCCTACAAAGCATCCGCGATCTCCCCAGACAGCAAATATTACCTACTTCAATAGTTTCTCAGATTGACTGTACAATAAGATAAGCCAGACCTTTCTTGTCATCGGAGTTGATAAAGGTGATACGTTACGATAACTTTTTATATATAAATTTAACGTACTTAGATCAGTTTGCACAAGGAATCTTACGTCTTCTTGTAAAGACAACGGCAGGTCAACCTACCCAGACAGTTAAAGGTTATTGAATTGATTTTCAACTTTAAGTTTAACGAGTAGAGATCAATATCAATTGAGAAAATTTGACTTTTTGTGGTAGGTTGTGTTGTTCATTCCTATTTTAAAATTTTATTTGTCTGACTACCTATTTGTAACGTTTTCTAATCGTAACAAAACACAGATCTTTCAATAATTGCAACTAATAAAAACGAATAAGATTAATCTTTGTGTGGCAAGTGTCTGTCTGAACTATTTGATACAACCTTCGACAGTTACATTTTAATTAAACGTTTCAATAAATGTTTCGAAGTCTGGTACGCTGTATCCCTGAAGCCCTTTGATACTGCTTTCAAGCGACTGCTTCGCTAATCTAATTACATTTGACAGGTTGATTAAAAACGATGAATGAGAAGTACATTTACTAATATTATGCGAAAGTTTGGGATGGATGTTTGTTACTCAATTACGCCAGAACGCCTAAACGGATCTAAATGAAATTTGACACAGAAATATATTATAGGTTACTTTTATCCCGGAAAAATGTACGGTTCCCGAGGGTTGCAGGATAACTGACATTATAGATGGCGCTTCTTACCATTCAGTTGGCAAAAATGGTTGAGTATGTTGCCACCTAACTAGCTGTTGCCTCCGACTTCGTTCGCATGGTCTTTTGTTTAGACTAACCATGGTTGTGCAAAGACCACGCGAAGTCGCAGGAAACAGCTAGTAATAAAATAATTAATAGTCATTCATTCAGTATACAGACCCTCTTTCGGGCACTTAGATATGTTAGCGTCCTTATTTTATTTAATACTTTTTATAATTATTTTACATTTTATTTATTGGTAACATTACATTTCGCGACTTTGATTGTTACATAAATACGAGGCAACACTATATCTTCGGTGATTGGTCGTTGTGGCCGATCGGCAAAATCTCGGCCAACCACAGCGGAACACGAAAAAAAGTTTTAAAAAAATAAAAACCGACTTCAAAAAACTAAAACGCTACTGCTTTTAGTTTTTTGAAGTCGGTTTTTATTTTTTTTATAAAATTAACTTATTTCATCTATTTTAGTGAAAAATCCTATTCAAAACAAATCTTACGAGTGCAAACATAATTTAACTGCTAAACACCGATTTCATTCCCTATTTTTCCACCCTTAGGGGTGATTTTTTTTCCAAAAATGTTTGATTATAGTATCTTTGAAGTGTAAGCTATTCATTAAAAAAATAATCATCAAAATTGGTTGGCGTGGTACGGAGTTCATGCAATGTTTGATGATTTTCTTATAGATCCCATCATCAGAATTCAACCAAATTTATATGGGACAATTCTGAAAGTATTACCTATCAAACAAAAAAAAAAATTATCGAAATCAGTCAACGCAGTAACGAATGATCGCTGAACATACATTAAAAAAAAACCGACGAATTGAGAACCTCCTCCTTTTTTGAAGTCGGTTAACAAGAAAGAAAATGGCGGGAAAAGGGTTGGATGAGCAGGACTAGGACCTTGCTCCGTGGAAGCGAGTGGGACAACAAGGTATTGAAAAAACTGCGGTATTGGTGTGGTGTCATGCAGTGTTCGTTCTAAGGTAATACGCATTTATTTCAATTCCAATTATAGTAATAATCTTATGTACTTTGTAAAATAAATGTGATTTATTTTAAATGCATTCCGGAGTGTTTTCTTTTAGATATATCCCTAAATTAATAAGAATCAGCTTACGTGACCACTCGATTGGTGTAATGTAGCGGTAGTTGGCCGTAACAGGTGTTAGGTTTTATTCTTAGTACGGGTAAGTTCAGAATAATTTGACGACCGTCTGGTGGAGTGGTTCTCGCTCCGGACTACAAAGCCAGCGGTTGCGGGTTCGAATACCGCAAGGGGCAAATGTTTGTGTGATAAGCACGAGAATTTGTACCTAAGTCATCGCTTTTAAAAGTATGTAAGTATGTTTATCCGTTATCTAGTCGCCATAGAACAAGCTTTGCTTAGTTTGGGGCTAGATAATTGGTGTGATTGTGGAAACAATTTATTTATTTAATTAATGCGTTGTATGGCGCATATATATATTATATATTTATTTATTCTTAGAGAATCTCCCTTTTCCGTAACATAAAAGGTAAAAAGAAAACATAATAGCATCATTTCGTTGTCCGTCAATATATCTGTCTGTGTCTGTCAACAAGACCCTTTTAATTTGACGACCTCCGTAGCCGAGAGGCGAGCAGACCGGACTTGGTGTCGCTATCTCTGAGGTTTCGGTTTCGATTCCCGGTCGGGTCAATGTAGAAAAATAACTTTTCTATATTGCCGCGGGTCTGGGTGTTGTGGTACCGTCGTTGTTTTTTATTTCTTTAGCACAAGTGCTTTGGCTACTTACCACAGGATCAGAGCAATGTATATGATGTTTTTATATATATAATCAGGAATGCGTAGGTATCGAATTGAAATTAACATCAAATACTCAGGTTTACATTCTCGTTCGGTTGTAAAAAAATCAAACTCCTAAGTCAACGCAATCAAAAGATACGTCCGTTTAATGCCGCATATTTTGACACTCGCAAGGATGTCTTGTAGTACAAAGAAATCCCGAAAACCTTACGTAAAAGTGGATAGATAGATAGATACTCTTTATTGCACACCATACAAGTAAAATACACATGATTTTTACAGAAAGATTGTACATCTTTAGGTGGTCTTGTCGCTAATAGCGATCTCTTCCAGACAACCTTCAGGTAGAGGACAATCATTAGAGAAAGTAGTTCTTCTTCTTCTTCATCTATGCGGTCAATCCCGGTTGCGTCCAAAGCCATCGCTTTGGAGCCCAGGGTCCGCTTTCCTTGATTTATTCCTCCACTTCGCGTGGTCTTGAGCGTCTCTAGTTGTGAGATCATTGGCACGCATGTGAGCCCTCACGACGTCAAGCCATCATTTCTTGGGTCTACCCCTTTTGCCAGGACCTGGCGGTGGCGGTATGGCCAGACATTTGTTTCTTCCGTAGTTTGCCGGTTTCCGCAAAACATGGCTGTACCAGCGTAGGCGACTCTCCTGCAGTCTGTCTGCAATATCACGGACACGAAGCCTACCGCGGATGCGCGAGAAAGGAGTTATATCACTTTAACAAAAACTATTTGCAACTTATTTGCAGAAAAAGCGAGGAAATTTTCCGAGACTATTTCCGTGAGACACGCACTACAGGAACCTTCGGTGCGCGAGTCGCACTCGCACTTTTTCGGTTTTCGCACAGATGACTAAGCTTAGTAATATCGTCTCGTTTGTGGTGGTTGTGGTACCCTTTATACACGGAACCCTAAAATCTACGTAAGTTATTTTAAGTAAGTATCTACTTATCAAAGTACCCATTGCGCCGTGTGGGGACGGCCGTAAGGAATACACTTCCCTACCGCCAACATGAGGCGTGTCGTAAGAGGCGACTAATTTCTGAAGCACGAGACGGGCAGCAGCGTCTATAAAACGTCTAGAAAATCTATAAAAAAAACTGCGCTTGTCAACCGTGGCGAGTATTGGCAATCCCCCCCGATGATAAGTCATTGGGGGAGGCCTTTGTTCCGCAGTAGACGTCCTATGGCTGAAATGATGATGATGATGAAAGTACCCATTCGGAGACATGTCTGACACAAATGACACGGTGGTAAGACTAAGCTACATTTTGGGACGTGTATAAGTACCCGGAACAGGGCCTATAAGTACTGAAAGTATTAATGAGTGTTAACTGTATAAGTCTACTTAATATGATGCTCAAGGCTGCCAGCCATTTGAGAGTGTAATAATGCCAGTAGCTTGTTTCTACTATATCCAGTTTTGTGGAGCATGGCAGAATGAGGCTGTAATAATATTGACTAAAGGCCAGAATATATTAGAGAAAAGGGTAGCAGCAGATCACAATAAATTTGAATTAGGTATTTGCCCTATTATCTGGGTTGAGGCTTGTGCGGCAATCCTGAGGTTAAAAACATAGAAAGATAAAGATAAAATGTATTTATAGCCTAGAATAATTATAGCCTAGAATAAATAATTAATAAATATTGGACAACATCACATACATTGCTCTGATCCTATGATAAGTAGCTTAAGCACTTGTGTTACAGAAATCAGAAACAACGACAGTGCCACAACACCCAGACCCGAGACAATATAGAAAAGTTATTTTTCTACGTTGACCGACCGGGAATCGAACCCGGAACCTCAGAGATAGCGACACCAAGTCTGGTATGATCGCGTCTCGGCTACGGAGGTCGTCGTATACGCGATGTATAAGAACTTAACATAGAATTATACTTTTGAACTTAAGTTATACCGTTTAGACCGGATTCGACCAAGCTGGTGTAAGTTTTAACTTGAGAGTATACCACTGCTTAATCTAGAGTAAGCTGATTTTTCATTCTACCAACCACTAATCTATGAAAAATATTTAAACGGGCGATTTTGACAGTGTATAAATTATACTGAGAATAAGTAAATGTCAAAGTTGTCATATGTCAAATCCACTCTTGTCACCTAGAAACTGTCAAGTTGTATAATCTACCATTGGCATTCTGTTATCCAACAAAATTAAATTGTTGTGGTAATTGATGACAACCTAGAAGAAATAGATTACATGGATTTAGTAGGTTTATCCATTCGTTCATCATTTACAATAAAATAAAACTGAGTATAGTGTATTCCTGAAGTAAGTTGGAAAACGCAAACGAAGTTATCAAAAATTAAATTCTAGAAGAAAAGTTATTCCTGATATAGTTAAACTGGTTTAATTTTGGTGTTTAGTCGAATCGGGCCTTAATCTTATAATAATAAAGGTGGTACCTAGACTTAGAAAAAAATATGACTAGAAAGCAGGGAAGTTACTTATACATATACAGGGTTACATTGCAAAGGGGTGCCAAATCTTTAGGAGTGGCTCAGAATCAGTAACTTGATCGAACTATGCAAAGAACCCTTTTTATTTTTTACTTAATTATTCCTGCCCGCTGTTAAAAATCGTAAGCGTTGATATAACTTTTATTCGGATATTTTAAAGTATTTTTTTCGTTACATACTATTATTAAAAGTAATTACGATTAAGATGCTTCTTTATATTGTTCCCTAGATATATTTTTTTTAGTTTGGCACCTCTGCAATGTAACCCAGTATATTTATAGATGTATATTAGTAGCGTCTATAGCGTCTATATTAGAATAGAATAGAATAGAAGAATATTTATTCAGAACAATACAATTCAACAGGATAATAGGTAAATATAGGTAGGTACTATATATTTTTTTAAACATCATACAAGTAATAGTTAAACCTCCATATCGTATCTCACCAGTGAGTCCAAGCGAAGCGAAGCGAAAATACGCTTTTACAATTTAGCTTACAGCATTACAATTTTGGTTACAAACAGGGCGTTTCGAATTAAGTATATTCATATATTTGACTTAATTTTTTATGCTTATTTTAATTTTAGTCAAATCGATCGCAGCGCGCAATGTAGCAGAAATGTGAAAAAACTCTGGACTGTCATGTGTCAAATTGCTATATTACCATAGAATTCCATACTAACGTTAAGTAAAAACGTTATTAAATTCGCAATATGGGGTCACAGGTGTTGCGTTATAAAGTGAAGAAAATCAAGATGGAAATTGGAGCAAATAAATAAATGGATAGCCGCTGTGAAAAGAAAAAAAGTTTGTAGGGGTTGTGTCACAGACGTTAGTCACACTCTTATTACGAGTAAGTATAGTTTTGTCCGTTGGTTCTAAGCTACTTAAAGTCTCTCATATGCTGGCTACAGTTTTTTTCCCTTTTTGTACAGTTTAAGGTTGGAAAGTTGTATCATGTTGTATCGATTCAAATCCCGTACGTATATGTCATTCATATTTTATTTCAAGTAAGAAAATCACTTATTATAATATGCACTAACTTTTTAGATAATTTCGAAGAAAAACAACCCAAAATCATTTTCAAACCATCCAGTTAGCATAATTTGAGAGATCTTAGTCACTTGTGGTCACTAGGGGCGCTGTCATCACGCACCCAGCGACTATCTATCCCAAACAATGCTTAAAACTGTGCTATGGTGAAGTCAGAAATTTGATATCATACTCCACTGCTGAACATAGGCCTCCCCTCCCCTCCTTAGGCTGACTGATAAAAATAAAGATAAAAGATAAAAGATCATTTATTTGCTAGAAACAGGTTACATAAGATGGTAGGTACAAAGTAGGATCCATGTTTCGCTGTATACATTCCAGCATGCAAACTGTAAAAAAGTTAATTAATAAGCTGCTAAATTTTTGAATCCAAATATTCGCTTACAGTGTAAAAATTACAAAAAATTAACCAAGCATGCAAGACTTTTTTAAATTTATGTAATGGTAAAAGTTTTACATGGGCTGGCAACTTATTATATATTTCTATGCCCATTGGGTAGCAATTTTTTTGGTATAGTCTTATTCTAGGAGCGAATGGAATAGCGATGTCTTATATTTGCGCTAAAGACCGTCACACACTACACTGACTGTATCTGGTCTGCATGATTAGCAACGCGAAAGTTAAAAAGTATTTTTTCGCATTTTGCAAATAAACGAGTTTGACAAGAGCCGTCAAAAGTTAGGTCTGTTTAAATAACTAGTAGAATATTGAACACAGGCCTCCCCCAATGACTTTCATCGGGGGGGATTGCCAATACTCGCCACGCTTGGCAGGCGGGTTGGCGAGCGCAGTTTTTTATAAAATTTCGCACACAGACGCTGCTGCCCTTCTTGTGCTACAGGAATTAGTCGCCTCTTACGACACGCCTCCTGTTGGTGGTGGGGAAGTGTATTCTTCTCAGCCGCCTCCACACGGCACATTAGTTACCAAATAACATATTACAAATTATTTTCAAGCATAGTAAACTAGGGTAAACTCTTTCTAATATCAATCTAACATAACTTGAAACAATCTTGTAAATATTATTTTACCTGCCGCTTTGGAATAATTTATTGTAATTAATTAGTTAATTGTATGCTATAATAATAATGTAAAGGAAAGTTGAGAGGTGGTTAATGTTGTTTTAAGGTGAATATTCGCATCATTAAGTAGGTACGTATAGAAGCTTAAAATACAATAACAGTATTTACACCGTTCGTTTATACAGGGTAACATTGCAAAGGGGTGCCAAATTTAAAAAATACGATCAAGGGAACAATTTAAAGAAGCATCTTAATCGTCATTATTTTGAATAAGGGTATGTTACGCAAAAATATTCCTTTAAAATATCCGAAAATAAAGTCAATAGAGAGACTACGAAAGCCGCGCGGCCATTTATCAGAGGCGTAGTTACGGCGAGCCTACAAGGACCTTACGCAGTGCACATACGGTGCAATTTTTTCATGAATGAGTAAATTATCCGCGCGTACGATTTTCAATAGCGGATAGTAATAATTAAATGAAACAAATATGAGTTTATTTTTACGTAGAACGATTTAGTTACTAATTCTGAGTGGTCCCTGAAAAATTGGCACTACCTTGAAATATACCCCTGTATACTCTCTGTCGCCCATCGCATTAGCACATATCCCCATAGAATTGTCGTTTATTTGAGGGTATTTACCCGATATAGGTAGGTATAATATAATATATATATATATATATATATATATATATATATAATCTTCATTTCTACACTTTTATAACTATAATTGTAAAAATAGGTACAATTATGATCAATTTACTTAATCTACTTATTTCTTTTCTATGTAAGTAGCTTTCAAAATAAGATTCAATGACCTGATTGGCGTAGTAGAGCAGTTATTCGCCTTTCATGTAAAAATTCGATCCCAGATCGGATTATATCAGAAAAAAAAAAGTTTTTTAATTATTCCCGGGTCTGAGTGTACTGGACGAAACCACTGGCAAAAGTTAATTGTCTGGTACTCACCTCATACATAGCAGAGGGATGTTTAATTCAATTCAATTTTATTCTTTATTGCATAACTATATGTTTAGTTACAGAAGGTCTTAGTTGTTAGGTACAGGTGACATACTGAGGGATGTTTAATTCAATTCAATTTTATTCTTTATTGCATAACTATATGTTTAGTTACAGAAGGTCTTAGTTGTTAGGTACAGGTGACATAAGGACCCTGTCGGGAATAGCAAATTAAAGTAGGTATTCATAATTTTTAGCCTTGTTAGATCCTTACTTCTAGACCATGATTATTTAGTAAGTACTTCATGTTTCATGTAATAAATTACTTTGTCTAATACTAATCTGTCGTCTTATCTGAACTCTACAATAAACTCCCCCATCTATAAGTAGCTCGCGCGTAAACAATAATAACAAGTAACAACGCTTTCAACAGCCATTATCCGAATATATCTCCGAATCATTAATTTTCACTTGCTCTAACTTGTCTGAGACTCCGCGTAACAATTTACGACTCTACTTGGATTAAGTGTAAGTACCTATCTGTTTAAATTATACCCATTTGTTGCCTGCTTCGGTAATAGGCATTCTTATCCATAAGTTACTGTGCAGCCAAATGTCTAATTAAAATTATATAAATTTAATCATAACTATGGTTGAATAGATCCAACTGATTGACAGTTGGATCTATTTAACCATAGTTTTAACTTTGATAAAACAAACAACAATATCATGTTGTTTCCATTGTAAAAGTTATTGTAAACCTATCAGAAAATGATTATCTTGGTACGTGGTTTAATTAAATAGTATTATACGTGTCTCTGACCGACGCGTGCGCCCGCGACGGGCGTTTGCCGCAGGTGCCCACGGCGGGTGCGCGTGTACCCCGCCTCTTATGATCCGTAATAGGTAGCCGGTTGAATTTGTAAGTATATCGTCTTTGGAAGTGACAGTTCAGTGATCGAAGGATTGCAGACTCGCATGATACCCATGGGTCGTGAATTCGCATCCCACAGCACGGACCTCCAGATTTTTCAGAATATAAGTACGGATTTATACTACTAGCACGGTGGTAAAGAAAAACATCGAGAGGAAACCTACACACCCATTGTGATTGTGAAGAGTTTCCCTGCCCAAGGGTACGGAGGTCAGATGGCAATCGCTCCAGTTGTTGTAACCAGACTTGACGCATTTAGGAGCACGGTCAAAAGTCCAAAACGTACCCCAACTGGAAACGGGCTAAAGCGCTAGGAAAAAGAAGACCTTTGAAAGCACTAAGCCTGATTGATAAGTACCTACCTAAATTAGAAAAGAAGTACCGAAGAAACAGCCCTTCATCTTCATCATCATTTTAGCCATAGGACGTCCACTGCTGAACATAGGCAGGTGGACAGACGACCTGCTAACGGTTGAAGTCGCTGGATGGAGGCCGCTTTCAACCGGCCAATCTGGAAGTCATTAAGGGAGACCTTATCATGTTTAGCAATGGACGTCCTATGGCTGAAATGATGATGATGATGATGATGATGATGATCATTTCCAAGCTATAAGAACCACACATAATATTGTTGTGTTCCTAATATTTTTAAATTAATGTATTAGTTATTACATAGACAACAGTCAGAGGCCTTAGGGCGGCTTAATAACATCTGACAGTAAGGTTGTCACTGGCCTTACAACACCCCTCCACCAATCTATACTAGGCCCGCGTGCTAGAGTATGGCCCAAACCACCTCATAGTTGAGGTGAGGCCTGTGCCCTGCAGTGGGAAGTATAAAGGCATACTTTATGTACCTTTTTTGTACATACACAACACAGTTTTATTAAAGTCTGCCTCGTTTGTCGTAGTGTATAATAATAAAGTCTCTGCTCAAGACGTGTTTAAGGTCACCTTTAATTAATGTAGGTACATATTTTGGACGTTTAAGAATCACAAGTAGGATTTAAACTTCAGTTAAAATAACGAGCAGTCGAAACTAAAAAAAAATTAAAACTCTCCTCCACCTAAAGGTTGTCTGGAAGAGATCGCTCTTAGAGATAAGACCGCCTAAATTGTACCATTATAAATTTATTGTTTCTCTGCACTGATTGTTTTTGTGTGTTGAGTAATAAAGAAATAAGAAATTAAAAAATTAAATTAGTTTTAAGAATCTATCATAAAACTAATTCAAAATAATAATTGTGAACTTTTAAACTAACCTAACCTAACCTAACCTAACTACTTTCTCTGGTAAAATATCAGTGCTTTGATTACTTATAAAGGGAGTGATAAGTGTCAAATTGTTATCAACTTAGTTACAACCTCTTAGCAAATGAGACGCGCTCGTAACAAGTGAGTAGGTACCTACTTTAACTTTTAAGTTTAGTTTCTAATAATTATTAAGATCTCTTGTACCCCATTTAAGCAAATAAATGTTTCTATATTATTTTGATTAAGCTATAAGTAGCAAAAATTTTAGTGTAAAAATTTTACTTCCAATTATTATGGCATTGAAGAAATTATCTGCCTTGCGCGTTTCAGACGTTCAAGAGTCCCGTAATCGTTATGGCGCCAAAAGTAGGGAGTACGTGTTAAAAAACTATACGTTATATTTGCTGTTGTTTGCCCTAAATACCTAACTACCTAATATAAAGTTGGTTGATTGCGTTTAACACAACTAAACCTGAAAGGAACTTGTTACTTCTTCAATAATGTTTCTTGTTTTTCAAAAATCTCTCTATCGTACACAAAAGTTAATACTTTAAGCCAATGGTATTTTAGGAAAGGTACTCTAAATACCTTGTTTTTGAAGTCAAGTAAAAATAAAGTGAATGAAGAAACCCTTAAAAAAAACTTGTAGCGCCATCTATACACGAACGACTACACTATCAATAAGGTTTTTGTTACAGACAACCAATCACTGGCTTGGCTTACTGCATGCACATGGTGCTTTATAGAGGTAATAGATGGCGCTACCCGTCTCAAAAAAATTTAAATATAATTTATTTCCAAATATAAATTTGAATCTGAAAAGCAAAAAACTTTTTAAATAGATTTATAATTTTTGTGTGTGTCTTGATTGGATTGTATTATATACTAGACATAAAATATTTTTATGTAGATGACAATAGTTTGCTATTTGAATAAGTGAATAAATAAATGAATAAATGAATTCGCTTTAATTGTGGTTTATTTAACCACAGTAGCATAATAGTCAATAACCCTATATTAGTTTAGTTTCAGTGATAAGATAATCCCATCTGTACATCAAGACAGGAAGGATAACATACCATGTTGTTCTGATCGTCTCTGACCATTACAGATAAAATGTGATTATGACAATAGTTTATTGTCGTACCCAGAGTATTATTTGCATTAAGAATGAGGTCAAGGGCGCACTCAACCCTCCTGGTATTTTTCCTTGAGATTTTTGCTAACCAAATTTGGCAATTAAAACAGAGACCACAAATACAGATCTCGTGCAGTGTGAGCGAGACGACGATACAGTCGGAAAGCTGTAAACAAAGCCTTGACCGACTGCAGCGGGCCAGCCTTGTGTGCGTAGACGACAAAGATTATGAAAACAGACACGAAATATTTCATGTAGAAAAAGACTACACAGGTACAGACAACAGCTCGTCAGCCTACAGCAAAACGTCAAATTTTCTCAATTGATATTGAGCTCTACGTGTCGGACTTAAGTTGAAAATCAGTTCAATGACCTTTAACTTTTTGGGTAGGTTGACCTGCCGTTGACTGTACATGTGCTAGTACCTGGCATTATGTTATGACGCGATTCCAGAGGCTGGCTTTCCTTCTGATTTATGAGACGATTGATTTGGGACACCTTTAATAGTTGCTAAACAAATTAATAGTTGCTGCAAATCGGGCTGTAGCCCAATAATATTCCATTTATAATGCTAATTGCCAATCTAACAGACTGCCATAGTAACAAATCGGTGACAACAGTGAACAAGTTTCTGGCACTGCTTCTTCTCGCTAGCCTACCATTGTCCCAAAGCAGTAGTAGGGTAGAAAAAATGGTACACGTAAATGAGCTTAACTTAGGCCTATTTTATTGGTACTTTTGTTATTATAGAAAAACGACAGACAGAGATAAATACAATCAAGATTTAAAGTGTTTTTGGATAGGAACACAGGTTATCATTATGTATCTGCATAGACAAAGTTTGTGTAACTAATATTTCAGGATATAGTGTCTATGAAATTAAATATAAATTTTAAAATTTTAAAAGTGCCCTGTTAAAAAATATTTTTTTTAATAGACACCATAAATATTTTTCACATTTCGACCCATATTAAAGTTGACAAGTTTTATGATCATAACCATATCCTGAAATAATAGCTGGCCATTCATTTTCATTTTACACGTTGTAGAGACATTTGACATTAGGCAGCAATTCAGCATGTCCCTTCTGTCTCCACATCTGTGCCAACTGCATCGTCTCCATGACAACGCGCGCCAACACCCCGGCCATTGACCCCGCACTCGCGTCGGCCGCCGCCCGCCCGGCCGCCCGCCCTGCGTATTTGTAAACACTTGTCCCGAATTTCCCTTATTAACGGCTGATAAAGTGTCCGGGTATACGCAAAATGTGTCCGAGAGTGTCCGCGAGTGTCCGAGACGGGTGAATCGAGAGACAAAACGGGTGGATGCCTGGGAAAGGTAAACGACAGTTGTATGTACCTAGGTAGAGATGTGTCTCATTTTGTTATATGTGATATTAATTTGTTTAGTATGACGATAATGAAAAAATATTTGAGATGATTAAATATGTTAGGGGAAGGACATATATTTTTAGTAAAATTACATTTCAATAAAATTACTTACATCAAGCATCGTGAGTATGACATAATCACTTATCTCGTGATGATCATAGCTGCACACACATTTTGTAAATTTTTGTCATTTTCAGTATAAGTTTAATTTTATTCTTATAGGTATTCTTAAATCTTTGTTAAGGAACTAAATTATTGTAGTTAGTATTCATTCATGATTTTTTGTACGCTGGATGCAGGCCACTTTCAACCGGCCAATCTGAGAGTCATTGGGGAGCCTATGTTCAGCAGTGGAGACGTCCTATGGCTGAGTTAAGTTTTTAGAGAGGAAGAGCGTTGTCATTGATTGATCACGATCTTAACGGTTTAACAGTTTTTTTTGTAAATTAAAAATAATTCATTTAAAAAAAAACTATATTTAATACATAATTACATAATAGAGAAGTCAGCAAAAAACTCTAAGCGAAGGATTTGTGTGAAATATAAAAAAATAACTTATCGCTCGTCCTACTGGATACTGGTTTGTTGTGATTATAACTTTCGTCGCACTAAAATCGTACAATCATTACAAAGATGTAATATTTGCTTAAGAATACAGCAAGCTCTTTAATAATGAAAAATGTATACGAAACAAAATATAAAAACTAAACTATCGCACGACACCGCTTGCACACCCACCCCGCGTTAGTTTTGTACAACACAGTAGACTGAACAATTAAGAAATTATTCATGGGACACCTTGGACAATGTTTGTCAAGCGATGACAAGGAACTTTTACAAAAGTATTTGTCATGAGAGCGGTTATTCAGCTGAAAAACAGCCGACAGTCACCTGCCCGTTCCCCCTGCTAACACGACGACAGCGACAGCACACTTCTGTAAATGATTAAATTGTATTATGTATGTATTAAATTGTTTAACTTGTGTGCGCTTTGGATTATACTGTAAGCACACTTGACAGTGATTGAATAAATAATAATAAATAATAATAATAAATAGCAAACAAAGACTTGAAGAATTTGCGATTTAATTTCCGTGAAAACTAACTTGAATTACAATAAATATAATTAGGTCAGTACCTTATAAAATAACAATCAATTTAACATTTAATTTACCTTTAAAGAGTAGTATGTGTTTCCCAGAATGGTGTACAAGTCTTATCTTTTATTCAATAAAACAGTTATGTTATAATTAATGAGTAATGAGGATGTCGAATGATTGACTCAGGTTTTAACTATTTTGTTTTAAAAATAAATACTTGATGTGCTGATGACTAGCGAGCCGCCTTCATTTCAGGTTTATTGTTATTTGCGCACATTGTTATACCTCTTGAAAGTTTCCATCTTAATTTTTCACGTTTGCTTCGATGATTCATTCTTAAAGATAAAAATATACCTTCTCATTTTTTTGTTGCTGTATTTACTGACAATTTAAGAAGATGCTTAGATTAGAATTATGACTTTCTTGATATTTAATGAAGTCGGTTGAAATGGATAACATTGTGGTAAATGGTCTCCCCTCCCCACTTGAACAATATTACGTTATCATACCTAATTTAGGTATAATATTATAATGATACGAAAGGGACTTTGTCTAATTACTTGACGTAAGACTTAATGGAAAAGATTAAGTCTTGAGGATCGACGACCTCCGTAGCCGAGAGACGAGCATACCGGACTTGGTGTCGCTATCTCTTAGGTCCCGGGTTCGATGCCAGGTCGGTCAATGTAGGAAAATAACTTTTCTATATTGTCTCGAGTCTAGGTGTTGTGGTACCGTCGTTGTTTCTGATTTTTGTAGCACAAGTTCTTAAGCTACTTATCATAGGATCAGAGCAATGTATGTGATGTTGTCCAATATTTTTATTTATTTATTTATTTATATTTATTGTCTCTAATACTGACTCAAATTTTGTGGCTTTTTTATAATACCAACTTGGTTTTAATTGGAAATTATTTATATAAAGAAGGCAGGACACAATATTGTATTATAGTCAAATTTTATTTTGACGAAACATCCCAATGACTTTTTAATCAATCAACTTGACGTTATGGCTTGATGACGGGTGATGCCAGAGACTCAACTTTGAGTATCGTATTAGTATTCGGGGGTAGGGTACAGAACATATTAATATCGTGCTCTTTCGTGCTCATGTGGCTGTATTTACCATGTGGATATGCAAAGAAACAAAAGCATGAAATGCCTACACGCAAATATTTCACGAATAACATTTAGTTTTCTGTGTCACCGCAACTATAGGTGGGTACTCTATTCGTGACAAACCATTGTAAACTTTGCCTTATCTAACTTTGGTTTTGGGCGCAGTCTCAGTTATAATAATTGTTGACACGTAACTTATTTCCATAATTATTAAATGCTTAACTTTAATTATTTATTTTATTATTCATTTGATAATGATATTTTTTTATTTTTTGGGGTTGAAAGGAACAGGGAGTTCCTCATCCACCATTGAAAAGGGAGGATCCTCCGACCAGACGGGTGTTGTGTCTGGTGGGCTACTGCCCGACAGTTGTTTGTCGGGTTCTTGTATATATGTTAAATCGCTCCGATAACTTTAATATCGCGATGTAGGATACGTCAGTTTAGTTCGTATGTGGCGAGATAGATGTCGCTACAATTTAAATTCTCTTTCGATTAACGTATGTTTCATAAGTATACACCAAAATAACGTTATTTTAGGTTACTTGCATGCCAGGCTCCATATTATAAAGAAGTTCGAAGTCTTTTTGCGGCATAGCCGGTCGTATCATTTGATTGCGTTGACCTACAAGTTAGATTTTATCACAGCTTGTTGGTGAAAAGCGTCTTGACGGACAGACGGACGGACTCAAAGCCAAAGTCAAAAATAATTTATTCAGTTTAGGACAGAAAACTGCCACTTATGAACGTCAATAATAACCTTATTGGCCCATATGGGGCAGAACATGTCTCCTTATTTTTTGGGCCCTACTAGCGCTTCGAGACAAGACACAGACAATCAGGCAAGTGCTGAGAAGAAACACCGGAACAAACTCAGTCACCACTAGCTGCCACAAAAAAAAGGATAAGAAAATAATGTATACCTACCTGTGCGAGCAGGGCAGTATTTAATTCCAGACATTTTTGTCATTTAAATAGTCATTAACAGTATAATAACCCTTTTTCATTAAAATAATCTAAACATGCGATTTAAACTCAAACTGGGGGAGGCCTATGTTCAGCAGTGGACGTCCTATGGCTAAAATGATGATGATGATGATGATGGGTAGTTCAACAATAGACTGTGGTAATTTGTTAAATAAGCGAATACATTCCCCCATGAACGAATTACTCACTTTATGCAGTCTGAAATTTGAAACAGCAAGTTTATCTTTATTCTGGGTATTCAAATTATGTTTGTCACTTTTCTTAGGGTAAAGATGCAGGTTTTTGCGAATGTACATAATATTTTCATAAATGAATTGAGAGGCCACTGTAAGTATATTATTTTCCTTGAACAATTCTTTTAACGAGTCTCGGGGTTGAAGGTTGTAAACTGCCCGTACAGCTCTCTTTTGTAGTACAAAAATAGATTCAATATCTGCTGCTGAGCTCCATAACAATATTCCGTATGACACTATACTATGAAAGTAGCTAAAATACACTAATCTTGCCGTTCCAACATCAGTCAATTGTCTTATCTTTCTCACAGCTTAAGCAGCTGAACTAAGTCTTCCTGACAGAGTCTCAATATGAGCACCCCATTGCAGACGGGAATCTAAAGTTATTCCCAAAAAGGTAGTGGAATTACTAGTATCCAGTCGTTCATCTTTTACAATGATATGTATTGAGACCTGCCTCACATTTGGCATTGTAAATTTTATGCATTTTGTTTGACTACGAAGTGTTCCTATAAGAGTTCCTTTTGAGCTACGTAACACTTAATGAGCAAATCAAGCGCACAAAGATGTCAAAATAATTGATAAAAAAGTAAATAGAGCCATTGCAGAGGCTACGAAAAGTCACTATGTAATGACACGTAAAAATTATGGCTATAATTAGGAAGTAAAGTTTGTTTGGATGTATTATAAGTAAGTACCTACAATTCTCTGACCATTATTTTAATAATCCTTCAGGATGGACATAAGCTACCTACTAATCTATTCTAAAGTGCGAGCGTGCGAGTAGACGCTAAAATATAGTAGAAACATTACCCCCTAACTGACGCAGGCGAAGCCAAGTTAGTCTATTCATAACTTGTATAAAACCAAGTCTGTACGCTTAGATCTTTTAAACTACCCAACTAGTTTTGATGCGATTTTCAACAATTCAAACAGAATCATTCAAGAGGAAGTTTAATATGTATATTACATGCATATAATATTACTTATGAATTAACTAAACCACGCGAAGTCGCGGGCAACAGCTAGTCTTTTCATAAAACAAAATTGCTTTCAAATTGTAGGCTACGATAGAAGATGCACAATAAAGGCAGTCTCAAAACCATCAGGTAGAGGTCAGCTAAGAAGAAAAGGGATGGTACGATGTGACGGACACGTTATTTCCCACACCTACACGCACACACACACAATATTCAATTTAGTTTAGTTGATACTTATTAATTATATAGCTTAAAATTTTGTTTTAGCTTGACCCCGGTCTACAATGTGTACTCATTTCTTGGTTAATTGTCACCCGACTATTGCAAAACAAGCAGCTTGCTTAGTGCAGGAGTCACTATAGTATTGTTAGACCTCACATGTGTTTTAGAAATAAAGATTTATTTATCCACTGTCAGTTGGCTTACTTTACTCACTTAAATATCATTTACTTATTCCAATATTCGGCATATTTTGCGTTGCTATCCAAGCTATTTTCTAAATAGGGCTATGTGGTTAAAACCGCTGTGAAATGAGGCAAACTGAATATGGGGTTACGCGGTTTTCCTTTACCGATAATACTATACGTTTCCAAAATAACTTAATCAATAGGTATGTGTTACTGAGTCATTTTATAGCAATTTAAACGGTAATTAAGACTTTTGAAGACTATCTTAATTACTCGGTTCCTTTTGAACTCGATCGAAAGGTCATTCACCTGGTAATAATTCTTTTGTCTTTAATTTAGCAAAATTGAATTTTGTTAATTTTAAGAAATGCAGGAATATTTGGTAAGGCGCACGGTGACTACTTATACCCGTTTATCTATAATAAAGTCGTTGCTAAGTGTGATATTAAAACTAGTCACCAATCATTGCCAGAGCAAAGGTCGTTACCTTTCATTACATTCCGTTGACACACACACACACACACACACACACACACACACACACACACACACACACACACACACACACACACACACACACACACACACACACACACACACACACACACACACACACACACACACACACACACACACACACACACACACACACACACACACACACACACACACACACACACACACACACACACACACACACACACACACACACACACACACACACACACACACACACACACACACACACACACACACACACACACACACACACACACACACACACACACACACACACACAAACAGAGAGAGAGACAGAAATGCATGACGTATGTGGCGTATAAACACCTATAAATTTAAGCATTTTGTTCTCGTTTTGTTTATTTTTTGCACTATAATAAGTAACCCTGTAACTAATCCAATGTTTTTACAAACTCTAGCTCAAACTCAAGTCTCCAAGAGACAGGTTTTTACCTAGTTTGGAGACTACCAGTAAATTTAAGTTGTGAAACTTTTCTAAATAAATGATTTTTATTATTTTTATTTTATTATTAATCAAGCTCAATTATTGGAAATTAGAAGGCGCAAATTTCTAACCTTTGCTCTACACTGTCACAGCGCGCGGGCGCTCTGCGGAGGCGAACCACGAGCAATACTTAGGGCCAGTTTCACCACTTGCCACCTCACCACTTAAGTTCCAGATAACCTATCTGGCACTTTTTTGACAGCTAATTATCTGTCAAAGCAAGTGTCAAATAGGTTATCCGGAACCAGTTCCGTCTTTACCATAAGGGCACACGGGACCCGTTACCAGGGCCCCCAACTCACGGGGCCCCCAAAGCACAAAAAAAAACTTTAACGTACAAAACGTTTTATTGTATGAAAATTATTACTTGTTATTTATTTTTAGTATGTCATAGGGCCCCGAATTCTTATGAGCCCCAGGGCCTCAGGGTATGTGAATACGGCCCTGTCCGGAACTTATCAGCAAGTGGTGAAAGTGGTCCTAAACATTGTTTTTTCTGTACAACACTGCTTAGGTACTGCTTAGAGTTAATAGTTAGGACCCATTGAAGACCGAGAACGCAAAAGATAGTTGTCGTCATTACACAACGACGCCAATGTTTTTAAGCAAGACTAAATCATAAAATTATTTGTATATTTGATCATGATTTTATCTTTTTTTATTACTAAAAGTTCTTGTTCGAATTTTGAATTTCGTTCTAATTTTAAAATTCAAACCCGAAGCAAAAAAAACTAATAAAGCTGCCTCGTGTGTTGGCTTCAAAGGAATTCATCGTTCATTGTGCGCATTCGTTTAGTTGAGAGTATAACTAGGTAGGCAATAAATACCTCGTTATTGTAATTAATAGAGTTAATAGCGACAGGTCACATGATAAACTCTGGAATGAATAATGTATGGCTTATGTCATCTATCAATAGTCCCCTGTCAGCGATCTGTGTAAATGCTTGCAGTAGAGATACGTTAACTACGCGTTGTAGTTGATGGATACATTGAGTTAATATTGAAAATGGCTATTTTAGGAACACATCATAGATTTTAGGATAAAATTTTTTGGATTGTCTATTATTATTTAACCTTATAGATAATACAATAATAGACATGATTTAGGTTCAAATTCGTGTGGGTCTCAGTTATCATACAAACATTTCCCTTATAAGTAGATCATTCTAACCAACGAATGTTTAATTCAATACATTTTGGTGTTAATGATTATTTATGTAGTGTTATAAGTAGGTAGGTACATAGAATACATAAATAACTGTCCTGTTAAGCACAAGAGAGGAATATCTCCTATAAACTATAATTCACCAGTAAGAAATAACTTACCTACTGTTAATATTGTGAATTTCAATTTATTTAATATTAACTTAAATTAAAAATGTATGTGTACCTAATTTAATTGCATGGTATTTTTGGTAATCAGTTTAATATTTAGTAACATTTTTTGATTATTAAAGTGCACACTTTATTCAAATGTCCGGTAAATTGATAAAAATTCTTATGGACATGGCTTTTTTTGTTGACATCAGTCATCATGACTTTTAGCTGATTGGTTGTCAGAGATTTGGCGTTTAGGGCTGAGTCCTTTTAGTGACCCATGTCCTTCTTTACAGTCAGCCTATTCCTATGACCTGTCTTCTTTTCAACCTGCCCGTAGCGACATTACTCAGCAGTGCTCGCGCAAGAGGGTTTGTGTGCTTGACGATCCAAGTAGTTGCGTCCTCTGCGCTCAATTTCCTCGTCTACAGATGAAACTTTCAGGTATTCGTGGATTTCTGCATTCGTTGTGTACCATGGACGTTAGCTATGGTACGCAGGATCCTACTTTGTGCACGCTAAATCTCAATATCTCAGTTGGATTTGCTGGTAGTGTTCCTTAAATATTTGTATACCGTATATCCATTCGGCTTTAGGATACTATTGTAGACCAATAGTTTATTGTTTAGGGATACCCTGGATCGCGGTTCCAGCAGCCAATACGGAATATTTTTTGACTAACAATAGGAACTTTGTATCAATTTGTTTTAAAATTTATCGATGACTCAAGTGTACCTTACACAGCCCTGCAAGACGAGTTACGAGACATTATATCATTTTTATCGTTACGCGGTCTCATGCGACCCCTTGGCTTTTAATAAAATAAAAAAATAAAAAACAATACCAGTATTAAAAATGTTCATTGAATATTTTCATTGTTAATATTTATTCTTCTTCTTAGGGTGCCTTCCCCTGCCGGAGGTTGGCGATCATCATGGCAATTTTTACTTTGTCCACTGCTGCCCTGAACAGGGACCTGGTGCTAAGTCCGAACCACTGTCTAAGATTCTTGAGCCAAGGTCTTCAGGTCTTCAGGTCTTATGTCTGCCTGGTTTCCGGCGTCCTTGAATCTTGAAACTTCCCCTGCATGATCAGTTGGAGAAATTCATACTTGTTGTTGCGCATTAAGTGGCCAAGATATTCAAGTTTACGTTGCTTTACAGTGCGCACAATAAAAATTATTAATTATTATTATAATAATATTTATAGATAAGTTAAACCACTACATACCAATACCCGTAAGGAGATTTCAAACAAACCCGATTTCAGTTATATTGCAACAACAGACTATCGGGAATATAAAATAGCAATATGATACATTTTCAGCTGATAAAGGGGTCAGGTTTACTTTTAACTCTTATCAGTTATGACTTTCAATCATTTTGTATGATAGGTAGGTACTCTACACATGGGTTTATCAATAATACAAGTGGTCCATTCACAGTCTTTTATTTTTGCAAGTAAAACACCTCGTTGTCATCAGTCATTTAAAAAAATGTTACATCCGAAGAAGTTTAGAAGTTTTGTTTTGTATTTTTTTGTTTTATTTTCAGTTATTTAAAACTCTCTTTTAAATATTGAATCAGTATAATTTGACCACCGTGTAATGTGTTATTTGTCTTCTAAGAGAAGTTATTAGTACAGGAGAAAAAATAATCAGAAACCACTAACCATAATATACGGAAAAGTAGGAGTTCAATAGACGGTACAGTCGCATTTTTTACATTTTCTATTCACTGACATCCGTGTGTAAAATAAAAATAGCTTATATTAAGTTAAGGATAGGTACCTATTATTTACAGTAAGTTATTTTTTATGTTTTTCTTTACATTCTCATCACTGGAAACGCCTTATTAACTTACAGGTTTATTTGTAAAAGTTACCTATCTTATGTTCGAAAAGTTGTTTACCGAATTTTATTTCACCGAAAACTTTTCGACTAATTTCGTTTCGCCTTTTTTCATTTCATCGAAATGACCTTTGCCACTGTATAAGTTGACCTATTGTCAATTCGTTTTTTATTGCTACCCCGACGTTTTATTTGTTCGAAAAACTTATTACCGAACTTGGCTTGTTCGAAGTATTATGTTTCAAGTATGTATTAAGTATTTTATTATGTTACATACAACATTTGCCAAAGCTATTGATGTTAGATGATTTAGTTTTCAGAAAAATGCTTCCAATATTATAATAATTAATCCTTCATCCTTATAATTTATCCTTAGTTTTTAAGCGCTCGGCGGCCGATACCGCGACACGCTCACTACGCTCGCTGCGCTCGCTCCGTTCGCTCATCTTCACGCTGTGTGTGGTCACTGTTCTAACTAACCTAACCTAACCAATTTAGTCTTATTATATAATATATAATCTTATCTAAGTCTTATTATATTATGCATATTATGCAGTATTCTGGTAAATAAAAAAAGAATGAAAGAAGACTTTTTTATTTATTTTTTATTTAATCAAGGACAGCCAACAAAGCATACACCTAGACAATACAAAATACAATTCAAATTTTACATTTTATAGTGTTGCCTTAATTAAGCCACCACGGCATGCATAAAAATGTGGAAACTGACGTATACACTTAACAGCTTAAGTAAATGGAAAAATGACAAATTACAGCCTTTTTTTATATTAATGAAGACATATGTTCATGCAATATATATTTGAATTTACGTTGTGAATAAAACATGTCAATATCAAGCCGAGATGAGCGCAAAAATGTATTAAACTGAGACTGAATTCTATTTATTGATGAGAAATGCCCTAACTTGGTCTTAGAGCCCTTGCCTTTGTAAGGCAGATATCTAGACGTCCGAGCAAGCTTGTACGGAACATTTAAATTAATTTGCTTTAATAAATTGGATTTTAAATTGGACTTCGGCTAACAGTAAAAAGTTATTCTGAAAATCGATAAAACGTAGTTCGATAAAATGATACTTATGTCAAGAGTTATTTTGATGTACTAAAAATATGTGTATATAGCAAAAGAAATGTCGGTATATAATTTTCGGCAAACTGAAATTCTGTCAACTAAATTACGGACAAGTAATCGGTTGTAAAACATAAACAACCTCCTGGGATAATTCTGGTGCTCAAATACAAGAACTTTTTGTATGAGACCAACATTGAAATTTTCACAGCTCCATAAAAACTTATGTCAACTGATAGCGGCTTAGTATGGGAAAGTTTTTTTTTTTGCGATTTCAGTGTCGGTCCCATAGAAAAAAATGTTATATTTGAGCACCAGAATCAGTCCCTAGGAGGTTGTTGATGTTTTAAAAATAACCCTGTATAATGCAAACTTTGCTTGAGTGATTTAGAATACAACGGTGACAAATATGTGCCATAGTTAATTCGATTTTTAGTAATTTCTAATAGTTTGTGGAACTTATCAATAAAATCTCAGCTGTCACACGCCTCCATAGTTTTAGTTGTTTAGTAAAAACACGTGCATTTAACTTTAATTAATAAAAGCGATAACATGATTACGATGTGACGTGTTTGTTTACATTGCATGCATAGCTGATAATCACTCTAATCGTCTAGCAATGCCACCGGTCCCCAGTCGCATCGAAACTGACAACGCGCGCGCGTCTCGACCGTTGCAAAGGGCGACGTAAGTCGTAATTTTTTTTTAAAAGTAAACATTGGCCGGTATTTAAAAATGTTGTGTAAAAGTAAGAATGTGACCCTATTCGTTATTTGAATTTTAATGAGCAATATGAAAATAAATCGAAAAAAAATGTATCTGGCCAGTTAGAAGAAATTTAGGAAAAAGTTTTTTTTAACGCGCTTACTTTTGAAATTCGAATTCTAATGGTTTGCTGTTTTTTATGTTGTGTATGTAAAAGTATGTGAATTAGATTAAAAGAACTCAATTTGGTGCAGTAAGTGTTAATTACAACAAACATGTGACTACCTAAACACGTAGATAATAATAATACAAAAGTGCAACAGTGTCACCCTGATTTAACATTGGATTTCCATAATAAAAGGTAAATGGATCACATAAGTGTGTTTCAAATGTCGACTTCATGGTTTAAAAGATTACTTACTATAATTAATACATCGGTCTTTACTAAGTAGGTACTTATCACTAATTATTCTTACAATGTCTATCTTAATGCGGATTTGAGGTGATAAACTTGTACGCAATAGACTCGATTTAATATCCTAAATTAGATACATTTTATGTACAACCTTTTCAAATCGAGTCGTAACATAAACTTGGCTTAAAACATAAGTACCTATATAGAGCTAGCTAGATTAAGTAGGTATTACTAAAAAAGTTGTGACAAAAGTAGTGTACCGTGTGACGGCCGTAAGGAATACACTTCCCCACCGCCAACAGGAGGCGTGTCGTAAGAGGCGACTAATTCTTGTAACACGAGATGGGCAGCAGCGTCTCCGTGCGAAATCTTATAAAAAACTGCGCTCGCCAACCCGCCTGCCAAAGGTGCCGAGTATTGGCAATCCCCCCCGATGAAAGTCATGGGGGAGGCCTGTGTTCAGCAGTGGATGTCCTATGGCTGAGATGATGATGATAATGAAAAAAGTAGTAAAAAAAGTATTACTACTTAATTTTCCTGACCTCATTTTAGAAGACAAATTAGAATTATTTTACTGTAGTCAAGATTATGTAATTCTATTCTTTGATGGCTTCATGTTATTTCATGAATAATTATTTATTAAAATTTTGTTTCATTGTTATTAGTTACCCACCATAATTATAATTAATTTAGCTCAAATTACTGTAATGCGTGTGCTTTGCGTTTTGCAAATGAACAATTTATCTATACTAACGTTTGTATTGTACTTCATCGTGAAATTTGTTTTGATTAGGATTTATTACTAAAAATAGATGAAATAAGTACCTAATCAGTTTCTTTTGGATTCGGTGCCAGCCGATGAAAGTTGAGTTTGAATGTTTTCGTTTGCACTGACTCCAAAAACAACTGATTAGGTATGTACCTAAGTGTTAATATTATTTTTAGCTTTTTAGTTTAAAAAGTCGTTTTTAAATTAAAAAAATGTACTTTCCGAGGTACCTGTGAATCGCTGAAGAATGAGATACATACCCTATTAGGTTATCTTCGGCTTTTAATGCGTTAGGCAGCTTTTAAAGATTTTTATTGCTATTCCTAAGGGGCTGTTAGAATGTGCCGTAAGCCGTAAGATGATTTATGTATTTTATAACATGCGTTGCTCGTCGCTCTGTTCATGTCCTCCCGCACAAGTTTAGGGACAGAAGTGGCAGGATATAAGCCATTGTTTCACCTTTCCTCGCTCCTCAATCCGCACTTCACTAACTTATTGTCTACACGGATCATTATTTCAGTCAGAGGACGTCCATTGCTGAACATAGGCCTCCCCCAGTGACTTCCAGATTGGCCGGTAGGAAGCGGCCTGCATCTAGCGGCTTCTTTTCTTCGCTACACCGGTCAAACCGAGCTCATGATGCGATTGCGAAATTTAGTTTTTAAATAATCGACGACGAAATGAGTTTGAGCGTAAACGCCTTATTGTTTTATCAATAAAATTATCATCAACTGATAAATAGAACTAACCGTGTGATTGATCTGGTTCCCTAATTATTGCGTGTGACTAATTTGTATTTGTATTCATTTATAGATAGATAGATAGACACTTTATTGCACAAAACATTAAGGTTATTACACACAAGACACAGTTATGTACAATCAGGCGGCCTTATCGCCAAAAGCGATCTCTTCCAGACAACCTTAGGGCAACCTTATTTATTTGTCAAATGACTTGGTAATGTGTTCGAATTATTTTGTTTTAACATACAAAAGTTTTGCATTACGCGTACCTACATCATACGTGCACATTAACATGGAAAACTAACTATCTAAATAAGGAAAATTTAAAAACGATAGTTTATTTTTGTATGGCATAATTAAACGTAAATTCCAAGCCAATTTCGGTCAAATCTGGGTCAAATTATAGTTTAGTTATTTCCTTAACCATGATAAGAGTATTTTTAACATTTATTTGTATCAACTTTTTTGAACTGTCAACTGCGATAAAGTCCCCTAATCCATCATACGATTTAGGTCGAGGACTGTTACAAAACTAAACTAAAATACAGACAAAGTCAGATAAAAAATATATCGCATACGCTTATTGGATACGCGGTCACTGCTCCATTTGCGTGATTATCCACTGCCACAAAACGAGTCCCGTCACTCTTAATTCACTGTGCATAAAGTTGAAACTCGTATGTGCGTTCCGAGGTAATGTAACGAGATTACTTCGAAGCCTAATTAGGAAATAAAACAGAGCATTAGGTGACAAAAGCGGGTTAACGACTGGTATTAGTGTGACCATCGTGCTTTGTTTGCGAAGGATACAGATATCAGAGTGCTTATACGACAACGCTGTTAATGGCGACCGCGCCACACAAACGTGTAAATTGTACCTGTTTTTTTTTTTTTTTTTTTCTAAAATTAAAAGGCCAACCCTAACGACCCATTGGAGTGTGGGTATTTAAAGGTTATTAAAAGGTTATTTAAAGTTAGTATAAATGTTAAATAAATATTGTACAAGATCACAAACATTGCTCTGACCATAAGCTAAAGCACTTGTGTCATAGAAATCAGTAACAAAGGCGGTGCTACAACACCCAGGCACGAGATAAAATAGAAAATTACTTTTTCTATATGGGAATCGAACCCGGGACCTTAGAGATGGCGACGCCGAATCCAGCGTGCTAGCCTCTCGATTACGCAGACTGAGAGTCTTTCATTTTTAAAGTAGATTATTAACTTTTTCTGTTATTAAAAAAACATACAACCGAATTGAGAACCTCCTCCTTTTTTTGAAGTCGGTTAAAAAGTAATACATTTTGTTTCAAATTGAATTAACTTTAGAATTATATAAAACTAGCTGACCCGGCGAACTTCGTACCGCCAGTAAAAGTTGTTGCAATTAATCGCAAAGTTAATTTCTGAACGCATCCTGTTGGAAGGTACCTACGAACAGTTTGTATGGGAAAATATTATACATTTATTTATATTTTCTCAGCTTTTAAACCTTCCTTGGACTTTAACAAATATTTTAAAACCAAAATTTGCCAAATTGGTCCAGCCATTTTTGAGTTTTTGTGAGACTAACAAACGTCAATGCATTTTTATGTATATTATTATGAGATGATATTTAATGTGTTAGAAAAATAATCAATACTAGGGTATAGGATAAGGTATTGTTAAAATTAAGCGCCGCTAGTCTCTTAACGCGTTAACATCAGAGTAGGCAAAACCTATTTTATATTGGAAATTCTTTTAATTGTAATATTTCTACCTAAATAAGTAGTTTTGAGAATGTTTGTTATATTGTCATCATTACCTACCTTGGCTTGGTCACCCTATATGCCATGTCCTCATACAGACACTGAACTGTGAATCACACAAGCGAGGACAAAGAGGTAAATAATCATAACACAATGCTCCGAAATACGTAAATGATAATAAATTACGTACTTCTTTTCTTTCCTTCCCTGCATTGTGATTTGTGAGTAAGGAACCCGAAACGACAACAATATTCTGTTGACATCGAATGACTGGCAGAGAATGCCCCATGGCATTAAGTCAACCTTTTGTACGATTTTTATTTGTGCAATAAAGTTTACACAAATATATTGATATGCCTGATCCCATCCCTGAAATTTAAAAAAAACGGGTAAGTGCGAGTAGGACCCGCCCTTCGATGGGTTCCGTACAAATTTATAGTACATAATTATAAATATAACAATTTAATTACAAATTAATTAGAAAATATAATTACAAAAGTTTAGTTTTTGTCAAATATAGTTGTAGGTCAACGGGAAGTACCTACTCTATAAATTTTGATTCCCTTGATACCTCCACGCTTTCCCGTGATAAAAGACATACGGATAAACAGACAGACGGACAATAAAGTGATCATATTAGGGTTCAGTTATTACTTTTTGATCCCTAATTGTAGTTTTTTTTAAATCTTAATTGATTATTGTTTTAACCCTAATGAATAAAGAAAAAATAATGACATATATATGTACTTTATTTTTCGACTTAGCGTTACTTGTGCGCATTTCAAATGCCTCGAACTCCATTTAAAGTAACCACTACTGTCTACTTGTGTCGTCCATTGACCACAAGTAGCTATCACGCTCATCTAATAGATATTTAGAGCCACTTTTAGCTTCAGGCGGCGTTAGTTGCTGTTCGTTGCTGTTGTTTTGAATAGCTGGTTGTGACAACGATACACGTTTGAGCTTAAGGCCCAGAGACATATTTTTAAGCTGTGAGAATTCCAATCCGAATACGAAATCGCAAGATTCACATGCCAACGCCTTAAATCGCTATTTTTTAAAAATTCATTCCTGAATTCTACTACGAGTGGTCCTACCCACTCGTTTTTCAATGTCTACCAGTAAAAAGTATGGAAGAATAACATTGTCAAGTAAACATAATTATGGTTGACAGAGATTTCAGAATCATTTACTTCTTTATTTACTTTACGATTTGACATTTTTATTTAGTTCGTTATAAATGATTTCAAACACGATTTGTTTTCGTATTCGAATTCAATATTCATTTCTAATGTTTCAAAAATACTTTACATCTCCTGATCGATTCTCGCTTCTATTACCCAGTAAGTAACCCAGGTTGATTACACTGGCAGATAGAAAGATAAAGAATTTTATCTAATAATATACAAAAGGCAAACATTTTTACAAATATTTTATCAGTTCCCTGTCACGTCGGATCATCGATCCAGATTGATTATACTGAGCACGATTACAAAAAATGTTAATCAGGAAGGAAAACTGATTGATTAACCTACTCATAGTCTGGGTAATTCGAACTAAGTATTGTTTGATGAACTATACAATACATATTTCGTTACCCAAAATTTGGGAGCTGACTCTTAAAACATACAATGTTGCCCGAGCGCAAATGACAGCCCAAAATATTCTGAATATCAAGGTTAATATTTTCATTTGAAAAATGAATTCAACTGCCTCTGGTGGGATTCGAACCCACGACCCTTTCGCTGTCCGGGGATTATTCTTACTCACTGAGCTATGCTTGAAAAAATAATTCAAGTGAAAATAATATTATCTTTGATATAATAAACTAGTTTTGTTTCATTAACTAATTAATAAATTAGATAAATTTTATAGATACCTAAAATGTATTATTTTCTTAATGTATTGTTAAAATAATTATTGTTTTTTTTTTGTAAGTAGTCGGTGACCTACCATAAAAAATATGAATAAGTGTTAGTCCTGAAAATGTCCTCATTAGGAGGCTTTTAAATTTATTTAATACTTATCATCTGTCGCATATTAACTACAAATTTACGCAACATTGTCTCCCTACTTATCTCTTAAGTAAGTTTTCCAGAATATTCAGAATGTTTCGGGCCGTCATTCACTTACCTACGCTTGGGCGACATTGAATTAATAACATAGTTGCTAATTGAAAGAGACAGATTCTATGTTAATTAAAGGAACCGATAGCATTGCATAACTTAATGTCTACAATTTACCGCCAGCTTAGCTCATCTCGAGGAAAACCTCGGTTATCCCTAACAAAACACCTCTGGATAAATATATCCCGCAACCGCAGACCACACGCGATTAGCCAGAGGTCTGCCATGGGATGGGCGAGGGGCAGACATGTAGGCACGCAGGAGTGTTGGTAGCCACTTGACTCGGAATCGATAGTTCGTTGACTGGGTTCAAGCTGTGAGATGGTAGGGAACCAATTAATTGTATCTAGTAAAAGCGACAAGATGAGTCAAGTGTTTTACTACCAATGGAAAACCATATAAAAATTAATAAAAAACTTAGGTACCTACATCATGTAATAGTTGATACCAGTATTGCAGTACAGCTACGGAAAAGACTGTGAATCTTATAAATAAACATTGATTAGTTCAAAATCTAGTGATGTTTGTAAACGGAATAGTATGTACAACGTGTCCCCGCACATTGGCGATGAAGTAGCACTCGTTACTGTTAATGTAACTTAATCTAAATACAAGTGTCTTGCGACTATATTTTTGATGTTGAATGTATTTAAAATCGTCAATGATTCCAAATCATCATAGGTTTTAGATGGATAACATGTTCTTTGCAATATTTTAGCCCCAAGTGACTAATACAAAGAGTTTGTGTATTTAAGAAAAAAGATGAGAATGAATAAGTGGATGAAATTGATAATCAACATAATAGACAAAGAAAAAAAGTTAGTCGTCATACCTATTACCTCTAGTGGATTGGGCTTAAAGAAAAATAGACTAGCTCTTAGCAGAGATTGAAATCATTATCACTCAGCGATGTAGTAAGAACAGATTTCGATTACATAACATTCCAGCATATAAGAGGATGTGGTAATAAAACTCCCGTTTAATGTTTTTGCGGCATCTGTCTGATTCGCGAATATAAACAGACGAATATAAAATAAATCATCTCAGGCGCTAGAGGATGGCACAAACTAAACAGATAGCTCACCCCAACTTGGTTATCTAAACCCGGTATTCTGAGACCTTGAAAAACCGGAATTCTGCAAGTTTTTTTAAATCTTATACTTTATAGCCCAATGAATAACTGAATTATGACGTTACAATTTATTCTAAGTCACGGCCATAACACAATTTTGTCTTTATAATAATAAAAATGACCTACTCACCAGTATTGTCCTATGCCCAGCAGCTGGACGTATATTGGCATTTATTGGCATAGTATTCGTAACCAAGCAGTATTTCTAAAATCATTTAAATAGCCTTTTCTTTCTAGTTCTTTCGTCTTAGTCGTGAAACAGGATACTTTATGCGATTAAGTATCCACTAGTTATTTCGAATTTATTTCCAATGTTATTTCAAGTAATGTAAGGCAAGTTATTTCCAATGTTATTTTAATACAATAACGATTGACAATTAAATGTGCAGATATTTTTTCCACTAAATAATGCCATTGACATGAGTTACGAGTAGGTCTTCTGTTCGATTGAAACGTTTCGAAATTGTATTTTTCTTAAAACTGCCTGCTCAAGCTCATGACAAACATGCATAAGTTGATTAAATACTGAGCACCAGTCTGTGAACTAAGGTACAATATGTGTCTGTGTAGGTAAATAACTGGCCGATCTTTTTGCCCAATGTAGGTACATAACGATGCAATAAAGCAATAAATAAAACGTTTGCTGTGAAGTGCACAGCACTATTTGCAATAAACTGTAGTGTTGCTATTCGAGACTCACCTTGAGCTTGCCCATGATTTGTTGAGTTACAACATGAATAGATTTAAAAGTTTTTCACACACGATTTGGTTGGGTACCGTTACCGAAAGATTTCGAGACACATATTGTTTGTTCACTTTCGTCATCATCATCGTGTCAGCCTAATGCAGTCAATTGCTGGATGCAAGCCTCTCCTAAAGAGGGCCAAAGAGCACGATCTCCCGCTTTTTTCATCCAGCCACAGCCAGCCATCTTCCTTCACTTTCGTGTTTAAACTCAAATAAATATTTTTAAGTAATTTATTCTAATATCTAACCTATACCATTTAATGAATTAAGAATTTAGCTAATAAAGGTAATGAATCATTGAACCAAAGTAATGATAACATTGTTTGATAGGTACTTACGTACATGTAAAATCCAAAGCATTTACGAGTACGTAAAACAATTGGTAGAGTCGTGACGTGAATAAGCAGATTATGGTTCCATCGAATAATTTTCGTAAACAGGATAACATAACAAAAGTTTACATAATATTTAGGTACATAGACTTATTTATACTGAAAATAGTAAATATTTTACTATGACACAAACTGCAAAATTATTTTATGTTACCAGTGTACCTAGTAGTGGGATTTATAGCATGATCATAGTTATAAATATTTACATCCTCATTCATAACAACTAAAATAACTTAATGTTTCTATAAAGGGTTAGGTGAGTCAGGTCACCATGTCGTTTAGTCACAATTTCTAACCTCCGTACATAGGTTCGCCCCTTATCCTTCATATAGGGTATAAATAGGGTTAAGGCGACTTGTTTTAAAGTAATAGTTAAACGCCCTTGGGCAAGTCGCTTTCAAAATGATAAAAATATACAGAGAGTGAAAAAATCATTGCAAATCATGCATACGACATGCCAGAAATTGGGAAAAATATGGTATCTTGTCGCTATCGTGTTTGCCCGAGTGACTATGTTTCTACGCTGCGACTTACTGCGACTGAAATCGCGCCATACCGCGGGCACGCTGCCTGAACCCTAAGCTAGTGACCGACTTTGGTCGCAGTAGTCCCTGCGACTTGTTTGGGCATATATATATATATATATATATTTTTTTTTTTTTTTTTTTGATCCTGTGGTAAGTAGCTAAAGCACTTGTGTTACAGAAATCAGAAACAACGACGGTACCACAAGACCCAGACCCGAGACAATATAGAAAAGTTATTTTTCTACATTGACCCGACCGGGAATCGAACCCGGAACCTCAGAGATAGCGACACCAAGTCCGGTATGCTCGCCTCTCGGCTACGGAGGTCGTCATAATATGCAATTCTTATGAATGGCTCCGCGAACGTTCAAGCCAGCAGCGACAAAGAGCGATTCTAGTTGCTGGGAGTCATCGCGACCTAAATCGTGCGAGCCACTTGACCGCTTGCGAGCTGCACGACATGACCTGATCTAAGTCGATAGTCTCTAAATGTGGTAAAACAGTGTATTCCCAAGATTATGAGCAAGGGTTATGCACACAAGTTTATCTTTTGTGAATAATGCACTAATGCGTCAATCGCAACTAATTTTCTGCGATCGAACTACTGGCGTTGCTTATTAGCCAGGTTAATTTAAATGACTTATTTAAATATTATTTCAAACAGTGGTTTATAAATCCTTTTTGAAATAATATTTATTGCATAAAATGTGATTATACAAGTAAGATAAAACTTTCTCTCCTTAAGTCCTCCTCAGTCGGGTAAAAAGATTACTTGAAACAATATTTTTATGTGATTTGAATTAGGGGATAAATCTACCTAAAATTTAGGGGATATTTTGACTGCTCAGAAACAGTACCCAGCTATCTTGTTCAATGGGATTAACATTGAAATCCCAAAAAAACACATTCCCAACAAACTCGATTTTGGACTTTATACGTATAAACAAATAAAATGATTTTTTATTTCGAGTACATCATAACTTATGCAGTGTGTCAGTGTGCGTTCCTTGCACGATTATAAATCCTCGCAATTACTAAACGTTACATTATCAAAGCATATTTCAGTCTCCCCCAAATCTCGCTGCATTTTATGCAAATTTACCTCTACATGCAAATAAAAAAACTTTAATAAATTACTACATCGTTGTTACCTACTTAGGGCGTGTCAAAACGCCGGCGAACCCGGGAAGGACCCTCTTCCTGAACGTGATTGACACAATACCTCAGCAGGATACTCCTACGGAAAGAACGCGAAGTATCGACAACTTGCTATAGTACGCAGGTAGTCATTAAGTCTTTATTGCGTTAGTGTTCAGATTTTTTACTAAAAATTGTTTTGAATATTTTGTTAGCTAATAGCGAATATGCATGAATAAAATATATTGTTTTTACTATATTTATAGGAAATTATATGAAATTAGATTGCTAATAGTAAAAACAAAATTGATTTTAATTAAAAAATAACTGTAATACAGTAATTAATTATTAATACCTATCTCTTTCTAAACCAACTTTTCACTATGAAAAATGTATAGCGGGCGTGCAATGTGACGTCACGGTACATATCGGATCTCCTTGTCTAACACGCGACTTTAATGGGCTGTAAGTCAGGTATTTATCAATATTTTTCGAAAATTCTTAAATTTTTATTAATTATAATTAAGAACTATTTATTTTAAGACCAAATTAAAAAACATGCATATTCCCCATTAGGAAATCTACAATGAAGATGGCAGTAGCCAAGGGCTGTTATTGGTGCATTTATTAGAGATGACTACGTGTCGTTGTAAGAGGTGACTAATTCCTGTAGCACGAGGCGGGCAGCAGCGTCAGCGTTCGAAATCTTATAAAAAACTGCGCTCGCCACCCCACTTGCCAAGCGTGTCGAGTATTGGCAATCCCCCCTCGATGATAAGTCGTTGGGAGAGGCCTTTGTTCAGCAGTGGCCGCTGACCTATGATAACCTATGATGAAATGATGATGATGATTATAATGATGACTAGAGACGACCCCGTAGCCGAGAGACGAGCATACCGGATTTGGTGTCGCTATCTCTAAAGTCCCGGGTTTGTTTGTTTGTTTGGTATTTTAACCCTTTTACGCCAGATTGTGATCAAAAGCAAAGTAATTTAATACATTAAATTATGATTCAGTTGCATTAATATAATTTAATATCAGTCCATAGGATTATTAATCCTGTGATAATATCAAGGCGCAATGACATTTGCAATTTCTATTGTTAGCAATTTACTGCATATATTTATATTATTTCATCAAATATTTTATTTTATTTTCCTCTTAACAGTACTTATTGAAACAAATACTAAACGCTATACCAACACAATACTTAGGATTATTTTTAATAGGTAAGTACATAACACTTTTAACTTTTAACATAAGACAAAAATACATTTAATTGGATTATAAAATAATTAGATAACTTTCATCACCATCTTTCAAGCCATAGAATGATGAATACTGAACATAGGCCTCCCCCAGTGACTTCAATTAACTTCAATTTTCATATCGGTGAGATATGTATATACATAAGCAAGCATATAAGCCATATTATACGGCCTACCGTACCGTGCTATTGTTAAAGAACCTTATCAGAGGTTACACTATCAGTTCTGTCCTTCAATCTTGACTAAGACACTGTTTCAGCGACTTTCATACTTATTTAGTATTTATTTCTATAACCACTTCAGCGGCGGGCCGCCACAGGGATACAACGACAACGGTATACCACAGACCTCTGCTAAATGCGCAATCATCATCATGCGTTCTGGCCGCAACGGCTGGTATAGGCCTAAGATCTTCTTACTAAACTCAATTAGCAAATGGGTCAATAGGAATCTGAAACTATTAGAGAAAGAGCTAGTTTGTTGTTTTGTTAGTAAGACGAGACCTATGTTTAATAGTGGAAAATCAATATTGGAAACTCTTAAAAGCCTAGATTTAGAGTTTCACTTGATAATTATTATGTTCATTTGGCACAGCACTATCGTGATACGTAGTTGGAAATGAATGGGAATACATGGGGCACACTAAAAGTTTTGCACTTCTAGCTAATCGGAACTATTTGAATTTCGAATGTTATATTTTTTTAAACGTTGCAACCGTCTTATAAAAAAAAAGAACAATTGGCGGGAAATGATTTGTTAATTGTTTTTTATCACTCATCAAAGTTCGAAAATGGAATTAAGTCGAAAAGATTATAGAGCGATGATTTTTTATGATTTAAAAAGTTCTCTCTCTCCGCAAGACTGTGCCGCTCGTATTGAAAATGCTTTTGGGAGAGAAGCACCAAGGTTTAAATGGGCGCCCACACACACCCGGCGTGCGCGGCGAGCCGTCCTGCTCACGCCCGCAGTCTGTGGGCGCCCATTTAATCGTATGTTATTAGACCCGCCGTACTACCGACCCGACCCGTCGCCGTCCCGCGCACGCTCTCTGTGTTTGTTACGCTTTAAGTTACGCAAAACTTATAGTGTGACCTACGTAATTACAAATTCTTAACCCCTCGGCCCTGCAAAACGAGACCCAATAGCAATGGTCATTGTGATCTCATGCGACCGCTCGGCAACCTTTAAGTTAAAATCTCTATGTGTGGATTATTTCTCCAAAAATTCTTGGTCCATTTATTAGATGGCGAATAAAAAAATATCCGTAGAGTCAAAACACATCGAAGTTAATTGAAAATGTTCAGAGTGCAGATGTTCTCATCTCGAATTCTCGACTGTTTACAATGCCGCAGATGCGCGGGCGCGTCAGGCAGGCGACAGGTGGCGCGCGCGCACCTGTGCCCGCGCGCGGCCGCTGTGTGCGTGTGTGTGTTGTCTTATGCCCGAATTCCTTGGCCGTCCGTACGCGTGCATAAGCTTAGATCTTTTACTGCACCCCGAGTTTTTGTGCAAAACGTTTTAACAATCGGCGAATCGAAATCTTTTCACATGTGTAAATTAAATCGAAAAAGGCGTATGTTGCGAGTCAGTTCGACGCAAAGGAACACCAACGAGGAGGTTCTGCGACGAGCTGGACGGAAGCGAGAGCTCCGGACCATTGTCAAGAAGCGGACGACTTCTTATCTCGGCCATGCCTTAAGACATTATAGATACCATCTATTGAGGTGATTATGATAGGCAAGATCGCCGAATAGAGTCATGTCGGTTGCAGAAGGAAGTCGTGGCTCCGAAATATCCGGGAATGGACAGGAATAACGAGTGCAGCCCAGTTATTCCATATCGCCAAAGACAAAGACAAGTTCCGGGAACTGATAGCCAGCCTTCAGTAATTAGAGAGGCACTATAAGAAGAAGAAGAAAAAAAATCTACTTTATATGATAAAACAATACTTTAGTTTTTTCTTTCAAACGTTCCGAATGACCAATTTTCGTGCGTCTTTTATTTTAAATTTTTACTTATAGAGTTATTTATAATATTGTTATGAGCTATATACATTTTATTGTGATTCTATTTAATTAGTGCTTTTACCGGGAAAATAATACGGTATTAGATGATTAAATAAAATGTATATAAGTATTTATTACTTATTATGCTATTAAGATTGTACGAGTAGGTGTAGTCATTAGTTTCTATTTACATAGATATAAATAAAATCAGATTTCTTTACACTGAAAGGTCGTTATCTCTTTTACTTGGGGTGCTTGTCTTAACACCTATTGTTTCTTTTCTATTTTTCTAGTCATTTTTTTTATTTTTATCATTAACATTTTAGCCTATAGGTGACCTGTTAAGTAAAGGCTACTTCAGAGAGAAATAAATTTCTGTCGCTGTATATTATGATCAAGTTGACACGATGCAGTAGGTATTTTCTACCGACCTATCTAATCCTTATATTTGCCCATTGATGGGTACATTTGGGCCACTTCTCTCAGTCCTGTGCCAATATTTCCAAATTTGTCCCAGCCACTCAATATTGTCAGACCAGTAGTGGTAGATATATATATTTTTTTAATTAAATAGGGATTCCTTGCAACTGAAATTGTTTTATTCTTGGAAAATAATGAAGAGCGTCTTTAAAGCTTCGCAGTCATCTTCAGAAGAGAACGATCATTCTTCTCACTCACAAACCTTCTTTGCTCACTCATCGTCCAGAAACCACCATAGTCAAAATTAACTCATTCGCTCTGAAATCTAGGTAGAGTTGTAAAGTGTCTGTCACGTTATAAATGTCTGACCAATATGACCGAGCAAATTGGATATTTTCTCAATATGACCGGACCGGACATTTTGGACATTTATTGTCACTAACGTCACAATCAATTCTATTGACAAACTATGAAAAAAAAATTTGGTCACAAATAAGTGCTTTATTATAAGAAAGACAGGCTGTAGTGTTGCTGTAGTGATGATCTAGAACGAAATGAAATTTCTAAAATTAATTTATCTTTCTGCACGGACAAGCTAAAAAGCGTGTTTTATTGTATGTTTTTATTGTCAAATACATAACATTTAAGACTTATTTTTGAGGAATTCTTCTTTTTTTTTTAGTTTATACTAAAAAATATATGTGACCATCATGACAATAAATGTCCAATGTGACCGAGCATTTATCATAAATGACGGACGCTTATAACATATGACTGTCACTTTACAACTCTAATCCCACATTAATGTATTTTATTTGCAAATAAAGTATTCTAGACGGGTATATCCGCAGTCCGTGGGTAAAGTACAGGTTTTAACCTCAGATCACTTTACTTAAGCTCTCTAATCTTATACTCTGAATCAGTTTATGATAATTATGACATGACTTCGATAAATCAATAGAATAATTCAAGGAGCTTCATAAAGTAAAAAATAATATCGATCATATTCGTATTAGACTACATCCCTAATACAAGTGAGAAACTGCTGGCGGACACGCACGCCTTGAAAAGTGAGCGCTTCGATTAATGTTTGAACCATTGCGCAGTCGCATAGTGCACATAAAACAGCTAGTCAGTATCAAACTCCATGTAAATTGTCGCGATACAATTTCCGTTACACTTGTGTTATCATTAAATATTTCGATAAATGGATTTTAAAGCAAATAAATAATGAAAATTTTATACTTACATATAGTACGTGACACTATCCTTAACATAGTTATTTGTTACACTTCTATTTCTACACGTCATCACGGAACAAGTTGGTTTTTTCAAATAAATGAGGAGAACGTTGCGTTAGCGCGGGAAAATTGCATCTAATCCGCCTTGGATTGCAATAGTTCTGTTTGCCCATATCGGATTCGCACGCGCCACGCCCCCATTTCATATCTACTTCTTTCTATGATCTGAGGTTTTAACCCTTCGCAAGTATTGGCAAAAATGTCACCACCATAACTTGAACCTTATGCACTTGTCATACGGTCAATACCCCAATGAAATGTTTTAACAGTACTGTCCGCATAATCCTTTATCAATGTGGTTTCCCGAAATGTTTATTTTATTACCTGCGAATTATATTAATTTTGGAAAACCACATTTATTGAATAAAGGTATTTACTGATAAGGCCGATATGTTTGAATCCTGTAAAATACTAAATTTTACAGGTTTTCAGGAAAGATCGCTTCCAGCGATAAGACTGCCTAAATTGTGCAGATCTATTAGTTTTTTGCCTGTACTTTGTTTTATGTGGTGTTGTGTCCTTACCTTCTTAACTCGCTTTATAGATTAAATTTACATATGAGTTGGAGTCGGCCAGGTCGTTGTCATTCCTGGATATCAGGGTTACAGTAAGATCAGATGGATCCTTATCACACTGTGTCTATAGGAATCCATCACTAACCGATAGACGCAACCTCACATCACCGGCGGCACTTACAATCCGTAATGACATCATTAAGGACCAGAGCATATGATCTCTGTGACCCTGAACATTTGAAGTAAGAGCCCGATCATGTTCAGGAGGTACTCATAAAAAACAGATACAAAGTGTCACAGCAACTACTGAAGCCATCGATAAGAAGCTCGAAGTCCGAATGTAAGCAGACATTCCGCAATTTTGCCTGTGTGAAAGGAGTAACTGATAAGATCGGCTCCCTGTTTAAGAAGTTCTCTATTCCAACTGTGTACACTCCGGGGGCAAAAGTGAACACTATACTAGGCACAACAAACAATGTCTTGCCGATACAAACTCTAGATGTTTACAAAATAAACTGCAGCTGCGGAGGTTCATACATAGGCCAAACGAAGCGAACCATCGCTGAAAGGGTTAAAGAACATATAGCTGCTGTGAAAAATCGTCAGACTGCGATTGCCGAACGTCTTTTCGATTCGGGTACTAATCACTGGATCGAATTTCATCAAACGCAAGTTCTTTTACACGGATCGCCACTTTTACTCAAGAGTAGTGCGTGAAGCGGTTGAAATCAAATAGTATAAGAATTTTAATCGGGAAGATGGATTCAAACTAAAATTACACAGTCTCGTTTTGGTTCGCGATGGAGTAATCACCAGAATACGGGCGCGCCGGTCGAAACGTCAGGCAAATAAAAATATGTACCTATTGCCGATCGCGTTATTTCCCGTTTTAGTGTGTATTAATCATGCAACGCGAAAGTTTAAAAGTAATTAATATCCTCATGACTGCAGAAAAAACGGGCAGCAGTTTTTTAGAATGCATTATTTTAACTAAAGTAACCTACAAGCTCCGTTACAGCATTCGGTTTGTCCAAAACATAGGTACCTTATCGCGACTGTAGTATTTTCATGGTACCTATTGAAAATAGGTATCCCGTGTGCATTATCAGAGTCCAAGGGCAATGCGGACTTTTCCCGTCTATTGTGCATTTAAATTTTAAGTAGCGAGTAGGTAAAGTTCTAGCTTGGTGATTAAACGCAATTTTATGTTATTAAGTGAAACAGCACGGAAAATAGAGGCCCAATTCCCTTAGTTTGACAATAGTCGCAATCCGGTGTCGAACCGGTCCCAGTAACGTTACGATCCAAACGGTATTCTCGTAAACTTTTAATCTGACGTAAAATTATCAAAACTATCTTAATAGGGCTAAAAATAGAGCAAAAAAAAGTTGTAATTTTGTTTACGCTCTATAATTGCATTTTATTGGGTTTACGAGAATACCGTTTGTGATCGTAATGTTACTGGGAGCGGATCGACACCGTATTGCGAGTTTGCGACTATTGTCAACTTAAGGGAATTGGGCTTCAGGATCTGTATGAATCACTCTCAGATTATTAATTAAAATTAGTTTCTTAGAAAATTTTACAACCTTAACATTATGTAGACACGTAGGGACCCTATGTAGGATCTAAAGTTAAGGAACTGAGAAGTATAGTGGTATGTAGTATCTTTGCATTCGAAATGATTAACTAAATAATAAATAAATAAATAAATAAACTACTTTTATATGGCAAATGTTTTGTACTCCTATAATTGGCAAACATATTTAATGTAAGACCTTTTTGATTTGTATTGTGATTGTTTTATGTGTCTTGCTGTTGGTGTACCATTTTAATAAAATAAAATAAAAAGTTTGCGAGCTACAACTTAAGTACTACAATTAGGATATCTTACACAAAACCGAATGTTAATGGGAGATTCATTGTTATGAAATTTATTTTTTTCCTGTCTAGACCTCATCAAGTTTCATCAAATATCTTAGGCTATTGCAAACAGCAACATTCTAACCATTTCACGACTGGCACGGACCCCAAAAATAACTGATAGGTATGTTTGTTATTACAAAAAAACAACTGATTTGAGCATTGATTTAAAAAGTAAATGTATTTGAGAACCTTCTCCTTTTTTGAAGTTGGTTAAAAAAGTATGTATAAAGTTGTCACTTAGTGAAGTCAGAAGTTAAACAACGAGTAAAAAAAACTGGGAAAGTACGCGTTCGGCGGGTTTGCCCTAAGAAAATACGATGTAATTATGATTGAAAGAATATACGATGATAAGGAACTGTCGGTACGCGAGTCCGACTCACAGCTGGCTAGCTTTTTTGTTTGCGCGTACGCCATATGCGCGGGCGCAGGTAGCGGTTTATTTACAAGTGCACCCCCGAGCCGGGCGCACGTCTGCGTATCTTCAGTCCGCGCCCGAAATTACGCACGTGTTATTATCCTTACCATCACACAAACGATATTGACCTACATAGTGCCACGGAAAGTTTTATTATATTTGTGTTAATTAGAATTAACTATTACTACTTGTTTTAAACTTCCAAAAAATTATATTTTACTGATACACCACGACAGGTAAGTGAATTAATTCTAATGACGATTTATATTTATAAACTTTTTTTATTGTATGAAATTATTTTACAGGATACGTACCTTTAATAGTTCTACTAAGACAATTTTAATGTGTTTTTTGTGGGACGAAAACTTATACATACTTTTTGGGCATTTTTTAAAATTCATTATAGGATTGGTTTAATACTTAGAGCGACCATTCTTTAAAGCATGTTATTATCTCAATATTTGTTATCAGTTTTTACCAAAAGTTCGTGATCGCAAGATAAATTTATTTAATGGAAAAATATGCAATTGTATCTTGCAATATGTACAGATATTCTGTCTGTACATATTATTACTCGTGTTATAACGAAAACAAACGAAATATTTAGTTTCACATTGCAAGGCAATCGCTAAATTTTCGGGAGCAACTTAGAATTAGTAACTTAATTACTTACGAATAACGTAAAAACCAAAAAAAATGTATTTTTAATTATTATCTTTTTTGTTAAAATTTGAACGTATTCGCACTGCATATGGTCCTTATTGGCACGGTGGCGTACGCCTGTGATCTGTGATGAATGTACACGAAGCTCGCGTTTTTTTTTGGAAATGTTATTTAAAAAATACGAAGATTTAATTTAATTTTTTATATCGTTTTTTAGACCTTATTTTTTAAATTTGGTCTAACTTGTAGTTTAACCATATATGCCTATGTTGGTTTAAATGGTTGACAAGAAAACAAAACGATAAGTGTGAAGTTTCTAAAATAATGCGACAACAAATTCTGTCTGGAAGAATTATGTAAAATCTTCTTAGGTACTATATCCGGCGTTATACTCATCCATTACCTAGTCCCTGCAGCGTGCCCACCAGTATTTCAGCCAATTTTAGTAAAACGACGGTTGTATCTGAGACCTCTTGCGCTATAGTAATTTTTTGCATCTAGAAACGTCATTTTATAACCACCCTATAAAGTCTCATTTCTAATTACTTAGTTATCGAAACTCATTATCATTGTACCGATGAAATTTTCTCAGAATGTAACGTAAAGTACTCTGAATCCACTAACAAAATTTTCATAGTGCACAATTGAACCCGCTACAAGTGAATCAGCGCACCATAGAGTTGTCTCATTATAGTCGCCTTATAACGGTCCCTTCATTACCATTCCACTGGGGGTCCTCTCAGGATGTCCAGCGTGTAATTTGGTCTGCAACTCATTCCATATTCAAACTACGTCTCTTAATGTTGTGTAAGTCCATCTAGGGCGATGCATCTGGATGTATGTCTGTCAAACGTCTAACGCATGGTGATGACCAGCCTTAACAGGCGATATCATATCATGTCAGAAGTCAAAAGTGTATATATGTATTCGTAGCATGGCCGGTCCAGTGGATTCTCGGGAATTATCTGGCTAATTATAACTTTTCCGTTTACCTAGTAACGTAACATAACTGCCTCAACTCGAATTAGCTAAATCGAAGGGGCTTAAATTAATTCAAATTTAAACGTTCGTTGCGTTTTTACATTACCACTGTGCGGTATTAGATAAATAATCAAATCATACATGTGACGGCCTACGAGAGCTATGCAATAAAATACAATGTGTCGCTTCAGCCACTTGCAACATTAAATGATTAGAGGCTGTGCAATGCTATTGCAATTTGACAATTGTATTCAATATGACCAACACCCTACCAGTCAAATGCAGTTTTGAATGATCTCTCATTCAAAACTGCATTTGACGTCGTCATTCCTGCTGTTCTGTGATCTCTATCAAAGTTATTAGGTACGTAGTTTAATAATATTTATTATAAAAAAAATAAAAACCGACTTCAAAAAACTAAAACGCTAAAAATAATCTTAACACTTAAGTACCTAATCAGTTACTTTTGGAGTCGGTGCAAACGAAAACATTGGTCTCTCAATGACTGGCACCGACTCCAAAAGTAACTGATTAGGTACTTAAGTGTTAAGATTATTTTTAGCGTTTTAGTTTTTTGAAGTCGGTTTTTATTTTTTTTATAAAATTAACTTATTTCATCCATTTTAGTGATAAATCCTAATCAAAACAAATCTTACGAGTGCAAACATAATTTAACTGCTGAACACCGATTTCATTTCCTATTTTTCCAACCTTAGGGGTGAAATTTTTTCCAAAAAATTTTATTATAGTATCTTTGAAGTATAAGCTATGTATTATTTTAAATAAAAGATTATAATTGAGAATCTTCAGTGTTTATTTTAAACAATTTTAAAATATAAGTAATACAGTTCTTCTAATATTAAGTAGATCAAGTCTTCCCTCGCCAGATGTCAATCCGTATAAGAGCCCCACCCTTGTCATTAGTTTGACGTTTTAATATTTTTTTTTTTTTAAAGTTACGTTCCGTTACATCATCCCCCTTTAAACAAAAGTATTACATTAAGTACCAATTGCTACTCCAGTATCCTAACTTTAGAAACTGAGAAAACTTTACACAATCTTTATACTAAATCAGTTATTTAGTTAAATCTATACTCTTACTTAGTTTACATAATAATACTAAAATGTACCCAAAGTATTGTTAGCCCAGCCCTACGTTCGAAACTTGGGATCAGTGCAGTTAAATACTATTAACAATACAGCTACTGGGCTAACATACACTAATCTATTTAACAAACTATACATAATAAATAAACTACCATTCAACCAGGAGTGGACGAGCCGTCGCTGGTGAACCACAAAGTCTATGCTGGTCGTATATGGAAAGAGGTTCTTGTATATTTAACATTATTCTCATCTAACACATCATACGATCTGTATCCATTACACCTTCCTATTATCCCTTTTAACCAAACATTTTTAGATACATCTTTTTTAAACCATACATTTTGTCCAATAAAAAATTCTTTCTTCATTCTAGATGTTTTATTATAATTTCTAACATTCCTCGAGACAATATTACCAAATTGATTTGAGACATTATTATTTAATTTCTGTTTTAAATACTGTTGACTAACTATGAGCTTTGTTTTTAAATTTCTACACATTAACAATTCACTAGGTGAGAACTCTGTGCCCGAGACGGGCGAAGCCCTGTATTGAAGTAAAGCTATTCGAAAATCAGTCTTATCCTCCTGACATTTTAACATTAATTTCTTAGCAATTTGTACTCCTCTCTCGGCCATACCATTCGCTTGAGGATATCTAGGGCTGCTATGTGTAAAATTAAAACCCCATTCTTTCGCAAATTGTCTGCATTCCTTTGAATCAAATGGTACATGGTCAGATACAATCTGATTAGGTATACCAAAATTACAAAATAATTCTATCAGACTATTAATAATTGCATTTGCATTCTTACTTGGTAACAGTTTTATGTCTAACCATTTAGAGTAATAATCATAAGTTACTAAATAACTTTTACTTTTAAGATCCATTATGTCAATTCCCAATTTTAAAAATGGCAAAGGTGGTACGTCATGTGGTAACATTGGTTCTTTAATATTATTGTTATGATAGGTTTGACATGGAAAACATTTCTTTACAAATTGTTCAATATGAGTATCTATATGAGGCCAGTAATATAATTTTCTAGCTAACTGCTTCATTTTGGACATTCCTAAGTGACCTTCATGTAATGTTTTCATAAAAGACAATCTCAAACTTTTAGGTACAATTAACCTTTCATTGTAAAATACTAAATTATTATCTACTGATAATTCACTTCTCAATTTGTGGTAACAAGACAAATAATCTGGAATAGCTTTATTATTATTTGGCCACCCTTTTTGAATAAATTCTCTTAATTGTGTTAACTCACTATCATGCCTACTTTCTGAAATTAACTGACATTTTTGTTCTTCAGTGCACTCTAAATAATTAGAAAGACCTACACAATGTATTACTTCGTACATGTAAGTATCGTCTACATCTGTACATTCTTGATAGGAGCGAGATAACAAATCTGCTAAGTACAAATATTTTCCTTGCAAATACTGAAATTCAAAATTGTATCTTAGTAATTTCAATTTCAATCTTTGCAATCTTGGTGAAGGGACTTCATGCAAATGTTTTCTTAGTAAACTTTCTAGAGGTTTATGATCATTAATCACAGTAAACTTATGTCCATAAACATAATAATGAAACTTCCAAGTTGCCCATACTATACTCAACAGTTCTTTTTCAATTTGAGAAAAGTTCTTTTCTGAGGATGTCAAACTTCTCGACGCATAACAAACAGGCCTACCATTTTGAAGAAGACAACAGCCTAGGCCATCTTTTGAGGCGTCACATTGGACAACAATTGGTACATCTGAATTAAAATTCTGTAAAATAGGAGCTTCCGTGATTTTTTCCTTTATAATTTTGAAAACATTTTCATGAACATCCGTCCATATCCATTCAACCTCTTTTTTTAACAACAATTGTAGCGGTGATGCAATATCAGCCATATTGGGTATGAATTTTCGTAAATAATTTACCATGCCAAGAAAAACCTGTAATTCTTTTTTATTATTAGGATTTTTCATATTAACAATTGCATTGACTCTATCTGGGTCTATTTTCATGCCTTGTTCTGAGAAAATATGACCAAAATATTTGACTTCTTTTAATTTATACTGAAATTTATTTTTATTAAAACGAACATTATGTTCTTTAGCTCTTTCAAAGACTTTAGTTAATATTGCATCATGCTGAGACTCATTTTCTGCACAAATTAGTAAATCATCACAATAAACCACAACACCTGGAATGTCTCCGAAGGCATTTTCACTGTATTTTTGAAAAATTTCTGGTGCAATAGACAATCCAAATGGCATTCTCAAAAATTTATAACAGCCAAAAGGACTATTAAAGGTACAAAGGTCACTAGACTCCTCAGTTAGTTTAATATTGTAAAAGCCATCGGACAAATCCAGCACTGAGAAACATTTTTTATTACAAAGTTTAGGTAGAATTTCCTCTATAGTAGGTATCAAATGATGTTCTCTTATTAACACATTATTCAAGTCTTTGGGATCTAAACAAATTCTCAATGAACCATCTTTCTTTTCAATAATAACTAAATTGCTTACAAAACTCCTTGGGTGCTCGACCTTCGCAATGACTTTGTGCCTCACCAAAGCATCCAACTTGTCGGCCAGGCGAGTTTTTAGAGCATTAGGTACTCGTCGGGGTGGTCTCACCACTGGCTCCACACCAGGCTGAATGCGTAGTTCAAGAGGGCTTTTGAATTCACCCACACCCTGAAAAAGTATGTTATTTATATTAATAATGGAGTCTTTATTATCAGTTACACAATTACTCTTCATCATATTAATATTATTCTTAGTTAACAATTTCAATGACATTAATGAGCCTAATCCGAGTATTGGTCTCACTTGTTCTTTAATAATTATGAACTCAATATACATTCTCTCATTGTTATTAGTATACAGTCTTAGTTGAACCTTTCCTAAAGGCAATATTTTTGAACCACCGAAGACCTCAATCACAGTTTTTGTCTCAGACAGTATTATTTTATTATCATCATTGACAATTTTCTTTAGATCATTTATCCCTATTACATTTATCTGAGCCCCCGTGTCACATTTAAACAGAACCTTTTTATTCTCCACTCTAAGCGACTCTGTCCACTCATTTTTAGTGAGATCTATAGTACAGACTAGTCATAGATCCTGAATATTATTTTGACTATCATTATTATTAATATTAAGTACCTGATTACTGGCCAAAGTACAGCCAATACTGAAATGGTTTAATTTATTGCATTTATTACAAATTTTACCATATGCAGGACAATTCCTTGGGCCATGTTCTCTGTTGCATTTTTTACATAAATAAAAATTCTTGTTGAAGTTATTACTTTTGTGAATATTTTCAAAAAATCTACTGTTCTTATTAAAATTATACTTAGCTTGGTTGTTGTTAGTGGTGAACCGCTGCTGTGTTTGATTGTTTCCTTGCACTGCATGCACCTCTAAGTTGTTTAGGATCTTCATGTGTTCTTTAGAGAGCTCCGATGACCGACATGTTTCGACAGCTCTGTCCAGAGTTAAATCCTTAATTTCCAAAAGTTTCTGCTGTATTCTCTGGTCGTTCACACCAATCACGATTCTATCCCTGAGCATCCTGTTTTTCTGCTTGTCAAAATTACAGTTCTCTGCCAACTTTCTGATCGCTGTGTAGAATGCATCAAACGATTCACCATCCTCCTGATTTCTTTTATTAAAGTTGTAACTGTTAATGACCTCATTCTGTTTGGGCTTAAAGTATTCATCAAATAATTGCAGTAGTTCTTCCAGTTTAACCTTTTCATCAGAATCAGTTTCTTTTAACACGTTGAAATACAGTTCCTGCGCCTGTTGTCCTATGCAATTCAAGAGTATTGCCGCTTTTCTTGGTTCTGACAAGTTTTGAAATCCAGCAGCTAATAAGAAAATCCTAAATGATTGTTTGAATCTCTGCCACTGTGGCCAGCATTTTTCTATATCATCCAGGCTTAGAGTTTGTGGCATTCTATACTCTACTGCACACATGTTGTCCATGTTAACGGGGATAGGATTCTCCTCTGCCATGCTGATTACTTTAAAACTCAAAAATCAGTGAATCACGAGCATGTGCGATCATGCAATGCGTACCTTGTTAAGTCTATCTTTCGGGATCCTCGATATTTTCGTTCATCCTACCGGCTGCGCCATGTATTATTTTAAATAAAAGATTATAATTGAGAATCTTCAGTGTTTATTTTAAACAATTTTAAAATATAAGTAATACAGTTCTTCTAATATTAAGTAGATCAAGTCTTCCCTCGCCAGATGTCAATCCGTATAAGAGCCCCACCCTTGTCATTAGTTTGACGTTTTAATATTTATTTTTTTTTTAAAGTTACGTTCCGTTACAAGCTATTCATTAAAAAAAGAATCATCAAAATCGGTCTACATTTGGCAGAGATATATGTAAGATAGATACTAAAATTAGTTGGCGTGGTACGGAGTTTATGCAATGTTTGATGATTTTCTTATAGATCCCATCATCAGAATTTAACCAAATTTATATGGGACCATTCTGAAAGTATTACCTTTCAAACAAAAAAATAATTATCGAAATCGGTCAACGCAGTAACGAATGATCGCTGAACATACATAAAAAAAAAAAAAAAAAGATACCGACGAATTGAGAACCTCCTCCTTTTTTGAAGTCGGTTGAAAAAGGTTTGCAATCTCAAGTAGAAGGAACATCAAACTCCTTTAGTACATAAAGTAACCGGTACTGGTGTCTTAAAAAGACAGAATAAAAAGTTGAATTTGATTTCAAAGAACTTTGTCGGTAGCAGGGTGCCAGGGTTGCGTTTTATATAAAAAATATATACTACGGTTTCTAAATATGGTAAATATAGACTTTACAAGAGGCCTTTTATCCTTAAGGGCTTTAATAGTATTTTTTATTACCTTGTAATACCTCAATAAGGTTTGATTGATACCTTCTAGATTAGGTGGTAATAGTAACCACAGTATTGCGTGAGTTGAGCGAGCTCAGTCGCGGCCAATGAAGCGCCTAAGCCAAAATTTACATATTAACTATAATTGTATTTAAGAGTTTTTTTATTTATGCCACCAGACAAAATTACTAAAACAAAAGGTAAAGATTTTTGACAAAAACAAGCTCGTTTACCCACGGAATCGTGAAAAAAACTAATATAGTTTTGTCGAGGTAGCGCGTTAATTTGTATGGAAAGAAGTACAATGTTGGATGTTATTGGAAACTAATGTTAGTGTCATGATATTTATTATGACACAAATATAATTAGTACGTTGTTTACTTACGTTACATATATTTATGTTTTATGTAATGGTTAGTAATGTATAATTAAAACTTTTAGCCTCATTTATTTATAATTATTATTATTTACCACATCGAAATCAAATAACGATGATAAATACGAAATTTTATTTATAGTGGGTATTTCCTATTTATCACAGTTAAATTAAACAAAAAGTAATGTGCTAATTATGTGGAAGATAAACTATGATGAAATATTGTATTTTTATGTACGAATTCGTAAATAATGTTTTGATGACCTCCTTATCTGCATTAACTCCGAACTCGTCATAAACTTGTCTCGCTTTACATCTGTGGGTCGTGAGTTCGCATCCAGCACGAACCTCTATATATTTTAGAATCTTTGCATGGACTTATACCAATAGGCTATTATAGTTTCCTGGGTCAAAAAAAGATTATTCTATTTAGTCCCTCAGTTAGATTATCGAAAAATATTGGACTCATATTTTGTCTGTTGTCAATCAAACAAAAAATTACGAAGATAAAGCGCATCAAAGTTTGGGAATGGGAGCACGTGACGTCACGCCTTGCTAAAGTGTCGCAAGGCGTGACGTTACGCGGAACTATAACAGGCTGTATCTTCATCAGTTTTAGTTTAATTGAGGAGAGAAAAAATACGTGTCTAATCTTTTTTGTTAATCCAACTGACGGATTAATTTTTTTTTTTTAGGTAACCAATATATTGCTTAGTGGTGTAGGAAATCATCACGAGCACACCTAGGGAGGTTCAGATAACAATAGAAGTGTAGCCATGGTCTTAAATGGTCTGGTCCTCTGACTAAGGGTTAGACAGATACACAAAAAATGCAAGACAACTAAGAGCGATTTTCTTTTAGTTAACGGTAAATTAAATTACATAACTATCATGCCTAATAATTAAATTCATATTAAGTTGAATATTTATAACGATAACTTTAATTGATTGAACTAAACAAGTAGATGCATTTATTAATTCTAACAAGTATAATAATGGTTGCATTTATCATTAGTTCTTTTTTTGCATGATTTGATCTATTTTAATAGTAAGCATAAACAAATTAATATGTATTATGAAATAATCAAGTTCGCATTGACATAAACAAATAAGTATTTTGAAATAATCAAGTTACTAGTATTGACTAAGGTTTTTGTTACATTTACAAGATAAATAGGGTTGTTAACACCATTCTTAAATAATTCAAAGATAACATATAAAACTGTCAACTTATTTTAGGCCTAATAACCCGGCGCATTATAATTAATTTGAAAAATTAGATTTGTAACTGTTCCAAAATCAATAAAAAGTTAGTCCGTTGAGAAAGGTAAACAGTGATGTCATAGTTTGCTATCGCCTCGCCATACAAATTATATGGAAGAGTAGCGTTAAGACAGTTTTTAAAAAGTATGTCAATTGATTAGTGGTGTAAAATACCGTATTAGTTGGTATAATAATTGATCCTGTGAGTATGAATAAGATATATAATAGTAAAAGATATAAAATAGTAAAAGCAATCAAATACTCGTACATCTTATTCGATGTATCTAACGTTTTGAGAGGCTCGTGTAAAGTCAAGATACTTTATCACAACAGTCACAATCTTGTTAGGAGCAAATTTTTTTTAGTGTAGCAATCGTTCCAAATGTAGTCTGTGTGTGTGTCTGTAGACCTGCAGCATCTCGGATCATGCTTAATAGTAACCTGATTACAAACGGAAGGACAAAGATTGTCTCAAGTAATCTAAGTAGTTAAACACAAGACAAAACACAGGAACTAACCTCCGTCATAGCGAGTGCTATCTAGGCATCTTATCAGTTATCTAGCATGTGTCCGAAGTACATCAGCGGCGTGCATAATGGATGCACTTTCGTAGACAATGGTGTGCTGATACTATCTGATGGCAGCGACCCGCACCGCGAATGATAAGTAGCCGCGTGGTTAAAGAGTTTTCCTTCCCGATAACTTTTACAAATGTCAAGTTAAATTAGTTATGTACAGTGTGGGAAGACAGGCATTAGCCTTCCTTTAGGTACAGGTAATTATGTATTTCAAACATTTGCTATAAAGCTTTAAAAAAACTAAACCAAACTCGATAAAAATATAATGATCCAGATAGAATCTTGTGTAACATACAAAAACGTATATTTGATCAAATTTATAACTTCCTCTTCTTTGATGTCTGATAAACGTTGCTAAACTTTTATAATCCAAGTGTAATGATGTGATGAAACATGTACATTCTTCTAGCATAAATGTGAGCAGGACCAAAGAAAATAATTATAAAGGGCAATGGAATTAAAATAATTAGATTATCACATAATATTATGACAACACATTCCAAAGCGGTGTTCTATTTAAAAAACACATATTATTGTCAACGGAAAGTCAACGGTGACATAAAAAGTGACGCACCTGTCTAATGACATTTTATGTATACATTTTATTTGTTTTCGCAATTTACAAAAGAAATGTTATCTTAGTAAAATAGATTTCATTTAAATCTATGATTTGACTAATGTAGCAAACTAATATCCTCAATGGCGACTGAAAGTTTTGATGACATGCGTAGAAGATATTTTTAAGGTCGCAATTTCAGGAATAGTCAAGAGTCCATTGCATCTTCTGCGGATACGATAGCGGTACGATTTTTATATGTTTTGAACATTATAAGTCAATGGTTTTGAAGCTTGCACAGGGTAAAATTTTACGGTAGTGCCAATTATTCAAGGACCACTCAGAATCAGTAGGTAACTAAATCGATCTACGTAAAAAACAAACAGTTTTTTTTCTTTTTTCTATTCTGCATTTTTTTTTTATTTTTTTTTTTTATGATCTGTCTAAGGCCTAAGTTATACAATAAACCTTAAGAATATTACAATCTAGCCTAACTAGGACTAATGAGTAATTTAATTTTGACCTAATCTAAGTATAGTTGATAAGTTATAGCTAAGAACGTGTCCATTAACACTTTTCTTATTGTCACTAATAATATTAAGGGGAAGACACATTGTTCACAAGTCTTTAAAAATAGCAGAGAGCTATACACACTATCACTGCACTAACTCAAAAGGTTTTGTTCTTTTAAGTCTTCTCACTATGTCCGTGCTATCGAGGAGCTGGATTGCCTCGACATTCACATGGTGATGAAGTCTCTTTTCGTGAGCTTCTGCATACTTTTTTATAACATTATCTACAAACTCCATTTGAAGGTCCCGGTGGAGATTGTCATTTCTTATATACCAAGGTGCCCTTACGATGTCCCTAAGTACTTTGTTTTGGAAGCGTTGTATGATTTGAGAGTTGCTTTGTTTGGTACAGCCCCACAGCTGTATACCATAGGTCCATACTGGCATAAGAACCTGTTTATACAAAGTAAGTTTATTTTGTATTGACAGGGAGGAGTGCCTCCCCAACAGCCAATATAACTTTTTGTAGCGAATCTCTAGCTCGGCCCTTTTTTTCTTGACGTGAGCTTTCCAGCGAAGCTTTGTGTCGAGGGTCATGCCCAAATACTTTGCAGTATTTTCATGTGGTATTTTTTGGCCATTAATTAACACCGGGTGGTACTTTGGGGTTTTATTTGTAAAGTCAATATGAACTGACTTAGTCTCATTGAGCTTGATTCGCCATTGTTTTGTCCAATCATATACTCGGTTAATGACAGTTTGAGCATGCTCTGTTGCTGCTTTGTGACTCTCTCCTATGGTCATAATGGCAGTATCATCAGCAAACGTGGCAATTGTGCTGTTTTCTATTTCAGGAATATCACAGGTATAGAGAAGGTACAGGACCGGACCTAATACACTACCCTGTGGTACACCAGCATTTATTTGTTTTAGTTCAGAATAAGTATCTTCTTGTCTTATTCTAAACACTCGGTTTGTTATATATGACTCTAGTATTGCTGTAAACTGCTTTGGTAGCATTTTGCTAAGTTTATATATTAGACCTTCATGCCACACTTTATCAAAAGCTTGTGCGACGTCTAGAAATATAGTGGTGCATACTTTTCTATCTTCCAAAGTTTTCTCGATAGTATTAACTATTCTATGGACTTGATCTATTGTGGAATGCTTTTCCCTAAATCCAAACTGATGATCGGGAATAAGTTTTTTTTTCTGTATAATCAGTTTTAGTCTTTTAAGTAATAGTTTTTCAAAAAGTTTTGACATGATCGGAAGTAGTGATATAGGTCTGTACGATGCTGCTTCGTGTGGTGGCTTTCCAGGTTTAGGAATCATTATGACTTCCGCAACTTTCCACAGATCTGGGACATACTTTAGTCTGAAAGCAGCGTTTATGAGCGTAGTGAGTTTCACGATTGCCTTACGTGGTAGGTTTTTAAGAACTTCTCCTGTGATTAGGTCATACCCAGGAGATTTTTTCGGGTTGATGTTAGTCTTGATTTCAGTATGTACTTCTCTAGGCGTTACTAATTTAATTTCTAAGCTTTCTTCGGATAGTTCATTTAATAATAAATTTGTACTAGTGTCACTCTCGTTTGGCTGGAAAATACTTTCCAGGTGTTGAGCAAATCTTTTGGCCTTTTGTTCTTTATTAATAGCCCACTTGCCATCAATTTCTCTAATTGGAGGAATAGCCTTTACTGGTTTGTCCATTTGCTTTGTCACCTTCCATAAGGAGTAGTCTGTACTACGATCACTGGTCAGTTGCTCAATCAATTCTTTACTAATAGTATTATTAAATAATTGTATTTTGCGTTTGAGTTTTTTCGTAAGCATATTTACTATACGTTTGTCTTCGGGAGATCTGGTTTGGTGCCATTTTTTCCTCTGTCGACGCTTGTCAGCAATGAGTTGTTTAATTTCTCTGGGGTATGTTGGACCCCTAATCTTTCTTATGGATTCAGGAGTATTCTGCCAGGCTGACTGCTGAATTTTTAATATAAAATTTTCAACTTCAAAGTCTAACTGCTCTGGAGTTTTTAATGGCACTTTGAGATCTATTAAACTATCCAACTCAATTTTGAAACTATCCCAGTCTGTGTTTTTATTTACTAGTCTTACATTTATTTCCTTAAGCATAATAGTTTCACTTAACGTTAATAATATTGGAGAATGGTCTGAACTCATATCATAGCTGCTTTCTATTTGCAAGTAATTACTTGATATATTTTTGTAGATAAAAAAATCTATTAAATCAGGAATTTTATTTCGATCAGTAGGCCAATACGTAGGCTTTCCAGTAGATAATGTTTTACATTTCAATTCTTTTATGGCACTCAAGAGTTCTTTACCTTTAGTAGTAGTTAGTCTAGAGCCCCAATGTATGTTCTTTGCGTTGAAGTCACCTCCTATGATGAACTTATTACCGAAATTTTGTAAGAATTCTATGTATTGCTTCGTTTTTATCGAATGTTTTGGTGGGCAATAAATTGAAGCTATTGTAAATGAGTATCGTTTCGTTTCGATGTTGATGGCAACAGATTGAATCGCTTGCTCTTCGAATTTGAACTTTTCATAATGACTTAGATTATTCTTTACAATAACGGCACTTCCACCTCTAGCGCGGTTGTTGGGGTGCAGTGCATGATAAACGTCATATCCTTTGAATGTAATATGCGATTGTTTAGTGAAATGCGTTTCTGATACAAGGCATATGTCAATGTTTTGTGTGTCTAGGACTACTTGTAACTCATTTTGGTCTTTGAGTAGTCCATTAGCATTCCAAGCCATAATTTTTAAGTTGTTACTCATTTTTTTGGTTTAGATGGATTGATTCTGCATTTGAAAAATAGAATACGTAGAAAATTTACGATTTCTCGATTAAATTGCAGTGTATGTGCACTGCATGAGGTTCTTGTTGGAGCGGCGTCGGCGTACGCCTGTGATCTCTGATGAATGAGGGCGCATCTCGCGTTTTCTTTTATTTTCGGAATTTTTTAAGTATATTCTACTCCAGAAATACTATGAAAGACCTTATTTTTAAATTTGGCACTACCTTGAAATGTTACCCATATATCTGAGAAATGGCTTCAAACCTCGTCGTTAAGTGGCGACCAGCGAAATGGAGCTCAACACAAATTTTAGGCTCAATCCATATGGATAGAAGTTTTACTTGATATCAATCGACACAGTAGATTATCCATGTCCAACTGAAGCATTTGGAGGTGCGCGGAGTACATTAGGTGCGCGAATATAGGTGGATACTCAATTCAAGATATATTTTCGTATGAATGTCTGCAATGTTTGCAGCAGTTACCTGTCGTTTACGCGGGCATCAAGATCAAAGTATGATCAAAAAACGTACCATCAAACGATAAAGTTTTCATTGCAATATTTAGTAAAACTATTTGATTATCATATCTTATTAGTTAACTAATGCATGCGAGCGCATTCATCTCACTAATATGAATACTTTGTGAAAACCCGTAAATATTGAATAGTTACTCAATAGCTCTAAGACGGGCAGAGATCATCAAAATGATTTATTTATAGAAAGAATCTTAAGTACTCGTAGTTGCAAATGTCTTCTCTATATTGTTCAATCATAACCACCATTATTAGCATAAAATATTAGCAGTAAATTCTTTGAACTAGACTACGCGAACGAAGACGGCGGCAACAGCTAGTAAATTAATAATTATAACACTGTTTCACCATTAAATGTCTATCAACAGCAACAATTAATTATGCAATAACAAAGACTATAATAACGATTATAAAAATTATATAATGCATAATGATTTACTATACTGTTGATATGAATATTGTAAATCAGTTTCCGCCACTACAAATTTAATAATACTCTGGGAAACCTGTTCTATAATTAGTCGATCATTACATAAACATTTGCTGAGTTATCGCAGTGTCTGGCTTTGAGCTGAAATGTAGGTAAATCATCTGTTTCAGAGGAAAATGCAGACATAATGGGCAAGATGTAAACAATACCGCTGGTATAGTTGGCAAAGCTAAAAGCTTAAGCTGATTCTAAGATAGAAATACACGTTCTGATTAGATAAAAATTGTTTTTTTTATTTATTTTTTTATAAATATTGGACAACATCACATACATTGCTTTAATCCTGTGGTAAGTAGCCAAAGCACTTGTGTTACAGAAATCAGAAACAACGACGGTACCACAACACCCAGACCCGAGGCAATATAGAAAAGTTATTTTTCTACATACTTTGACATAATTTATTGTGAAAATTTTTTGTTGTTTTTGTTATGATTATTATTTTATATTTTTCCTTTTTAATAGAATTCGAATACCTTTATAATGTTTAAAATGTATTAATTTAAGATTTTATTGTTTCTAAAAATCACGAATGCCTTAGTAGGTCATACTGTAACAAAACGAACATCTTTTATACCTTTATTGTGTGGACTACTGTTACTGTATGAAAGTGAATAAATGAATTATGAATTACATTAACCGGACCGGGAATCGAACCCCGAACCTCAGATAAAGCGACACCAAGTCCGGTATGCTCGCCTCTCGGCTACGGAGGTCGTCTTGCCTCACAAAGTAAAATTTGTGGTAAATAACGATGATTAATTAGTTATTACAACAAAACGAAGACGTTAAAGTGAAGATGTAATTAAGGCTCGTTACTTTAAATGTCGTCGCGAATAAAAGCTCTAAGAAAAATCGGACAAGTGCGAGACGGACACGCCCAACGAGGGTTCCGTACAAATTTGTAGGTACATATTATGAATGTACATACAAATGTATAGTTTTCAGATTTTTCCTTGTATTTGTAGTACCTAAATGATGATATCAAAAGGTTAGTTCTAGGTCAACGGAAAGTACCCTATAAATTTTAATTGCCTTGAGAGTGTCGAAATATTACATTTTTTTCGGCGTAAACAGCCGTATCTTTTTTTACTTTTTTTAAAATTTAGAAGTTTTATTTACGCTTCAAGGGACAGTAGACCAGAGTGTATGGTTTTAATCTCAGCTCGATACATCCACGCGCACTCGAGTGCTGGGTAAAAAGACAGATGGACAACACAGTAATCTTATAACCCTAAAAAAAAAAAAATACACAAATTTAAAATAGTATAAAATTTAGCACACATTATTTTTTAGCGGGAGATAGCAATGATATTAAAAAAAAATGGATGTAAAATCAAATTTGTTTAATAAAATTTTATTAGTTACTTCCTGATAACCTTTGTTTGGAGTGGATAACAAAACCTCATCTTATTTAACATTATCCTGCTTTTATACAGGGAATTCCTATGAGCTTTATTGTAGGTACAACACGTGTTTTAAATATATGACACTTTATAATGTATAATTAATTTTCCTCCTAAATTAGTATAAATTGTTGTAATATAGCGGCAAATCATCAATTTGGTTTCAGAAGCGGATCAGTGATGGCGTGACATCGAGCCGACTCATTGGGAACGCTGGTAGAAGATGACAAGGGTGGGTGCGCGAGAGCACGATGGCTCCAGATGCGGACTGCGAAGAGGTAGAGCGGCTACACGTGGAGGAGTACCAGCCCGAAGTCCACCAAGGCAGAAGGATTTTACCCGAGAGGGCTCCACCGGCGCAGGCGTGGACAGAAAACGAGGATTTGGACCGTGCCGACAGCGCTCATAACAGTCCCGGAGAAAACCGACGTCTTCTCAGTCCTGAAATTGCTTTCACTTCCCCCAAACACAAGTCACGCCTTCAGGCTGGCCTCACTCTTGGTGTGTCTAACGCCCCCAGAAAACACACAAAATGTCCGCAAACCCTAAAATGCGTCAAACGACAAAAAAGCAAATCCCAAAAAAGACGAGAGAAGCTTTTTGCTGTTCTTAAACCACCATACTTCATAGTCTCCATGATATTCGTTATCGTAAGTACATTTAATAGCGAGTTAATTAATTACTTTACAAAGATACTCCGTTTGCAATTAATTAATATGAAGTGATAAGTTAATTTAATCGTTAAATGTTATTTTATTGGGTCGTTTTTCCTGCAATTGCGTTAAATAACCAATAAATTTAAAAGCCACGTTAGTTTTATATCATAATTTATTGATGATTATGTGCCAACAGCCAAATTAAGATGTACCGTTTGTTGGTAACAGGTATCCATACACACCTGGATGCCAGAGGACATGAAAGCGTACCTGGTATGGACGCCTGGACCTTGGTGGCGCCAGCCGTGGCGACTGCTGACTTACGGCTGCGTCCACGCAAGCGTTGTCCACCTGGCCCTCAACGCTGTGGTGGCTCTTGCAGTAAGTAGAGCATTGTCTATTCCTTGAGACCCTAAGTATTAATAAGATGTGGCTAATTTATGATAGGCTGAGGCAATTGGATAGATTAACAAATCAAAACACTCTTCAAGAAGAGCCGTTAGAGCAAACATTTCTCCTCGGCTCAGAGTACCACAAGCTGTTACCGGTTGTACTGTCTAGCAAATTTGATGCGGTTAGATAATGAATATGAAGAACAGCAATAAGATAAAACTTACAGGAATAATAATCCGCTGTAATTTAATTAGATTCGGCAGTTTTCTGCCATAAGTATACATGGGCACATACCTATATCAACTCATCAGGCATTGGTAATCAATACACAATAGAAATTCCATTGTAATGTGGTCTCATGAGATCGCTTGGATGTTGACGAGTTAACCCACTCATTTTATTTTTTCTATGATTGAGTCGTGCTTGCGTTTTCTTAAGGCGCCGGGTAAGGAGAATACACGTAAAAGAGGGGTTGTTGGACAAGTTTTCTGGCGAAAATACTGGATATAGGGTGTGGAAATTAATATTCATGTAACTTATATGTTGAAGTTTTTCCTGTTGTATCTAAATACTAGTTATTATTTTTTATAAACACTAAAAAATATTTCAAAGTACCGCAAATATCGCGAGCTTGTACACATTTATATTTTAAACGACGTTTTTGTTTAGCTTCAAAGTTGGTTTAGTTATTTATAACATTCGTGCCTTTATGGTAAAGTTTTTTTTTTTCAAATAGTCTACCAATTAAGAATTATAAGGTTTTTAATGGATTTTACTCGTAGCGCCTACTTTTCCATGAGCGGATATTTTGCTCGCAATGATAATCTATTTGCACAGGAGCGCAACGAATGGATGTTTAGTCTGCGAGAAGAATTTGTATTATCTTAGGCACGTAATAAAAGTCGCATTAGTCCACGCTTAATGCTCAAGATCACTTGCTTTACCCGTCGCCTTAAACTGATCTTTCTGAGCTTTCTACAGTTCACACTGCTGCAGTTAAGTAACGATTGTTCTTTATTTCCAGGTAGGCTGGTGCCTAGAGCGCGAGCAAGGCTGGTGGCGAGTGGTGTGCGTGTGGTGCGGAGGGGTGGCGGCAGGAGCAGTAGGCGCGGGTATACTGCAGCCTCGCGTCCACGTGGTGGGGGCATCTGCCGCTGTGTACGCGCTGCTGACGGCGCATCTGCCTAACGTCTGTCTAAGGTGAGAATGCTTAATCTTGATCGAGATCATCATTTATGGCAGATTGTGGTTGCGGGTCGCAAGCTTTGACTTAGGACTAGGATTTAAATCGATGATAAAACAGTGCAATTCTAGATTAATGTGTAAATATTGTATGTAGCTTGTCAAAAGAGCTGTTATGTATGTGCGTAGAGGTGTATAGCAAAATTCCCCATAGATTTAAAATAGGTCCTACAAAATTAATGACCCGTAAATTAAGAAAATGGCTGACATCTCTCTGTTTATACAGTGTCCAGGAGTATCTTCTTAGCACACATTTTGCATATTAATGTATGTTAGCAACATCTCTTTTCCTCTTCTCACTATCTTCTTCAACCTGTCTCCACGTAGGTATCCTCCCTAGCACGCCATTCCAAACGATCTTGAGGTCTTAGGCCTACTGCGTCCATCCATCACCAGGTCATCGGGCCACCTAGCTCGCGGCCTGCCTCCGCTCCTACGTCAAGTTCTAGGCCTCAACTCCAACACCCTTCCGTCCCATCTACTATCCGTTCTTCGACAAATATGACTTGCCCACTTCCAATTCTTACGCGCTATTTCTAGGCCTATGTCAGTAAGCTTGGTTTTCTTCTTATCTCTGTATTTTTATATAATCATGAAAAGAAATCCCCAACATAACCCTCTCTATAGTTCTTTGCGTGACTCGTAGTTTGGTTATCGTCTGCTTGGTAAGCGACTATATCTCTGCTCCATACACCACGACCAGGAGGTAACATGTTGAGAATTTACATTGTTATCAGAATAGAGAACTGAAATGTAATATTAGCTTGTTTCGTAAACCTATTCTATGTAAATAAATACTTTAAACTTTGAATCTGTGACAACATAGATTTTACAAGTATTCCCCCTTTCCAGATTCGGCCACGTCCCCCTCTGGTGGTTCCGCCCCCTCAGCGTGGTGGTGCTGGGGGCCTCCGAAGCATGCTGGGCGCTGGTGCGGGCGCCGGGCGAGGGCGCGGCGGCCGCGTCGGCGCACGCGCCGGGCGCGGACCACGTCGCGTGGGCGGCGCACGCGTTTGGCGCCGCCGTGGGGGTGCCTATAGCGTTCATCGTGTTCAATGGTAAGCCGTTTTTAAGGATCTGTTTTAAATCTTTAGTGACTTGATGATAACACAATCTTGTGTTCACTTTTAGTTTCTGCAATTGTCGTTATGATCTGATCAGGCATTGATATTACAATTCCGTTAATAGATTTTAAGTGCTGAAATAAGATGAATGTTGTTTAAGCTCCTGCTAGTTTTTGAAGCAGCTTTGCATCATGATGAGTCAATCTATCAGCAATAAATAATAGACAACATCACATACATTGCTACATACAGACAGCACTTGTGTTATAAAAATCAGAAACAACGACGATATCACATCACCCAGACCCGAGATAATGGAAAAGTTCGTTTTCTACATCGACTGAGAATCGAACCCGGGACCTCAGAAATGGCAGCGTCCTCGTCTCTCGACTAAGGAAGAATCAATCACGAATTAAAATTTTTCGGTCCTCTGTAGATTTAATAAATATTGATGACGTTTCCTTAATCTTTTTGATCAGTATAAGTACCCCTAACAAACCACAGTTAACGAGTAATGCTTATAAAGCTCCCCTTATTTTTCCAGGTGAAAATCACTCGACACTGTTCATTAAAGTATGCCGCGTGGTCTCTCTCCTGATCTTAACAGCGGGCATCATAGCCGCTGCTCTTCACTTCACCTTCTGGTACGACGTAGATCTAGACTGAACTAGACTTTGTAGAACCAGTTGATTAAGACGTTCATTTACATACAAGAATGACTCGAAGGCGTCATCAATACCATCAGCGTTGCCTCTCTAGAACTCGACTTCTGGTACGATGAAAGTCTAGACTGATCGAAACTGAATTAGAGTATTTGAAAAGGCTCTAAAATACCATGAAGATTTCTTATCTCCAACGCTCAACAATGTATCATGGAAACCTACGACGAAGACTGACTGAACACTTAACTTTATGATAGTCATATTAGTAAAATGATTCATGATGTATTTGTTGTTCTAACAGACTAGACGAAATGAGGAAATAAATGGATTTACTTCTTTGGTATTTGAGCATTTTAATAGTAATTTTTCGAATCTAACGAACTCGTGATGTAGTTGGCTCGTTGTGATAGTACTGGTTTGCAGGACAGATACATTTACTCTGCGATCAAGAACGAGCAACTGACTGTTAAAATTTCAGACATCATTGAAGTCTTCTTTAATGTTTCCAACTATTTCAGTTTTTGGCTTCCAAAAACCAGTATTTTGGAAGTACTTCAACGTTATTATCTTATTAACCGAATTGCATTACACTTTTTATTTATTAAAAATGATTGAATTTGATTGATTGAATTTGTCGAATTTGTACTTTTATTACAAATCGTCATTATCACATGACACGACGATAAATACGGTGCCATAATTACAACTATGTTAAGATGTATTTGGCGCTTTATAAGCCGTAACACAATTTACCTCTGTAAATAGTTTACCTGTAAGTCTAATTAGGGCAAGTAATTGTAGCGTAAGAAGCATTGAATTTTAAGTTTAGACGATTTCTGTGAAATCTTTTGGATTGTTTTGCATCAAAACATTGGCTCGTGATTGTTGTAAGGTAGTATGTATGGCGCAAGTAAGTTGTTAAATTTTTGTCGTGACTTCTGTAGCTTACAAGCCCTTGTCAAATAGAGAAGAGCTAAAGGCTAAGTGACAAGCAAAAACCGACTGCCTGTCAGACACATTAGTTTTGTTATTTTGTTGAATCATTGATAGGTGAAGAATGGAAGCTCCCAGTAAGTACTCCTCCGATATCTGATTCATTGTGGCCATAGGGTCCATATTCAGGTTGTCGGTCCATTAATACGAGGGAATTTTTACTACCACTATACTGTTTTTCATTATAAAATCAATATTAATATAGTGACTCAAATAATCCTCTAAAAAATTGACGATACTAATACTGTAGACTAATAAATAGATTTTCCGGTCTTTCTCACTAAAGTTCATTGAAATTGATATTGAACACATAGAAGATGAACAAACATTTGTCAAAATGCCTTGCGCACTTTCGCTTTGCTTCGTTCGCTCTGTCTAACAAGGGCTTAGTACTTACTTTACAAGTATTTCAAATTGGCTTGTTATTTTATGTATTTGTTAGTCATTATTTCTAACCAATAAATAGATACATGTGATACTGTAATAGGCGTACCATAATATTGTTCAACACCTCAAGCTGCGTTGATTTGTGATTGACAAGCGTCGGTGGTTATGTTAACCAAAGATATATTTATATCTAGTCTTTTAAGTTGCTTATTTGAGTAGTTTTTAATTCTGAAACGTTTTTTTAACTCGTGTTAGACCCTTATTAAAGTTTATTTATATAATATAATTGTTGTTATCTAAACTTCGAGTATGTTTGAAAAACAACAATTTTCTTAACACATTTAGCTTTGACAAACTTGACGATAACATTCAAATTTATTTAAAATCCTAATAAACGTTTCAGAATTACATTGCAATACTAGAGTTAATTTTTATAATTAAAATGAAGTGAGATGAACATATCGTTTGTGCTATGACTCAATACTGTAAATAACAAATTGTACATTAATACGTGTATATAGGAGTTTGGATGTTAAACTGTACAGTAAACTATAAGATTTTTATACCTTTGAAATATACCACGTAATGTTGACCAAAGGTGCCTAAACATTTTAGATTCGAATATTGCATATTGATTTTCGTAAATTAGTCAATCTGTCATAAAGTAAAATGAGTTAAAAATTAAGCAAAATAATCAATAAATTACTCATCCGTACACATTATTGTAACTAGACATAATTGTATGATATTGAATTGAAGTAACCAAGTTGCTTTAGACCTTTTATCTTAATTACGGAATTGTTCCCTGTTGTCTTTGTGGCTTTGTGATATTTCAGCACGAAAATAATACACTTTTCAATACTTATCTATTTGTTGGTTTTATTATACGTCTTATTGCAGAAATGGACTGTTATATTTATTCAAATAAAAAAACCAAAGCTTTGACCATAATAATTTATTTCTTACACGATACTAGCAAGAATTAAAAATAGGATTTGCTTAACAATACTAAAGTCTAATTTCTTTACTTACTCGTTTTATATTGGGGCAAGTAGGTAATCTTTAGGTTCTGTTCTGAGTGAGTCCCAGCAATTCAGAATTTTAAATATTTCGATTATACTACAATGATTGAAATGGTGAAAAGTTTGTATGGTATGAGATCAATGCCGCCGGCTATTACTGTTTACTAAATAAATACTAAGTTTATAATCCCTATTATTCATCAAACACACACACAAACACACGATCAAACACTGTACAATAAATGCATTAAAAGTCTCGGTACCTTGTAAAATCAAAAGTAAAAGAAAATGGTTAGATCAGATGAAACAATTCGGATGTTACAATTAATGAGAATATCTTTAACCAAGCGAATAAATTAATATTATTATTTCATTTTTTAAATCTTTTGCACAAATTCTATGCACTTTAAATGTTTCGCTTTTAAAATTGTATAGACTATTATCATCATCTTACCATCGACTGACAAATTTACTAAACAATAGTACTTATAATAATAACACTTTCAAGTTTGAACGGCCTTTAAGTGTTGGATCAGTATTTCCACGCAAGCCTTGTAAACGATCTGGTCACTTTTGGCCCGTGAAGTTCTAGAGCGTACAAATAATAATAGTAATATACTGTTACTAAATTTGATAGGGTACCGAGACTATTATATAGCCCTGTCTTCTCAACAGTTGAGCGAGTTACATTGTACCCCTAACTCTGTACACCAGCACTCCTGGCATGGAGTCGACAGCTCCGTGATAATCCTCCCCACTCGGTACATCCTTCCGTATATGTTACACCCTGCCAGCTTCAGAATCCCAGGCAACGGTAATGCGCTGGAACTAGGTGGGCGAGGACCTTCATGCATGATAGGAGTATGACTCGAGGATTCTTCAACCTTTTTCGTGGGTTCTGTATACCTCGTTGTCGTATGCGGCTTTTGCGTCGTTGTCGGTCGAGTCGTTACTGGCTTGAAGGGAGTAGTCATAGGACGAGATGTCGTTCTCTTGATAGCAGTTGCCTCGCCAAGCACAAGATGATCTATCCTGTTTACTGTATTTTGGTTGTAGGTCTTCTTGGGTGGCACGTATGGATGATGCGGCATAGGTATAAAAGGTAAGACTGGAGGCTTAGGAGGTAACCTTCTAGTTGTATTAGGTGGGTGCGTAGTGGTTCTGTAAGTAGTTTGTGTTTTCGGAACGTAGTTAGTCGACTTTTTCTTATACGGTGCATTAGTAGTTGTCTCGTAATTGTCACTCAATAGAAGTTTTAGAACACTTCCGAAAGAAAAACCTTCTTCTTCCTCTTCCTCGTCATAATCATGACTTTGAGTTTTGGTTTCATTATTTATGATGTTCACGGTCTCTATTTTAGTTGTATCTACCACAGGAGGTGATGTATAAACTTTGTCTTGCATGATTTCTGTAATATTTCTTTTTTCTGTTTCTATGCTAGGTGTAGTAGTTGTTTCAATTATATTAGTTAAATCATTAAAGGTACTGTTTTTGGAATTCTCCACCTTAACTTCATTGCTGGAATTGACTGAAACAGTATTATTTGCAACTGCTACTTTTGGAATAGATGATTTTACTTCATCAGTGATCGCAGTTTCATTTTTGATCAAAGTTTTAGTTTTGTTCTTTTTTATATCAATTAATAGGTTTGGTTTAGCGGTCGTTTTGTTATCTGTAAAATAAAATTCATTACACTGAGGTACAATCAACAGCCCAACAAACTAAATATAATGTGCCTAGTATTAACTGATCGCTGACTTAAATCAACTATCTTAAAAAAAAACTTTGCTATTTGTCTTGCTATGAATATCAGTAAATAAGACACCGGTAAGTAAAAAACGATGTTAGGTATATAAAAAGTTATGACTGTGTAATGATACTGATTCATAGGAACAAAAAAATTGTTTTTTATAACCTTGTAACACATGAGGTCAGCTTATGCTTGAACTGTTTAGCTTGATGTGCTGGACATCGGTTAGGCTAAGTGGTTATTTTTTCTGTCATGTCTTTTTGAAATTACCTTGTTCGCATACTAGCTCTCCGCAGCATAGGTCAACAGAGCTGGAGGTAGCTGGCCGCCAGCTGCAGCCAGGTGGGGTGTGACACGATCGCGGAGAGCAGTGCAGCTCGCTCCAGGCACAGGTGCAAACCGAACAGGCTAAAGATATAGAGTCACCCTCGAGAACATGACGGCCGTCGCCAGACACACATTCACCTGAAAATAAAAAACAAATTATAAATTTAATAAAGAACGTACTGAAGAATAACATTGTTTTTAAGCATTTTTAAACAAAACAAGAAACGCAGCGAAGCGTGGCCGCTACTTGAGCGACACAAGCTGCAGGAGCTGCGTGTCACGGAGATGAATATGCTGCGGTAGATGTGGAAAGGACCGCATGTCCTTTCGTGTCCGTGACATTGCAGACAAACTGCAGGAGTGTCGCCTACGCTGGTACGGCCATGTTTTGCAAAAAACCGGCAAGCTACGTAGGAAACAAATGTCTGGCCATGCCGCCACCGCCAGGTCCTGGTAAAAGGGGTAGACCCAAGAAATGCTGGCTTGACGTCGTGAGGGCCGACATGCGTGCCAATGATCTCATAACTATAGACGCTCAAAACCGCGCGAAGTGGAGGAGTAAATTAAGGAAAGCGGACCCTGGGCTCCAAGCAATGGCTTTGGATGCAACCGGTATTGACCGTACAGATGAAGAAAAAGAAACAAAACAAGAAACTAAAATTAGGTATACAAAGCTGAGGTATTTTAGACAAACAACGTTCCTTACATAAGATATTAGCAAAGGAGCGATAGGTTCGATAAGTGTTATTAAAACGAAAAGCCTAATGGACATTGATTTATTATTGTGTTGAACGTCCGGTGGGGTAAGCAGCATACTATAGGTTCGCACCTATTTATATTTATGTATTGATATGAAATCGTACATTTAGCTACCATTACAGAGGAAAATAACCCAATTCGATGTTTGTAGCTTTATAATAATCTACTAGTTATAGTCATAATAATCTAAATATACTAAACAATCATTACGTACAAATTCTACATCATATAGTAAGCATTTTAGAATTGAATTGAATGGTATATTCAGATATATATCAGGTACCTTTAGTAATGTCCAACTGCATGGAGGTTGTCAGGTGCGGCACATTAGGTGCAGATGGGGTGCTTGGATACACTGCGTAATACTCGTCAATTATACCAGGACCCTTGGGGATGAATCCACCTGAAATTGATTTATTTAAGAATGTTAATTACAGACCTACCAATTTTTCAGGACTGTTCTTATTGATTCAAAACTTCTAGATACTATAACTTAAAACTGTACATAGAAATGCCTATATTTAGTTAGGTACAGAAAGTGACGGAATATGGCTTTGGATAAGTGCGAACAGTAGTGCATGCTCATTTAATACATTAAGAATCAAAATGTTACATTATAAAAAAAAATAATTAGCACATTTGTCTTATAGACCATCGATATTTTGAATTGGATAAAACATAAAACACGGATTTTGTACCTTCTGTTTCGATAGGAGGTGAAAACAAATTGACTGAGGGTGTTTCAATACTAAAAGTGGAGCTTGTGTTTGGAATTTTAGTGACAGCCTTGCTTATTTCATTAATATTTGCTCCAATCGAAGTAGATATTGTGTAATCGTGTTCTGGTACGCTTAAATCATTAGCTATACCATGATAAGGTACATTGGGCATGTCAACATCTTCTGTCAATGTAGGATATTGTGAAGCATCTGCTTTGCCAGACACAAATACTGGGTATTGTGTTGGTGGATAAATATCTTCTCTCCTCGTTGCATATGAAGTTTCTTTGGTGTCAACGACAGGGTAGTAAACAGGGAATTTGTCCTCCCTTTCTAGCATTGGATAAGTTAATGTTTCTTTTGATGATATATCATCATCCACCACAGCATCAGCAGCAACAAATGGAATTATTCTAAAATGAAAAAGGGTGTCATTTAGTTTTTTAATATATTTTATTTAAATAAATCCCGGACCAGAAAAGAAAATTGTGCTTTAATTCACGACTTATTTTTGATAAAAATGAAAATACATTTTGGACTTACTTTAAATTAGGTAGCGATGGCGGTAAGGTTGGTTCTGTGTAATCGTAGTCATAATCTCCTTTTGTCTTCTTGGAACTATTCATTGCGTCTGTTAAATCTACTGGTACTGAAACTTTAGATGCTGTTGTTAAAGAAGGCCTAGACGTAGATAGACTGTTGTTAGTTCGTAATGAACTTGTCACATTTATTGTAAATGTTTCGTCTTCATCAAATCCTACGTTTACATTCTTATCTGTAATTATATCATTAGGGTACTCCGTCATGGCTTCAATATCCATTTTATTTATTGGCGTTCTCATGTGCTCTTCTGCTTTTATTATTTCAGTATCATTTAAAGTAGCGTTTAATGGCACGGTTGTAGAAGATAATTCTGCTGTGCAATTAATAGTACCATTTATAACAATTTTCACAGTTCCATCAGGCTGGTCTGTCGATGATACTATAATTTCTTCTGTTGTAGGTGTTATTTCAGTCGTGGATGTCACAATTACTGTAGTTGTTGTAATGGGTAACGTTTTAGTAGTCAGCATCGTAGTGGTTGTAGCGTTAGTCCCTGGAGTTTTAGTAGAACTAAAAGGTGGTGGATCATTCGTTTTTCTTTTAACCTTAGTCGTGGTTAAAGGCTCTTTCTTCGTGGCTGGCACAGAGGGCGTATTCTTCACTGTACTAAAACTTGTAGACATAATCTTAGTTGTAGATTCTGGTTCTACAATCTTGTCTGTGTGAAAGGAGCGATCGTCATACCTTGTGGATATCAATGAATTTTCTGATATTGGTAAAAAATGAGGCGTTACTTGTCCTAAAATTAAAATTCTACTATTAAACTACCAAGCTGAAAGATACTCCTATAAACTGATATAATATGAATTAAAAAAACCGAGAGCTTAGTGCCCAATTTAAGTTAACTGTCGCTCAACCTTAAATTTTGAATACCAGATTAGATTTCACCTTACCAAACTTATGGTCGCAGTGGTACTGATGCGGGCAGCACTCTCCAGGCCGAAGGAGGGGCGTGCAGCCTAGCAGGGGAGGGGCACAGGCGAGTGGCTGGCATCGCACTGACCCTTTCAGGCAGAAGCATTGCGTGCAGTTGATTTTGTTCTCAGCGGCCACCACACGCTCACCCTCGGATATCCTCTCGCCGTTTAATAGGCAATCTGAAAAAATACAGGCATATTTTGGAAAATTATCATATAAATCTTTAAATTTACAAGACGCTGGGTGTTGCATTTATAACATAAAATATATGTATTTAAGCGTTATAATAGAAAAATAAAATTATTTGCTTAAAATAACGTTTACGATAATAGAATAAGTAAATACTGTTACTAAATCAAAGCGAGTATTAATAATAAGTATACAAGATCAATTCCTAAATGGTTTAATTTAAAGACAAATAATAATTATCTTGAGAGAATAATATGAAAATCATCACCACCTGATATTATTTATTTCTGATCTTACCATGAACGTGTTTGTGGTCAGGCGGTTTCGTGCTGACGTGGTCGCAGTAATATCTCTGAGGGCAGCAGGCGCCAGGTGCAGGTCGCGCCCGGCATCCCGGTGGTGGGGGCAGGCAGCGCGGGCGCACGCACCGCCGGGCCCCGCCGAGGCAGAAGCACTGCTCACACGCCACGCCGGAACCCATGGCCGACCCCGCCGAGTACACCGTGCCACCCTCCACACACGCTGGAAACACTCGAAGGTTCATCAGTTGCCATCAATCAGAATGTTAAGGGAAACAAATCCACACTAGCTTAGCATTTTGTGCAGTAATTACATTGTACAAATACCAACAGTGATTTAATAAATGAAACGTTCGTTTAAGATATTAAATTTCTCAGAATTTTGACCTCATTTTCTCAAATTCGTTAATGAATCAAGGAATAAAAACTTGAAATCCTTACCATGTGCTATAGATGCTGGAGTGGCGATGTCAGAGTAATCGTCGCTCTCAAACCGAGCAGATGCGCCATGTTCCATAACTTTAACGCTATCTGGAAATAAATTTAGTTAATAAGAAGTTAGTTTGAGGAAGCAATCATATTGGAGTATCAAAACTGTTTAAATAATGCCTAGTCCAGAATACATCCGAAAGGGAACGTGCTGTAACGTTTCCATTATACGTAGGTCACACTATAAGTTTTGCGTAACTTAAAAAAAACAACATGACGTTATAACCAAAACATTATGTTTATTGCTTTTCAAAATACTCTCCTTTACATTTTAAACATTTTTCATGCGATCGAACCATTTTTTAAAACAGGAGGACCCTCAGATCTGAAGGCATGTTTTTTACGTGCTGATTTAACGCTCTCATCAAATCTTTGATTTTGGGGAAAATACAGAAATCACAGGGTGCTATGTCGGGGCTATGCGCAGGATGGGTGAAGAGTTTTGTTGGCCGTGTGTGAAGAAGCGTTGTCATGATGTAGGAGAACGCGGCTTTTGGGTCGTCTTTCGCGAACTTTTTCTAACACCCTGGGTAAACAAATGGTAGAATACCGAGAGACGGTACTCTACTACTACTCGGCATTAACACTCTTTTGATCTTTAAGTGGAATTGTACAGATGGGACCCGTAGCTGAGAAATGAAACGCGATCATTTTTTTATCAACGTTTCTCGCCTGCCTCACTTTTGTTGGCCTGTTCTCATTTTCAAACACCCATTCACAAGATTGCTGTTTTTTTTTTCGGGTTCAAAACAATAAATCCACGTTTCGTCTCCTGTGACAATATCATAAACAGCATTAGAATGTCCGTGGTCGTACTTTAGTAGCATCTGTGAGCACTATTCCACGCGAGTCCGCTTCTGCTCCACTGTCAGTTCATGAGGGATCCAAAGTTTCCAAACTTTCAATTCTTCGTGTAAAATTTTCTGAATTTGGCTCATATCAATCCCCAATAGTCCTCGAATTGTCTCATAGGCAATCCGCGGGTTTTCATCAATTAGCCATTTTAACAGTAGTTACATTATTTTCGTTGACGGCAGTTGAAGGCCGCCCTTTACGAAATTCGTCATGTAAAGAAACTCGACCTCTCTCAAATTCAGCATTCCATCGCCTCACGGTGCTCAAACAAGGTGCTTCTCTCCCAAAAGTATTTTGAAGACGAGCGGCACAGTCTTGCGGAAAGAGAGAACTTTTAAAATCATAAGAAATCATCGCTGTAAAATCTTTTTCACTTAATTCCATTTTCGTTGCGTACGTAGAACTTTGATGTGTGATAAAAAAACAATTGACAAATCATTTCCCGCCAATTGTTTTTTTTATTACTAAGAAGGTTGCAACGTTTAAATTTTTTTTTTTTTTTTAATTTATTTATATATTAACACCAACAAGTTTATGACACCTAACACCAATAGTGTATATACTATTTTATACAACATTAACTATACATGCTAATATATATATAATATAAGCTAAGTGCTATCTTAATTACAGGTATTACATAAAAGTAATTGAATTAACGTAGCATTTAAGTAGATTTAAATATTTTGCAATTGTTAATTATCTAAATTATTAATATTAGTGTAACAACATTTATTTATAAAATTTATTTATTTATTTATATACTAACATTGGAAATTCAAATAGTTCCGATTAGCTAGAAGTGCAAAACTTTTAGTGTGCCCCATGTATTAGGGCTTGGAAAGGGTGAATATAAAAAATATCTAGTTAAGGCCAGCGAAGAATAGCCAAAGTTCTGCTAAACACGTCTACAGACAAATTGATAATGTTTATAATTAATTTAATGCCCCTTTAAACCGTCCTTTTATTGGTAGGATATTTACAGTCTTCATGGGTGCAGCTAAATGAACTCATGTTACCTAGTCTAACCGTTGTCTAAGGCAAAGATAGCAATGTTACCAGGACAGTGCAGCTCGGGGCAGCAAGAGCCTTTCTTATGCAGCACGTGGCACCTCCTCGGAGGCGGGTCGGGCAAGGCCACGCACGCGCGCCGCCGGCACGAGAGCGCGCCGCGGGCGCACGCGCAGAGCAGGCACGCCTCACGCGTTGTCACCACTGAGCCCTCCGTGAACCAGCGCCCTTCGTACATGCAGCCGCGGGGCAGCTCGGGCACTCCTAGAATCAGGTTTAAAATTAGTTTTCACTAGAGGTTGGTCTAATGCACAGATCCACCTAATTTCTGACGTTAAAGACAGTCTAAGCAAAACAATTACGGCATGTTCTACCGTGGATAGTTGGAGAAACCATACGGGTATACCAGACCTTCGCCAAATGCTATCAGTTGTCTGATCCCAGCATTATACAAAGACAAAATATGTGTATTGTATGTAAGTAGTTGTATGTTCATATGGCTATCATATCGTTATTATACAACGATAACCCATATTGTAAACGTAATTTTGAGTGGAGATCGGGATTTATAAATGCAGCATAAAGCTCTCTCCGACAAGGTGGCGACTTGGCGAAATGCGAGCGGATGAAAAATTTTGCTGGATCGGGCTCAGTAGCAGCATTAGGAGAGGCCTATATTGCTAGCGGTAGATTCCCGTAATTTGAATTGATGAAATATATATAAATTATAAAGGAATTTACAGGTGCATTTCACAGAGTTAGAGAGGAAAAAAGCTGTGTTTTTGTCGTGGTACCTGATATAACGTGGCGCTTGTTAGACGGCTGTGCCACAGAAAAGGAATAGCAAGCCTAAGATCATAGCAAAACATTATAGGTAGATGTTTAGGTTTACAAAAATAATGTTTACATACCGCTAACTCTGACACTCCTGTTTTTACTTAGGTATTTTAAGGGTACATTATCTTCAGAAGAATCTGAAAAGAAAAATGTCGTTAGTTTTGGTAAAAATAAATAATAGACAAATAAAAATGCTTTGGATAAAACCTATTATCAGTACTATAAGAAATATAAATAGGTCAAATTTGTATGCGTTGCCTTTGCCGAGTAGTTCTGTCTAATAAACCTTCACCGCCCCCCCTCAACTTTTAAAAACTTTCCTCTACCTGAAGGTTATCTGTAAGAGATCACTCCTAGCGATAAGATCGTATAAATTGTACCAATCTAAATTTATTGTTTCTCTGTACTGTTTGTTTTGCGTGGTGTGCAATAAGAGTATCTATCTATCTAAACCGTGAATAATTCCAAAACCAAAATCGTGTTGAATAGACACTACAAAAAACCCATAATAACGAATTACAAAATAACAGAATCAAGTGCAGATACAATCGCTAGATCTTAAATCAAGCGCAGCGCGGCGTCTTTATGAGGAGCGTGCGCATCAGTGTTTTCCGATCGATACGTAATCACCATGACACGAGCTTAATCGGATCGAGATTAGATCGATTATCCTTGTCTACAAATATTACGTAACAAATTTAAATAAAATTACTTACCTAGCTAGGTAAGTTTTTTAGTCTTTGCTGTTATATCATCAATTCAATCATTAATTGTATGCTACATCAGTGTACACATAGAAGTTTTACAGGTAGGTGCATGATTTTCTAAAAATACAATGTAACGCCCCAATTAAATCAAAGAAAGCGGACCGTGGGCTCAAAGCAATTTTTGGCTTCGGACGCAACCGGGATTGACCGTATAGATAAAGAAGAAGAAGACAATGTGGTGAGTTACCTAGGTAATCTTTAGGTAGTCAAAGATATGTAAAAAAATACGCTTTACGTTAACATTTCTAGCTTCAGAAGAAACATTTTTCACTATGATGGTCAGCTAGAAGCCTAGAAACACAGAGTGGGCGCGTGGGAACACTCGCGCATGAATGAGCCACCCACAGACTAACAGTACCGGCTGCACACACACAGATACGCCGACCAGCTGTGCGCAGGAGCATTTATAATTCCCGGGCGCATATAGGGTGGAAATATAATTCAGTAAGCATTTCGTGTCTTCCACAAACTTACTTTCAAGGGCAACTGATCGGCTAGTACTATACTATACGGAGTGTGCCAAATCAATGGTCAGGGCTAGTTGGAAGTGCCTAACTTAAAACCACATCACACACCACCACATTCTCTATAAGGCGCGACAAGTCGACAAAAGCAGCGTTGGGCTGCATGTATTTTATCAATACTTACTGCATGTGTATTTTTTTGTTTTTACGTTGCTATGTTGGCTGCTGGTTATACAAATTGTATAGTAAAGAATGTTTAGATACTTAAATTATGTCCACAATCTAGCTAAATCAGTAGAAAGTTATATTATAAACTTTTTTTTTCACTACGTGCCCCGTAAACGTAACAGGTTGTTTATTTGTTCATTCGTTTGTGTGTGCACTCGAATGTTGCCATTTATCTCCGAGAGGGTTAGACCGATGCATATGCATTTTTGGCTCGATATCGCTTTGATATGTTGCTTACAGAAGCAAACGCTGCCACATAAATCCGTGTGTCACAGTAAAAAATGTAATAAATCACAAATAAGTTTAATGATTAAACAAAAAACCTTGTTACTTTGCTGCCATACGCTGACTGATTAAAAGTTCGTTGGGTACGTAAATAATTGTACCCATTAATTGAAATTCTCCTATTTAGTATTATTTAGTGCAAAGACTGCCACCGACGTATTCTCTTTGGTTACATAAGTATATTAGTTAAGGGTCTGATTAATTTCTAAAACAGGATTGCAATTTGGTGTGGGCTTTTAAAAAAATGTTTTTTTTTTTGTTGACATTGTAGTCCTATCGTACTAAAGACAGACACAAACAAAAAAAATAACTTTTTTTATTTTACTTCGTTAATCCGGAAGGCACTGGGAGAGGCCTATGTTTAGCAATTGACGTCCTATGACAGAAATGTTGATGATGATGATGATTTTACTTATTTCCAGCCAGGCTTAAAATTTTTCAATTTTATGGTTAGGTATTACAATTATTTGACATAGTTAAGGATAAAATAAAATTGAGGGTAGATTTACACCAGCCATAGCAGTATGTATGAGCAGTTACCCCGCGACTGTGGTTGTGAATGGCACGTACTGCAATATTACGCGCCTGTGTGTATGTGGTCTCCTTCCAAAATCAAAAAGAATGTAAGTAGATCATTTGTCAACTAAACCCCTGTGCGTTCATTTATTCGTGAGAAATGTAGACTGAAAATATTTGATAAATGTCCTCGACTACACGGCATGTAGTTTTAAAAAAATACAACTGACTCAAAAAACCCTTTCTTACTACTCTCGAAAAAGGATTGTTATATGTCTAGGAGAATGCGTGCGTTTTGTATTTAAGTACTCGTATGTGACTGGCTGGCTTGAGTGTTAAACTCTCACGAGCGCTGGTTCCCGGCAAAACAATAAAATTATTCTATTCCGCTGAAACGTATCGAACAACTCCCATAGCAATTGCGATAATTCTCGCCGACATGGTCCGAATGACCCTGTGGAATGAGCCTTCCCAGGATACGATATTCGGAAAGTCATTCAATTCCAGTGATGGCTTATAACACCCTATTTGAGTGATTAATTGTACCTACTGCATAAGAAATTCTTGATTTTATTGTTTATTAAATCCTGTCTGTTTTGTAGTCGAAACTTCTCTGATTTGAGTTATACGTTATCTTCATCCTTCTAGCGCTTTGTTCCGTGTTTTCTCGAAAAAAGCTTGACCATGACTTATTTTATTTTAATTTAATATTTATTCAGTATCTCCACAGCTCTTAAAAATGTTACAAAACATATGATTTATACAAAAATTACAGACAATAATGAATTCTATACATACTTTAGAAAAACGACAGAGAAAGGGAGAAGGATTTTTGAAAACAAAGATATAGGAACTAAATGGAACAAAAGAGAATAGAATAATTGCACGAGGATGTATGAGTGGTGTGTATCAGTGTCATAATGTGTGCGTGCGTGGTTGTCCTACCTAATCAACAAATCACAAACCTCCTTCCTGAAGGATTGTTTGGAGGTGCTAAACAAGTCTAATGCAGCAATATTTTTATTATAAGTGCGGTACATTCGACTTACCATTGAATTTTGGGCATAGTTAGTATGAGTTAACGAGCTGCAGAAAAGCTTAGTGTGTCTGGTCTGTGTGCGAGTTGCTCCGACCGTTAGCATCTTAGTAGCAAAGTCGGGACAATCTATGACCCCTTTAAAATAAAATCATCATTTATTTGTTTTAATACTTATATTAGGAGCGATTGCCAACTGACCCCTTTAATGCTTGGATTACGGAATCAGACGATTTTAATCATGGCTTCACATTCAATTTTCTGTAAGTGCAGGTTTCCTATGTTTTCCCTAATATTGAACGAGTATATATAAATAAATGCGTATGTTTAATAAATATATTGAGTTAACAACACATTGATGTGATATGAGTGAGACTCAATGATGACCAATGAGCTACGTACGAGTACTTCTGCTCTTTTGTGCTAATGTCTCGCTATTTTTTTTAAATTGTTGCTTAAATGATAATTTAAAATATGTAATATATTATTTAAATAAACCGTTTATGTACATGTGTTTTAACCGAATTTAAAAATGGAGAAGATTCTATGTTACACTGTTTGTATTTTTTTTATGTATGTTCCACGATATTTTCGTCAATTATGGACCAATTTCAAAATTTCTTCTTTTGTTTTAAAGGATAAACTCCCGTCCATTTTTACGAAGTTAGGATCAGATATTGGAATCTCATTAAAATCAAGGAAAATCCTCAAAAATATTGGCACGGAGAGTGTATTTGTTAACTTTTACTAACTTATTTCGGTGTTTGCGTTTGGGAGTCATCATATCATACTGAGCTGATAATAAAGGCCACAGAACTCCATAACCATTAGGAGTTAGTGGATAATATTGTCAATATAACGTAATTAGTAGTAGTGTCTTGGGCAAGCGTGGCGCTAACGAGGTACCAACAAATTTTATTTAGTAGAGGCGTAAACCAGCATATATAGCCAAAAAACAACCAAAATCAGAAAATTTCGTTTATCAATTTGACTTTGGTATAGAACCCAATACCTTATTCGATAGTTACGACACCGGAATAAAGAAAGCTTACATTCAACTGGCCCTGACTTCATATTGATTAATTTATCTTTTCAAAAGATTTCAAAAAGGAGAAATTCTTAATGATTGAACTCAAATGATTACGTATTGTTAAAGACTTTATACTATTTTTTTTTAAATAAAGTTTAAATAACTGAAAACTGACTTAAAAAAAACTAAAAACAACTTAAGTATGTCTTTTGCTTTTTAACAGACTTCAAAAAAGGAGGAGGTTTTCTATTCGTCGGGATCCTTTTTTTAAATTGTATGTTTAGCGATCATTCGTTACCAGGTTAACCAAGATTTCGATAGTTCTTTTTTTGTTCGAAAGGGAATACTTTCGGAATGGTCCCATATAAATTTGATCAAGTTCTGATGATGGAATCTATAAGAAAATCATGAAACATTGCATGAACTCCATACCGCGCCAACTGATTTTTGTATCTTTGTTGCACATATCTTCGGCATTTGTGAACCGATTTTGATGATTCTTTCTTTATTGAATAGCATATACATCAAAGATGATAAGATAAGTACCTAATCAGTTACTTTTGGAGTCGGTGCAAATGAAAACATTCAAACTCTCATCGGATGGCAGGTCTTTATATTGTTTTTAGTTTTTTGAAGTCGGTTTACTTTTGTTTACCAATGTCCGTTATATTTTCTATGTAATAGACTATTTTTCTTGTCAGACGAACGAGAGGATCAACGTGATTCTTACGTTCACGCGCTTAGACATTAGAACGAAAACATAGACTATCATTGTATTTCACAAAACTTTGTGTAAGTGAATTTAAAATCGCTATCCTTTATAAAATATTGCACTTAGAGCACGGAACTCATAATAATTTTATTGCCTTAGCCGTGGGTGGCAAAACCTCAAAGTGCATTTTTACTGCGACGACGTGGGACGATTTGCGGCGCGCGCGCATGTTCTGGGGGAAAATAGCCTGAATCATATATGGCTATTTTGCTGTATAATGTGAAATGAAGCAGTGTCGCGCTAAAGCATCAACCTAGAATAACCAGCATATAATGCTGCGGTTGAAGCTATAGGGGCAGACACAATATTTTGTTTTACAATTTATTTAATTGCAAAAAATGAGTATTTTTTCAGTGCATGTTTTTTTTGTGACTTCTGGTAGCAAGCGCCTAGATGGATTTTGACGAGAGAGGAAAAATATTGATTGAACAACATCATATATATTGCTCTAATCCTATGGTAAGTAGCCAAAGCACTTGTGTTACAGAAATCAGAAACAACGACGGTACCACATCACCCAGACCTGGGACATTATAGGAAAGATATTGTTCTACATTAACCAACCGATAATCGAACCTCAGAGATAGCGACACTAAGTTCAGCATGCTCGCCTCTTGGCTACGGAGGTTGGCAAAAGACATATTTTTGTTTTCTGAGTCTCATAGGCTTTTTAATAATAAAAAGGTGAACTTTTACAAATTGTTTTCAGAGAAAGGAAAGACGCTAACAACTGTCAGACAACACGAAAAGTGGTAAGTTGCTTGCATCTCTTTTTAAAAGTGTTTACTTTACACTCAAATCCAATGTGGATAACCTCCTTTTCTTTTACATACTCAGACACACAAATACTCGCACAATAGACAAACCAGCACAATAAACAAAAATAACAAACGATCTAAATAAAATAGACAACCAATTTAGCGATATTTAACAAGACGGTATAAATTTGCAAGTTTCTGCCAGTAATGCCGGAAATGTATCTTCGATATGATTGGTATTAACGCCCGACAATACGGATCAGTAAACCAAGGCTGCCATCAACAATAATTGCCAGTTTGTTAACAACGGTAAACAAAAAGCAGCCGCCATTAAAGCTTCTTTTAACGAATTCACTTTATCTATATATATAAAACAAAGTCGGGTTAGTTACACCATTTATAAGTCAAGAACGGCTGGACCGATTTTATTGATCTTTGATTCGTTGAATTTTTCGCCCCGAATAGCAGAATACCTAACAAAAAAAACAGAAATATTCACGAAAAAAAATGTATTTAGGGGGTACGAAGTTCGCCGGGACAGCTAGTTCCTTATAAACGAGTGTGTGTTCATAGAGTCAGCCAGAAACAATTTGATTATTTAGACATACCTACATAAAATATTAATCAACGTCACTTAAAAAAATGTACTTATGACTGATGATGAAAAGATAACCTTTGCGCTTGATGATACCGCCACCACAGCTAATCTTAAAGTTTCCCTAACAAGGCAAGTCAATAATTTTCTTAGCTACTGATAAAGTTGGTAGATCATCAACTTTTAAAATAACATTAAGCCATACTATATACATACTCTAAAAACTATCCACACGAACCAAATGTCACATTTCACATAATAGAATTCGTCACATTTTTCTAAAAGTGTTTTTTAAAGTTGACTTAAATTTTTGACAAACCCCAGTCTACCATCTATTGTGGACTAACACCAAGGTCTGATTTGGGACTGCAATTGTTAGGTATTTACAAGACATCTGATTTTCACATCACTATAAATTTACCTCGAACTGTACAATCTATTTCCAACGGTGCCAAAGACCTTACCATTAAAATTAAAACACGGCTACATGTTCACCGGACATTTACCATTTTTACAACCAAGATATTACGTTAATTTTTTACCGGCCAGCCATTGTTTTACTGCCACGTCCAGTGACCAGACAATCGTTTCCCAGGCGGTCTTCCGCCCCAGTTCCGCAGGCGGACCCTCCATGGGAAAAACTATTGTCTGGAGATCCAGTTGATAGATGATAACTGTACAAATTCGGCTATTTACGGTCGTTTGGGAAGAAAGACTTTTGTTAAATACTTTCGGATAATTATGGTACATATTTACCTCTAAATTAAGAACATTTTGTTTTAGATGTAGGCCAACTTCAGTTAACATGAGTTATATGAAATATTGGCCAAAGAAAATTATTTTTATTTTAATTTTACAAACTCCTTTGTATTTATTTATTGAATATTAAGATCTAGATCAACATAACTAGCGACTATGTACTATTTGATATTCATTTAGATATTCATTTCAATAAATAAATTGCAGTCACACAACAGTCACACACTTTCCCCACAAAATGTTATAAATTCTGACAAAATTTTACTCCGTAATACTTTATTATAAATAATATGTTTTAAACTACATATTTAAATTTATTTACACACAGTAGGTACCTAGTTATTAATACATATATTTATACACATATGTAACCAACTGATTATTCCGTGATAGATGTTTGGCTTAGAAAAGTTCGGTCAGTATTTGTAGAATTATATTTAGTAGCATAGACCCCAAAATGGAACCCTGTGGAAACTGTTTCTCAAAAGGTTTCTCACGATCGATTATCGGCAATAAAACTGTCAAGTAATGACATCAATTGACGTCCTTACAATAGCGATAACAACCTTCAAATAGATACAGATTCTAGCCCTAAGCTAAACTTATCGTATCACTTTGTTTCTGTTATTTCTAAATTGAGTGACAAGTAAACTGCCTGAGCGGGTGAGTGAATGACCGCGTTACTAAAGTCGTTCCCACAGGGATTTATTGCCTTGCCAATTGTCCTGTCAAGGAGGAATACTTTAAACTCTTTACTAATATTCCATGTAAACTCTATGCTGTTTTTGTGTATGAAATTGATTTGTTTACAATATTTTTATTTCAGTTCTGTAATGAGTTTTTTCATAATATTTTGTCTTTATTTTAATTGAACTCGTAAAGTGCCGACACATTAATTACATTGCATATTTTACGTTTAAATCCATTTTTTAAAATAAATAAATATTTGACAACATACTTTCCTTGTTACTCTGTTTCATTTGTCTATGTGCTATAAAGTGCATCTATCTATTTATCACATAAGTACATTGCTCTGACTGATCCTTAATATATAAACCTACTTTGTCAGAAGTATATAAAAAGATATTGTGCATTTGACATGTTTGATGTTTCTTGACAACGTCAATCAATAAATAAATAGCTCTTGGTTTTTATCATAAGTTTATTTCATTCATACTTATTTATTATGCAACAATCCTCAGGTAAGTAACCAAAGCACTTGTGTTATTGAAATCAGAAACAACGACAGTACCTCACCACCTAGACCCGAGACAATGTAGGAAAGTTAGTTTTCTAGAATTGAACCTGGGACCTCAGAGATGGTCTCTGCGATCTCTGAGGTCCCAGGTAGCAATTTTTCTACCTTTTCTTCGCAACATGAGCGCATCTATTAAATCGTTACATCGAAACTGTGTCAATTATTATGTTGTCTCGCTCATATTTATTTATTTATTTCTAATCAGCTTTTTAAAAAAAATCTATATCTTGATCCTAAAACTTTCTGTAATCCGTCTGTAATATTTTCTGTTATACTTATATTTTAAATGTTCAACATTAGGTGACAACACATGTAGGTATTTGTTAATCTTACCCCTTCGAATGTTTCATCTGAAGCATAATTTATTCCAAAATTAGTATGTAGAGATGAGCCCTAAAGCGACAAACGGCACTGCCAGTATTGGCACTACCCATTCCGGTCTCACGACAAACAACAACACGCCTCCGTATCGGTATGGGGCTGTTGCGCACACGCACAATTTACCGCAACCGTATTTTTAACACCATAGAGTTAGATTTTGGATACAATTTGGATTTAAGGAATTTTGTTAGTAAACGAAATTACATATTTCTTAACAAAAACGCGGACGGGAAACGTACCGTAACAAAATTAAATTGAGATAGGCTGTTAGATTCTTAGGGAAAGTTATTTGTAATTATGAGTATATACGTTTAGTATTTTCCAATAATAAAAAATCATTCTGTATACATAATAGGTACAATAATATAAGTCCACAATTTTGAATTTTTTTAGTGCCCGCGAGTGAAAATTGTCTTAAGTGAAATATTACTTATTATGTTTATATAACATTGATATTTTACAGCATTAAATCAGTCTACTGTGTCCTATGGTTGTATGAGCCAAATTTAGCCGGCATAATTGGACTTTCCCGTACTCGCTAGCGGTACCGCATTGTGATGGTAATGATTGTCCTTTGACTAGGTACGGTAGCGGCTAGCACCGTAACTGTCATACGAGTACCTAGACATGTAAGAAGCCGCCACACTCGACTCAAATTTCCAAGCGTAATTTATTATTACTTACGTTTATTATGACTTGATATTGACTATGATGAAGGATTCTTCTGGGATGATCGTCTGAACGTTGATAGATTACTTGGACAAAAAACATGTGACGAGAATCATGGCTATTGAAACATGATAGATGAAACATTTGGTTTTTAATCAAGATTTTATTGACAATTTAGCTGTAAGTAAATTATAACATTGTTATTATTAGCAAATTATACTTCAGTGATTTCAATGATATCTAAGTCCGAATATTGTGTTGAATATGTACCTATACACAGCTTTATCAAAAGTATACTATCAAAAGATTGCGCTATCGTCATCCTACCTATAAACCAACGTCGTTCTCGTGACATGTCATAGCAAGTATTTGTGTTTTTTGTTTTTTGTACCTACTTTGTTCCAAATTAACAGAAAATTTATATTTATTCAACTATTTTGTTAACTAAGTACATTATATTGTCATATCATAATACATTAAATTAAAAAGTATTTACGCCCGTTTGTATTTACAAACGGGCGGGTAATTTATTTAAATTACCCGTAAATAAATAAATATTGGCATTATGCCACACATTTCTCTGATCCTATGGTACTAATACTCATTAATACTAATACTCATTAATACTCATTTATTCAGTATATAGGCCCTCTTCCGGGCACTTATACACGTCCCAAAATATAGCTTTACCCCACCACCGCTTCGGGACTACATATCGGCTGGTGATGAGAAGAAACGGCGCAACAAACTCAGTCACCTTTGTCAGCCTTTTTTACAGGAAATACAATTACAAGACATGAAGTAAGTGCGAGCTAAGCAGGTTAAGTCCATGCACTCTTGTCGTGTCGTGTTCAAATAATCGTCTACCTTATAATACCCTTTTTTATAAGGTTTTTTATAATGTGAATTTTGAACTCATGTACAGGTAGTTCAACAAGAGTCTGTGGAACTTTATTAAAAAATTTAATACATTTCCCCAAGAATGAATTACCAACTTTGTGTAGTCTGAAGCTCGGAACGGCAAGTTTATTTTTATTACGAGTATTATAATGATTAAAATCACTTTTTAAGCTAAACAAACTTAGATTTTTTCGAACGTACATAATATTTTCAAAAATGTATTGAGAGGCTACTGTTAATATATTAATATCTTTAAAAATCTCCCTCAGAGAGTCACGAGGTCCAAGACAGTAAGTATATTGCACGTACGGCTCTTTTCTGCAACACAAAGATTGATTCAATGTCAGCAGCAGAGCCCCATAGCAGTAAACCATACGACAACAAACTATGAAAATAACTAAAGTATAACTACTAGTCTTGCCGTTTCGACATCAGTTAAAAGCCTTATTTTCCTCACTGCATAAGCCGCTGAACTGAGCCTTCCTGACAGGGCAACTATATGGGGACCCCATTGGAGCCGGGAGTCTAATGTAATTCCCAAAAAAATTGTGGAATCGACTGCATCTATATGATCGTCTGACATATTAATATGCGTACTGACCTGCCTCACATTGGGCATAGTGAATTTAATGCATTTAGGTAAGTAGCCAACGCTACTTACAGAAATTATAAACAACGACGGTACCACAACATCCAGACAAGAGACAACACAGAAAAAATATTTTCCTACATTATTTGAAGCTATGTTTAGAAAATAATTGTGCGGTGTTGGCTAAGCAAAATTAAAGTCCACAGATTTTAGCTTTTATAAAATCACAGGACCAGCTGTCCCGGCGAACTTCGTACCGCCCCTTGATTAATTTTTTTTTTTGTGAACTTTTCAGTGTTTTTTATTGTTATATTGCTATTCGGGGCGAAGAGAAATTCAACAAATTAAAGATCATAAAAAACGGTCCAGCCGTTCCCGACTTATAAATGGTGTAAATTACCCGACTTTGTTATACATATATAGATAATCATTAACAATATAACTCTTTCCCATTTAAATTATACCTTATACCAAGCTCAGCGTTTGCTGATTAGCCAATGATAATTAAGAGCAATACAACTCGCATTTATTTTAGTCATAATCCCATTAAAACGAGCAAAGATATAAAACGTATTTCCCTAACCAAATCAAAGCAAAGTTCGTTTTTGCGTCGACTAAAAACCCAGACGAGATGCGCGAGAGTCGCCCTCCCAGTTTTTGCGCCCCAGCCTCTTGCCGGGAGGGAGAGAGGCCTCCGGCTATCAACATTTTTCATGACTTCATTTTGTTGCCGACTGAATAATGACTTGTATGTTTACGTTTTTGCGAATCACATAGTCTGATTCCAGTTTAAGATAGGACATTTGCTAGGCATTTATGCTTGCGCACCATCTGATGGTCTGAGGTATGTACTTTTTGTAAGTGTTTCATTCCATCGATCAAAGATTTAACAAACATTAAGTATACTACATTAAAATGTATATTGTGTCTCATTTCGAGGTAAGAAATAATTTTGTTTGTCGATTGTTTCTTTGGTACCAGTAATAACAAAATATAAAAACTAAATGGAAGACAAAACAAAATGCCTAAAAAACAAAATGCCTAAAAAAAAGAAAGATTTTTAGTCCCTAAAATAGATTACAATCAAATAACCAAACCACCATAAAAGTATGAAATATCGCGGTAAGACGTAAATTGCAAAAATTGCCGTCTCCAGTCAAACGTGGACCCCCTTATTTGCATAAAACATTGGAATGTGTCTAAGATTTGTGTCAGAGATTTTCCATAGGTAACTAATTAGGCAAAAAATACATTCACATTGTAACTTCAAAGTTTCAACATACAACTTTATGACATTAAAATATGCACTGTTTCATCCCGCACTGTTTCATACTTCAGAAATATTTTTACCAAAATTTTAATTGCGTTTTTACTGATCTAAGTACAAACATTTTCCCACATGATATTCCGTAAGACGTAAACAATTAAAACCCGCAAATGACCCTAATAGCCGTGCCGTGTGGGGACGGCCGTAAGAGACGTGTCGTAAGAGGCGACTAATTTCTGTAGTACGAGACGGGTAGCAGCGTCTACGTGCCAAATATTATAAAAAACTGCGCTCGCCAACCCGCCTGCCAAGCGTGGCGAGTATTGGCAATCCTCTGTGTAGTATTGGCAACGATCTGTGATCCCTGTGTTCAGCAGTGGACGTCTAATGGCTGAAATGATGATGATGATGATGACCCTAATAGCACCGAAGTCTATTCGTTTGCTGGGTATATGAAGCAAGTCTCGTTTATTTGGTATTCAGAATACGCGCATAGACAATGCGTCTGCCTGTCTTGGCGTTTGAACCGATTCCCATTGAAGGTAAATATTTGATTCACAAAATATGCAATGTTTAAATGCTTGACAAACAAATCAACATGGATATTCTGTAAACAGTATAAAACAAAGAACGTTGTAATATTACCAGTACGTTTGACTTGACTAATTCTAATAAATTTTTGACCATATTGCAAGTATGAATTTCGGTACTTTCGCCAAAGAATGTCATATTAATACAACATAGTTATATAAGCTTTGTATAGGCAGTAAAAATAATACTACAGATATTTTAATAAATGATTCGTCATTTTATTATTTACATTTTTATAACAAACAACTTGAAGATAATATCAGAGCCATTATGGACCATCACGTGTTAGTTTATTAATGGTTAGCTCTATGAAAATCGTCATCGATATTTATCCAGTAATCGGTAATATTTGGAGTGTCATGTTTGCGCGTGTGTGTGCTCTCGTGCGCGCGTTGAACTCTAATGTGCGCGCGCACGGATCGTGGAAATGCAAATCAAACGGCTAATCGTTGTAAAACCATTAAAATACTTAATACGCTGTAAACTTTTGGCAATTTACGTCTTTAAAATGACAAATACTTCGAAAATTATAACTTTACGTTTTCAATAAACTTTGAGAAAAAAAAAATCTAAAGCTATTTAAATGCAAAATTAAATAATAAAACGAAAGATCAAATTCTAAATTATTATATAATGTAAAATTACTTTTTAAAAGCTTATGTTATGTAAAACCTGATCTGCGATTGCGCAAACGACCCTAAGGTGGCCATTTACTTCATTTAAATAAGCCCATTAAGTTTATAACTATTTATGAGTATTAAAAACCGTTTCAATTTAAAATATTACCATTTTTCATTTTTTTAATGTTTATTAATGTTACGAAATTTTGATACCCTACGAAAATAAGACGAGGTCATCCGACGATGTTGTGAGACCGAAACAAAAGTTCTAAAAATTCTATCTCAACGGCTAATTCTTTATCATCTCCCAATACTCACGTCCGAAGGGCAACGCATAAAAATTTGATATACGACACACGATCCAAAAATCGACCGCCAAAAAAAGGCGAAGCAATAAAACTGAGAGCGCAGGCGTTTATCCTTCGCATATATCACTGGGGTCGCTGACCTGCGGGGTAGGCGCGCGCGCACGCGACGGCGAGCAGCAGGAGGGGCAACATGGCGGCCGGTCCGCTGCGCTGTCGCCGCTGGACTGACTGAGCCGGGCTGCGTGAGGCCTCCGGGAAAATGCGACTCAAATCGCATGGGAACTTTTTTGTTTTATGTCATTTCTCTTAACCTGGTTTCAGTGGTTATCCTGCGCAGTACTTGGACACAAATTTTCCATTGGTCTATTAAGAAGGCTGCAATTCTGTGGTCTGAAGAAAAACTCTTGAGAAAACTTTTGGTAGTTAGTTAGTTAGGTACAAAATGTATGCAGTTTATTGAATTTGACATATTTTTTTCGCAGAAGTTTCATTGGTGTTTTCTTCACCTATCCATCACTAGGACCCTTCTTCGTGCTATGCCTCTTCTTACCAGAACTGAGCCAACTTTAAACATTAATTAAATTAATGTACATTTGTACTAAAATACAGGGTGGCCAGAAAAGTAACGTCCAAAATTTTTTTTTAGGTGTTTCGTCTTGAGAGGTATCTGAATTACCCCTATGTATGTTCTACGGATTTTTGTAGTTTTTTGTCGTTCGTTTTTAGTCTTTTCTGGCTACCCTGTGTACTGTTTCAGGTTTAAACTTGCTCTATATCTCTATATAGTGATCCGGTTTGATCCGATTCCGTCATCATTATTTATCTGCAGGAAAGAACCTAAAGTTTTTCCAACTTTAATAACCTGGCGGTACCAGGTTATTCTCTTACAGACCTAATGTTTTTTATGATTTCAAGTTACAAGTGCGTGTCGGGCCACTGTATGGTTTCGTAGTTGCTTATCACAATATGCGGTATTTGCTACCTGTTTTACATAAATAACAAATTCATCTAAGTGACTTGGAGAAGCCTAGTATGTTTTATATGTTTGTCTCGGTAACTTGTAAAGCCTACCTAGCTGTGGTAATTTGATTTTATTTAACTTCGTGGAGGACAGACAGACAGTGAGGAGGATGAACATAGCAAAACTAAACATAAATGTTGACTACTGAACATAGAAAATTGGTTACTAGCTACCACGACTTTTTATCTGTTACTAATCCTTCTGTTTTTGCAATTAAAAACCAAACAACTTCAAAAGATTGTTATATAGCATATATCCTTATTCTTAATTTCAGTATCAACATGTACAGCAAATTAGAAGCAGAACGATCGCAAAGAATCCTCATGAATATTGAGAGGGTGCGCGTGAGACGGCTATCGGCTCCCACGAGTCTCGCAACAAACATGCGCCTGCGCACTGAACCCCTGCCGGCCGGTCGGCGGTCATCTCCGTTCTCATACATTCATGCGGTTTTTTAGAAGGCTAATCATATGCTGTTCATGCATTTGTTATTACGAAACAGATGTAGCTAAGTCTGTTCGGGACTCGGGTGTATTTATTAAAGTTTTTAGGATACCGTAGTCAATATGGACCTTTACAGTTTCGCCATGTCCGTCTATCTGTATATCTGTCTGTCCACGGCTTAGCTCAAAGACTTAGTACTATAAAGCTGTAATTTAGCATGATTATACATATTAATCACAACGACAAAGTTGTAACATAATAAAATTTTGAACATTTTATGTTTTTGTTTCTTTCCTCTACTCATAAAGTGGGGCGAACTTTTCACGCCTATACCATGATGAGGGGTATCGTTGGCTAGGTCATTAAAAAATAGTGGGTCTGTAATTTTTTTTTCTTTTTTAGGGATCCGTTTGCATGATAATAATCTTTTAAGTGCTACTGGTGCTACAATGTGAATGTGAATGTAAAGAATTAAGGTAAGTGTAAATGACCAAAAAATGTACGTCGTCACGATTCAATTCAATTTAATTCTTTATTTAAAACAATATACATTGTGTGGAATATTACAATAAAATACACTCCTTAAATTAGCGGCGAACGCAAAAATTATATTATATTTGAGAGATATTTTTTACAAAAAAAATGTATTAAATCTAGTAAATTATTTTGCTAACCGGTCTCGCATTTAGCGGTTATTAAACCAACACTATAAAATATCCTTATTTACACAGTCATACGTCGTAGTAAGCGGCAATAAGTATAATTAAGTACGTGTCGGCAATTAGCGCAATTCCTCGAAGCTCGTGTGTGTTCGCGCCGCCCGCCCTAGTAGAAAAAAGCCCCCGGAAATAAAAGCTACCACCCCGTTCTAGCCTTGCGTGGATTAATACTATTGCTCCTTTGAGTGGAATAATACCTATGGCGTTTGACGACCATCTCGGTCTCGTGGTTCGTGCTCCAGACTACATGCGGTCGCGGGTTCCAATCCCGCGAGCGGTAAGTGTACATGACCTGAGTCATGTTGTAACACAGCGGGATGGTATTTGCTATTTTAGCCAGTTAAGCTAGCTCGTGGGTCCTCAGGCGCTCAGAGACTCCTACAAGAAAACTGTGCAGGGCGCCACTTGCTTTAACTACAAGCAAGAAAGAGTGAAGTTGAATTAATGGAGAGAAAGAAAATACTAAATTGTCTTCTCCTGGTTTATTTTTGAAAAGAAAGGCTACTTACAACCCATTTAAATACCATTTATGGGTATTCTGCCACAATACAAATAAAAACTATGTAAAAACAAAGTATATTTTAACAGTACAAGAATTGCAAGTAATAAAATAAAATCAAGCTTATAGCTCATATACACTATCTTGAAATAATTAAATTCAACGTAGTGTATGTGATTCCACACTAATGATGAAATATAACAATTACTAAAGAGTAGGTGTCATCAACAACAAATTACAAATATCTAGTATCGCAGCTGCGTTGTGTCCTATACTTAGTTCTAAAGTAAAACAACACTTATCCTAACTTGGCCTATGAATATCACCAATGAGATTAAATAAGAAGGTTTATAAATACCTTAGCATTGATTAAGAACTTATGATAAATTATATGTGTAACATCACTGCGGAGAACCACACATGTCCCTTCCTCGGATCTCGACGATATAAAGTTCCAGTCCTCGGGGAACACGAGGGTGTGCCAAGCTGGGCATTAATATAAGCCTGTAAAGCATACACAAGCATGAGTACAGCAGGTTATGGGTCACACGTGCACTGCGGGACAGCACGTGGGAGTAGTATGCGACATGGTCAAAGAAAGTTGCGCACGCGGCTTCGTGCTGGATTGATTTGCAAAGGCATCCATGAGCACAGCAGCAGGAGCCAGACACACGTGCACATGACGCAACAAAGAAAAAGCATGCTTACCCAAAAGCAACTTGAAGTGACAAACCGCATCATCAGGGTGCGACGTTACAAACAAACCTAAAAGAAACAAGCATCTATATAAGATATCATCTTAACAAATGAAATAAACGCAAGAAAACAGGCGAACCAAGCCTCAAAGGTTTCTTACCAAGAGAAGACAAAAATAAATCACATTTTTACTGGATTTTTTTTTTTTACAAAATGCCCATCACGGCATTAGGTCGCCATGACGCACCAGGCGCCTCCAGATATTTTAATTTCTTCATTTTATTTAAATGAAAGAAACTATTCGGGACGCAAGCAATGTGCTCGCATCCAAAAAGAAAGATCCGGTCAAATCTCAATGTCATGTCTGACATAATATCCCCCTCTCTGGTCGCGTTTCGTTTCGCGCAACACTTGAACGCATAAAGCAAAATGATTCATTTTTTTCATTCGTCAACGCAGAACAAAACACCGCTGAAAATCCCCAAAAAGTAATTGAAACTGAAAAACATCAATTACAGCCTTCATATGTTCCTTTAATAAAAATACATTACTTACTTTAGGTGTGCAAGTTATAAGTTAATGCTGAAAAAAAGGTAGTTGTGAGAAACGGAACATAACGGATGGCAAAGATATACCGATAGATGGCGTTGTCTAGTAAAATGGGAATTCTGCGTTTGGCCAAAAAATAAAAATCCAAAATAAAAAATTGTTGAAAAGAGAAACATTTCAAACATAATTATTAAAAATCAAAAATATTTGTAACGACGTGTTACAATACATCTCTGCTTAACAAAAAAAGAGAAAAAAAGGCAATATGGTGTCTGAGAGACAAAGTTGTAAAAGTCAGGTGATGATGGTCATAAAGGCCAACAATGGTAGAAGTTTGTGGTAGCTTTGAGGCTTGTTTTACGGGTTGCAATCCGCCCGAGAACATAGGCTTGTTTAACCAGTTGCTCTTACCGCTGGACTAGGATGTGGCTTATTTAAAGAGTTCCTGCAACCGCTCTAAAAAAAAAGAAAGCCCAAAACAAAAAAAAACAAGATGGACCCGCACAATAGGCAAATGTACCAATCTGTTATAAGGTAGAGTGTGTTCCGAACATTAGGAACAACATACTCCAGGGCAATAAAAAAAAAACAGGGTACCACATCAGGGTTGAAATAAACCGAAGCATTAAAAAAACACTCGATATAAGCAAAAGATTCCTCATATAAAATGAGGTCCAAAGAAAAAAAGGTTTTATCAAAAAAGGTCCAGCCATAACGAGCCCTTGAAAAGTCACATTAAAATAATAAATGTTAAGCATCGTTATGTCATGAACATATAAAAGAAGGTATTCAAAACTTCAAAAATGAAAAATTAAAACCTGCAAGTCATAGCCGGGAAGTTATAAATAAACCGAAGCGTTAAAAAAACACTCGATATTAGTAAAAGATTCCTCATATAAAATAAGGTCAAGAAAAAAGTTTTATCAAGAAAGTTCCAGCCACGACGAGCCCTTAAAAAAGTTACATTAAAATAATAAATGTATAGCATCGTCATGTCATGAACATATAAAAGTTATTCAAAACTTTAAAATGAATAGTCAAAACCTGGAGATAATGGCCAGGAAATTAAAAATTAACTGCCGAGTAATTATAGCTTCAAACAGTAAAGTAAGTACAGATAAATATCAATCCATAGTTGTACTGTACTTAATATAAATAGTAAGTTATAGAAAGAAACACTCACTGGTGACACTCACACACTCGAGTCATAATATAACTTAATATGTAGGTAATCATTATAGTATGGTACTATTTTAATACAATTTAAATAGTTTGTATTTAACACTATCATGTATATCATAACAAGTCCTTAGCTTATAAGAAGGTCTCAATAAAGTAAAAATTAAATAAAAATGTATTGTTTAGTTACCTATTGGTGATATTCTTTAAACAGCGCAGTGCTTTTGCTAACTCATCAACAGTATTATCAAAATAGTCAACATCTAGTAAGAGAGTCATGTTAGTAAGCTTAACAAATAAGACTGATAAACAAGTAGAAGACAAAATTAAGAGAAACAGTTCCCATGTATGAGTCTCGTTAGAAAGAGGCCTACCCGTTGAGGCGCCAATTGTAACACAGCGGGTAGGCCTCTTTCTAAACATAATTATTAAAAATCAAAAATATTTGTAACGACGTGTTACAATGTATGGGTGTCATAGTACAAGCTTTGCTGGCTTTAGGTCTAGATAATTGATATGATATTCGGAAAATATATGTATCAAAAACCCTATTGTATTTTATTTACCTTTTTGAATAATATTCAAATTCATATATTTCGGACAACAAAGATTCATGTTTTAGTACAATTTTAAAGCACTTAGGGCTAATGTTAGTAATTGAAATATGAATTTATAAACTTAACAACATTTTAATTTGACATGTACCTGCGAGGCATCTCGTGCAGACGACACCTAACGTAGTTTACAATATGTATTATATAAATAATTCACTTGATAATACATGATATCTTAATCGTCTCACCACCTACGAGTAGGCCACATTTTTCTTGGCCTACCCCTAGGACAAGTATGTATTCCCAGGATTGGCACAATTTCGCTGTAGATGAGATGGTTGAGAGGCATTTGGAAGAGACTTTTGCCCTAGGTCTAGGCCAAAATCAAGGTTTTATTATAAAACAAACAATATAGTTTCTCAGAAGAATATAATTGTTGTACGCAGATTTGTTTGCTGTATTCATTTATAGTACATAACTCATATTTATATATTTTTAAAACATTGTCATATTGTGAAAGTCGCATTCTCTTTATCTCTAATACATGCCATAAACGCTCCTAACGTGTAATTACCATGCGGGCTGCGGAAAAGTGTATTGTGGAGACACAAAAGACTTAAACATTCGATAGGTTCCATTTTTATAATGCTTCAGAAGAGAAAATTTTCGCAATGCAAATTAGCAATCTGTCGTTTTCTTATTGGACTCGCTTTTATATAACTTCAAATCAACCCGATAGGCGTAGTGGCGCGCCGCTTCGCCTTGATTGAACGCAAAGGGTTCGGGGTTCAATTTACACTTTGGGAAATAAACATTTTTTATATTGGCTTCGATCTGGCTGTCCTGGGAGACGCCCTTTTGATACCTCATTTCTTTTTTTGGTCCTTTCTTTGAGACCATGTTGATGTTGTCTGACGCGTATTGATTCATTAATCGCAATTATGACATCTAAAATCGAACTGAATCGTACAAAAAACCTATTTTATTGCTTGAAAAACGATTTCAGCTCTTCCAATTTATAAATAAATTTAACTTTTAGATAATATTTTAGATAATAGCAAACACTTTTGGTGTGAGTGCCTGCTCGGCCAGCGACGCAACCGCAACACTATTTACTACTTGTTAAGATGTTTCGGCTTAGTGCGGCTCCTCTTTCGTGAAATATGGCTAAATGGTAACAACCCCCTATTTTTCTTACAAAGTGGATTAAGGGGAGTAGTCGCCTAAATTTTAACTAGCTGAAGTTTCAAAAGCTTAGTACTTAGGGCCAAATGGCCAATAAATATTTAAAAAATATGATAAGAATTGGCAAAAATTATGCAACATTGCATAGGCTGTTTTTTAAGTAGGGGAGACCAGGGATAGTTGACTGAATGAGGAGGTTGACAAAGTGTTAAAACCCAATTTTCGCTATATGAAGACGCAGCGATTGTCGTACAGCCATATTTGTTCTCGCTGTTCTGAACTGTATTTTAATGAGTTTTCGTGCGATAGGTATTCGTTCCAAAACGCATCGAGTCGCTAATCTCCGCCATTTCAATGGAGTTGACTGGATTTGTTGATTCCTGATCAGGGACGCCGTCATACAATTCGCTGGGTCCTTCATCGTCATCAGATTAAGATAGGAATAACTCTTTTTGGTTTTGGTGAATTACGTCTGCGCCAACTCTAGAAGGTAAGGGTGCTGGACGAATTGAATCTCCATAATTATCTTCGTCATCAGAAGATAACAACAAGTCAGAAAGATTACCATTTTCTAGTGCTTGTAACGCCTCTTGTGAGAACATGTTGGTGTTTTTTCATCTGAAAATGTAAGTAAACAATATTTTAATTAATTGTTTATACTTATTTTAGTAACATAAATAGAAAAACAATAAAAATGTAACAAAAACATTTTTTCGTAAAAAACCGTTAACAATGAGAAAGAACTCAGTTGAGTCCTGATGGGAACAATTGAGCACAAATATAAAAATCGAGATTACCAATATAAGAAAATAACAAAACACACAAATATTACGTTACACATGACCTCAATGACATTAGATAATAGCTCATATTTTTTCCAGATGATTTCTTGCACTAATTTATATTTTTTTGGAATAAAATAAAGAGCTCACCTGCACAGTTCAAATCACGCATGGGCACTTGTCGTAACTTGTCAAAAAGTGCTAGAATACGCTAAGAGATAGTACTGAATTGGGTAGTTTGTTATGTAACCAAATGAATACAACCGTTTTCAATCAAAAAGCTTGCGAGTTTAATATTTATTTTTTAATTTATATCTTATGTCTACAGTTGTGCACGCCAGTTCTGAAAGGGTTAAGTACCTAATCAGTTACTTTTGGAGTCGGTGCCAACGAAAACATAGAATCTCTCATCGACTGGCTTTTTATAAAATTAACTTATTTCATCTATTTTAGTGATAAATCCTAATCAACACAAATCTTACGAGTGCAAACATAATTTAACTGCTGAACACCGATTTCATTTCCTATTTTTCCACCCTTAGGGGTGAAACTATTTCCGAAAATGTTTTATTATAATTTATTAGTAACGAATGATCGCTGAACATACATAAAAAAAAAGATTCCAACGAATTGAGAATCTCCTCCTTTTTTGAAGTCGGTTAATAACTTTCCTATTCATCATCAGATAGGTCAAACCGTGTGGTATGTAGTCTTCTCAGCTATTAGAGGAGAGCTCTAAGCAGTCGGGAGGGCTTCAGCGCGCGCGCAAGATACCAGCGCCGCGGTGCGGTTTTTGTGTGAATTAAAAGGCTGTATCAATTAAAGGCCACACGCGCGCGCGCCCGTTAGCTTCCTAGAGCATCGCCACGCATGTGTAGGGCTGGCTGCTGACTCTCAAACTGATTAAAAGTGTCACAAACAAAAAATCAAGACAAAAAATAATTATGTAAATCATTTCCAATAGGCTCTATTCCAAAAGAACACACATTGATTCGATATATAGCGACAGTCTGTAGTCTCAGACTAACAGCAATTTCAATGGTTTTCCATAGGAATTTCAGTTTTAACGTAAAACGCACACATACCAACGTGAACCAACGATCTACACGCCCTCATTTGTTATACAATGTTAACAAAGGGCATACCAGCTACATTTTACCAGCTGATTACAAGTAATCAACTGACTTGCAATATCAGTTTATTGACAAGCTTAGCAAAACTAGAAAACAATTGAGATTTGATGGTTTAATATTTAATAAAAAAAACATTGACTATATTAATAATCACTTTGTAGTTGGCCAAAAACGTTACGCTAGATCACGTTACATATTTTTTTGGTTTTGGGGTTTGAGTCAAAATCGTAAACGGTTGCTTTTGAGGGCATGTGATCATCAGTAAAGATTTGCTGGGTTGAAAGAATGCTTAAATCATTTCAAACATTGTTTCAAACTTGAAAAAAAATATACCAATGTTCTTCTAACCTTTGTTTCTTACCACAGCCCTAATTAGACGCATGCCATCACGGCGGCGGACGGTGGACAGTGTCAAACATTAACGTCGTTGGCGGTGCGCGTCTGTCGCCCTAACGAGTGGCCGCCTTATGTGAGACTGTGAGAATAGCGCAATTATGCTGGGCTTAAATTAAGTGAGACGGAATCCGTGCTAATGCGAGGTCTTAGACGAAAATTAGCGCAACTGTTTTAAAACTGGGCCAAGCACTTGTAATTAAACTGTAAAGTCCAAAATTCGACTAAGTGTGAGTCGGACTATAGTCACTAAGAGTTTTGTACCACCATATTTTCTTTAGTTCGGGATCCAGCTCGTCTCTCAATTGACAGGTTTTTATTCCTGGTTGTTTTAAATTTTATAATCAACCCTAAAGTTTAATGCTTATGAAAATAATATCTATACAAAGACCGAGAAAGAGGGCAAAGAGAAAGAGAGTGAAAGATATATTTTTATTTATACACATAATTGAAAATTAAAAAGAATAACAACCGTAAAACGAGTATAAAACTGTAAAATTCAAAAGTAGAAAAAGTGGTAATTTAAATTTAAATATTTGTACTGTCAACGACAGGTCAACGTACCCAAAAGGTTTAAGGTCACTAAACCGATTTTGAACTTTAAGTCAACACGTATAGATCAATATCAATTGAGAAAATTTGACATTTTGTGTTAGGTTGACAAGCTGTTGTCCTTTACTCAAAGAGTTCTGTACAACGATACCCCACTTGTTATTCCTTATATGGCTTGGAATACTTGAGGGTGCAGATACACTAACATACCAGGTTGCAAATTAATTTTAATCAATTTAATCTAAAATTCCAAATGCAGTTAGATGCGGCACCCGCACACCTGCCTTTGAAGTGCGGGCGGTGCGTTTGTCAACAGTACTGCGTAATTAGCTTCATGCTATACTTTTTTGCGCTACACACTTGCGTTTATACGGACCCGGCAGTTCTATTCTATATTCATAAGGGATAGCTCAGGTAACCTTATCTAATTAATTTCCTGACTCACAAAACATTGACAGTGAAAATTACTTTAAGAATTGCCAGTGATCTCTCTCATCAAAAAGTGAAATAGGTACGAGCTTTGCGCGTGATCATCCCACAAACATTTCCACTTGAACACCGCCTAGCCTGGCTTTTGGCTCCGGTCTAGAGCGTCAACCACTACAACAGCAGTGTAGAACGTCCGCACAAGGTGGGCAGACGACCTGGTAAAGGTTGCAGGAAGCCGCGTGATGCAAACCGCTTCCAGCCGACCTACCTGGTCACTGGAAGAACGTGGCTATGGCTAAAATGATGCTGATGTTGATTTGTAAATCAATATGACTGGTAATAAAATACTCTGTTGTAATTTTAATTCTGAGTTGCTATCCGCAAAGTTTTGGTTGGACACATTTATATAAAAGACGTAATATTTGAGCGACACAAGCAGGAGCTGCGTCTCACGGAGATGAAAGCTGCGGTGGATGTGCGGAGTCACGCGGAAGGACCGCATGAGAAACTCGCGCATCCGCGGTAGCCTTCGTGTCCATGATACTGCAGACAAATTGCAGGAGAGTCGCCTACGCTGGTACGGCCATGTTTTGCGGAAACCGGCAAGCTACGTAGGAAACAAATGTCTGGCCATGCCGCCACCGCCAGGTCCTGGCAAAAGGGTTAGACCCAAGAAATGTTGGCTTAACGTCGTAAGGGCTGACATGCGTGCCAATGATCTCACAACTAGAGACGCTCAAGACCGTGCAAAGTGGAGGAGTAAATCGAGGAAAGTGGACCCTGGATTCCAAAGCAATGGCTTTGGACGCAACCGAGATTGACCGTATCGATGAAGAAGAAGACATTTAAATAAAAAGACATCTGAAACCGTTACCAAAGAGTGGTCATGGTTACCAAATACAACTAAACTAGGCTGATCCACTAGAGACAAATCCATCATTTATTAGCCAAGAAACGCATTTCTTCAGCTGGAAAACAGTCTTTTAACTAGATAATCGCCTTGCTCCATACTCCACGGTGACACTTGTGGTACCGCCCCGTCCTTTGATGCTACCGCCGGTTTTTGTCCATTTGGCATCATTCCTAGGTATCGGCTAAACATGTCATTGGCACTTATATTAATTAAGTTAACGGCCGGAAATCCTATTTACTTGGGAAAGGGGGGTCTATTGCGATAGAGCGTTAATAGTAATACAGTAGGTTCTCTCTCAAGTAGGCACAAAAGCGGTCAAGTATTTAAGAAAAAATACGAATTGTTTTTACGTTCGTGACAAACAGTTTCAGGGCTTATCTACTTACCTAGGACTCTCTCAGGTTTGCGTTTTTTCGGCCCTTAGACGCGATAATAAAGTTCGTTTATGCGTGAGCCGGCTACGATGCTTTCCAAAAGAGCGCATGCACGCGCGTTTTGTTTATTCAAGCTTAAACATAGCGCGCGTGTAAGTTCATATGCCAAAACGAGCGGGGAACGCTAGTCTGAAAGAGCCCTAAGTGAGCTCGCTCAAAGCACTGCCACCGGTTCGGCAGAACCTCGTTTGTTATTTGTTCGGCAAGATACACATGCTATCGGGCACAAACATCACACAAGCTTTAGTAATTTACAATATTAATAAAATCGTAATAAAATAAGTCTGTGACTGTCACGACAAATGCTGAGCGGGAACCTTTTTGACACACCAGATCCCCTTGATTGTTTTGTTGCTGTGTATTTTTTCTTTTCGTGTATTTGACATACATATAAACGTTTCTATTTCTATATGTGTATGTGGGGCTATTGTATCTACTTCGATTATGTTAACGCTAATAAAGAAAGTATGCGCAGCTTAGATCTTTTCTTTTTCATTGCTATTACTTATTAGGGCAAGATATGGTCTTCTTGGAAGACGGATCAGCTGATCAAACAGTCGGCTTACATTGTTTCGGTGGTAATTACTTTAGTCAACCAAAAACGTACTACTAATAAACTACAAACATGCACGCTGCTTGTCTTATAATGTTCTGTTATTTGGACCATTATCTGTCATTTATTAGTTTCCATTTGTTTAAGAGATTACCGACGCGATTGGTTCGCATAGATCGCAAAGGTTCGCGGGGTCGATTCCCAGTTTGGGTCTAAGAAAGAATATTTATTTTAAACATTCATAGTCCACCTCTTCGGCAACAGCCGTCTGTAGGTACCCGTGACGATTTGGGCCTATCCAGATGCATTCTACACACGTGTCCTGCCGACTGCCACTTTAGCTTTGCTGTTTTCTGGTCCACATCTGTGATACCGGTTTTTGAGCGGATGGCGAAAAGAAAAGATGGTGTGACGGTTTGGTTAACCTGATGAGGGGTTGGGAGTCATTGGCGATAGATAGAGACCGATGGAAGAGACTATGGAGCTGTGGAATAGCATAGGTTAAAAAAAAACATTTATAGTAAAGGTAAAGTGTGTCTATGTTACGTTCTGCTGCAGAGCACAGGCCTCGCCCCAACTAGAGATGCAACGATATATCGGAAAACCGATAAATATCGATATATCACCTCTAAAAACATCGATATTTATCGATATTGACGATGCGCTAATATCGATATGTATATCAATATCGAAAAACTCAATATATCGTATCGAAATTTTGTGAAACCCGCCTAAATTAAAATATCTACAAAATCGGGTGAAATGCCATTACTTGCAACACTGACTGTCTAAAAAAAATTTACTCTATTCTGTACTCTAATCTGTGGTAGGTGAGTACTGTGATTTTTGGTCTGTTCTGTTCTGTGGTGACTGATATGACTGAGTATGACGTGATGGTGTTGGTTGTTGATATTATTTGTTTACTTACACGTAAACAAAAAAAAACTGACGGTTACGATGAATGAGCTTACTTTATACCTTTCTGCTCTTGTAAATACTCTATCCTTAAAACATGGCAAAAGATGCAAGGTGTAATCTCAATCTTTTTAACGTGGCAATGAGTCATCTACTATTTTGGCAACAAGTTTAGTGTTCCTTCTGAACGTTTACACTTTAATTCAAAGCAGAAACCAGTTACAAGGAAGCAGACTGTCAAAATAACTATTTTCAAGTTCGGTAGATAGAACAAAATACTGGAATTATTTATTTTTTAAGTTTTATGTATAAAAAACCTGTACAAAATTTGTGATCATTCACTTATGTACGAATAAAAAATTATACACATACATAATCGATACAGGTAACTAAAACTACATTGGATTTATATGAGCTTTTAAAAAAAGAAGAAATATCGATATATCAGCCTACTACACCGATTTATCGTCTAAATTTTGTCGCTATCTCTGAGGTTCCGGGTTCGAATCCCGGTCGGGTCAATGTAGAAAAATAACTTTTCTATATTGTCTCGGGTCTGGGTGTTGTGGTACCGTCTTTGTTTCTGATTTCTGTAACACAAGTGCTTTGGCTATTTGCCACAGGATCAGAGCAATGTATGTGATGTTGTTCAATATTTATTTATTTATATTTATATCGATATATATGTCAATATTAATATATGAATATTTTTTTAAACTTTGCATCCCTAGCCCCAACTATAAGGTGGTTTGGGCCACTCCAATATAAGGCTATACCGTCAGATAATGAAGCCGCTTTAAAGTCTCCGAATACTTCCTACCTATCTTTAGAAAAAATATTTGTGATGTTATTCGTACCTTGGGGTGCGAATAGTTTTGTAAATTAAAACTTAATCACTTCCTCTTTCTGACATTTATTTTAACTTAATATACTAATTATTTGTTAAATCATTAAGTTAGATAAAAAACTATTAACATTAAAAATAAAATAAAAATTAATTTTGCGATGCTCCACCGTTTAATTTTATTAATCTTATCTGTGGACAACGGTGCTGGTTACATTGCAAGTAATTTGTTTAGTTTGAAATTAGAGATTAAGCCATTAATGTAACTGTTTATAGTCCCAAATAAAGATTTTTTTAAAATGCCTTTAGGACTAGTATCAAGTGACATAAGTTGATATTATTATTTAACGTGCCTTCTGAAGCAAGGGGATGCTGATAAATTACACTTAATAATGGTCGGAATGGTAACCCCTCTAATCACAACCACGGTATTTGGTAACGATAGCTAAAGCGCTGCCACTACACTGAGCTACAATCATCTTAATGCATACATTTATGATTACAAAACTTGTTAAATGTATTTCCAGATTGACCCCACTGGGGAAAATCCTATGACTTCGCCCTTTAAACGAATCACCGTGCCACTGCGTAAAGGCGTGGCTTTATTGTATGCACACTCTTTCATATAATCATTTTCTCACAAACTGTATGCATTTCTTTGTTATTATAAGCGGACATTATGTCTTCAAAGGTAAATTACCCTGTCAGGGAGCGTCCGACGTAATGGGGGAGCCGTTAACAAGCAGAAGAATAAAAACAAATGTAATTACAACTAAAGGAACGCGAACAAAGGAATATGAAACAGTCCATGTTTTTGCCAAGACATTTTATGGGATAAGCTAGTTTGGTCCGTTAACCCCGCCCGTGGTATTCCATTTGGTAGAGCATCCCTTTGAAACCTTATTTTTAGGGATAAAAAGTTTAGGTCATCAAAATAATAAATAAATATGCTTTACCAATTGTTAAGGTCTCGATGTCGATTAGAAGGTAATCAGCATCAAAAATTTCTGATATGAATCTTATTTTCAAAAACACTGACTTCTAAATGTTACAAAAACCTGACTTCTTTATATTTAACTTTTGCACGGAGCACATAAATGTCATTATGATTTGTTCGGAAAAAAAATCCGCTATTTTTTATCTGTTTGTATGGGCGAAAGTTGACAGGACTTGACATTTACAATTGCTTTGGCTGCCTACCTAGGATTCAATTCAATATAGGTATTTATTGCGTTCTATAATGTTACACAGGTATTATAAATAGGTACATTAATCAGATCATTATAGACCCTGTTGGGCACAACAATAAGGTTAGGACGGAGAGGATGACGCCATTCGTAGTTTATTTTAATCAGGATCAGGTTCATGTATATCCAATAATATAATATGTATTTAAAAAAAAGTAAGTAAGTTTAAGTACTGATTTATTTATTTATTTATGGACAGCTAACAAGACATACACATACATTAGCACAAATACAATAACATTTATACATGTTTACAGTGTTGCCTTAATTAGAAGCTGCCACGACATGTATAATCATCTGCGTGGACGACGTATAGCCAGCAATCCAATATCCCGCCCTCCAGACTATATCTGAAAATTATCTCGGTTACAAATGTAAGGGCGGTTAAAAATCAGATTGCTGCCTGATATCGCGTATTACAAATATACACTAGAAAACAAAAGAATACATCGCACGTTGTACACTGTGGATAGCATCCACATCAACATCCACAATATCGATTTAGGAGGCCCGGCCGCCGTCCACGGCACTAACCGGAAAACACGCACAGATGATGATGACAAAGATAATAGTGGACTATGTGGATAGTACCCACAGGTCTGTATACAAAAGCAAGTACTTGTTTAGTTTAACTACGAAACCATCAAATGAAATTCAATAGTAGTCAATTATAGTGGTCATGTTTGTATTGCTTTGTCCATGTCACAATTACTAATATCACCAAGGTGTTTTCAATTGACATATAAACATTATGTTTAGCGCCCCCATGGCAAGGATCATAAAATTTGGCAGGCATCTTTGTCTGTCTACTGTACATATTTCGACACGCTCTTGGCCAGTTTTAAAACTTTTTTCTTTCATCTTCACATGAAAGTTGCCTCTTACTCTATTGCCATCTATTATGACTTCGAAGACACGTTTTGATAGTGCTACAGAACACTACTAGATGGCGTCTGGTGTCTCACTACACTACAACCGATATGAAGGCTTTAGCGCACTGACGCTTTGGAATTAATTATCAAACGTTAAAAGTACCTATCATACAAGTTAGATGGCTCTGTGAACTAGACAGAGTAGATTGCAATACCTTGAGCTTACAAAAGCATAATCTTTGAAGCTTCTACGTAAACACTTTCCGTTTCTAGAATGGAAAAAAAACATCGTCAACGTAAAAATTGGGCTAAAAAAGGTTTCCTCCCTTTTCCTCAGTAAAAAATAGGTAGTAAACCTAATTTTTACATGAATCACATATGATTCATAACAATGACTGGAGTTAAGTACCGTGTGGGGACGGCCGTAAAGAATATACTTCCCTACCGCCAACAGGAGGCGTGTCGTAAGAGGCGACTAATTCCTGTAGCACGAGACGGGCAGCAGCATCGAAATATTATAAAAAACTGCGTGCGCCAACCCGCTTGCCAAGCGTGGCGATCCCCTTCGATGAAAGTCATTAGGGGAGGCCTGTGTTCAGCAGTTCTATGGTTGAAATGATGACGATGATGATGGAATTAAGTTATATTTTAAAATATTAGGTCCGCGTGCACACCTTACCGAACTAGCTAAGTACGAGATTAACATAATTCTGCCCTTGTCAAGATGTGAAGTATCGTGTCATTGGATAGTCTGTTCAAGATAATTTCGCTAAACCTAAGATGTGCAATTAAACTATACAAGAGGGTCGAAAACAATAAACACTTACCTAACATTGAAGTTACGAAATATGGTAGCTTTGTCATGCCAAAGTAAGTATGCGGACCTGAATAAAATAAGGAAAGAATGGGCGTCATAACCTGAAAGTGTTGACGGGGCAACATTCGTATAAATTTAACGAATTACGTTGTGAACCGATGCTCTTACTTGTATGTAAGAGATCTTACCTTAATTATTTATAACCCGTGTGATAACGAAGCCATATTGATAAAAATTAAAATGAACAAACCAAACGCAATTTATTTTCCTTTCCTGACTTGTCTTGTGGTCCACAGTTGCAGGTTTGAATCCCTCTAAGTTCAAATGTTGGTGTTAGTGTAACAAGCACGAAAGTTTAAATCTAAGGAAGTTAACTAGCTTTTGCCTGCGGTTTTGCTATGCACCTAGAACAAATTTTGTCATTCAGTCATTGGGGGAGGCTGTAGTCCATGGCTGAATTGGTGATGATGATGAGAACTTATTACTATCTATCTTGCTTGTCCATAGAGTCACCTAGTGCCAAAGTCGTTCAAGTTCAGAATGTCCAATTCCCAGTTACAAAAAGTCCAGTTCACAAAATCTCCAATTCCCTAATGACCAATTTCTAAAATGTAGAATTCCCAAAAGGTCCGATATTTTAGAAAGTAGTAAGTTTTTCAACTATGTATATGTCAGATTGAAAAAATAAATGTCTTTCATAATTGACACCTCAGAAAACTTATACACACTCAACAAGTGAAACAAAATTTTCATCTCCTATTTTTCAAGCCATAGGGGATAACTTTTATTTAATGAAAACCGTTGTCTATAATTTAAAGCTCTAATAGAATAAAATATAAAATGATGAATAAAATTTCAGTTGGCATAGCAGTTTATTTATTTATCAAAGATAAATGGGTGTGTGCTAGTCTTAGTAAAACTAAGACTAGCATAAAACCATGCATCCTAAGTACCTACATTTCGATTGACATTTCAGTTACCCATTTAGGCATTGGAGACGAGATTGTTTGAAATGTATTTAGAATGACCATGTTCTTATTTAAATGCATAAGTATGGAGGTAGATATCGTATTTAGTCGATTTGAGAACACGTACTTACCACCATCATGAATATGTAAAGGGTCTTACCATGAAAACTAAACAGTCCGTTAGCAATGTTTTTTTAACGTCAAACTATATTTAAAAAAAAAACAAAACAAGGTTAGAGTACCTAATACTGACTAAATTCAAATTCAAACGTTTATTGCATGTCACATTACAATTTTGCGGTGTTAGAAAAATGAAGGTATACATGTGACGCCCTGCAAGGGCATAGCAAACAAGAGAGTGACATATAATAGTGACTAAGGGCCCTATCATCATCATCATCATCATCATTTTAGCCATAGGAAGTCCACTGCTGAACATAGGCCTCCCCCAATGGCCTAAATCATCAGGGGGGATTGCCAATGCTCGCCACGCTGGGCAGGCTGGTTGGCAAGCGTAGTTTTTTTATAAGACTTCGCACGCAGACGCTGCTGCCCGTCTCCTGCTGCAGGAATTAGTCGCCTCTTACGACACGCCTTCTGTTAGCGGTACACGGAACTAGCTTTAAATGAATCTGTCGTTTGAATTTCCGGGTCAAGTAAATCGGGTTTAGTATTTTGAACCCTGGTTAACATAATAATGTGTACCAGTGGCTCTAATCAGGCACAGAAACGAAATCAACTGTTAAGCTTGTCGCCCCCCAATGCTGTGTTCACATTCGGTCACCGACTAATACAAACTTTTATTCGATTTGGCTTTGTTCAACTTGCTGGTTTTCGGTCACCGACTAGCCATAGCTTGGAAACCCTTCCATTTCTTGAAAAGGTCGCATCAATAGACAAAGTAACCAACTTTTGACCACCAACCAACTAAGATTAACCTCTCTTTATCGAGATAATAGGAAAACAACATTCTAGAATGCCTGCTGCTCGCTACACCCATAGATAAAGACAATTAAAACACTTTCGCGTACGTTTGATATGCGCCGAGCGTGGTGTGGCGTAACGAAGGCGTCTCGTAATCCGCACTAAAGTGCGCAGGCGAATGTACTACGTGTAGCAAGTCCGCTATAAATTATCGACGAGTTAAAATCGCTAATGAGCTGACACAATGGCACTCATCGGCTATAGCAGTGTCACATAACATGGTGCTCAGATAAAGGAGAATGCGAATGTACTAACGTAATTGTCGACCGTCTAGTGTGCTGGTTTGTGCTCAGAACTACAAAGCCGGCGGTCACGGTTTCGAATCCCGCAAGTGGCATGTGTTTGTGTGATGACTATCACACAAACACATGAAGACTCAGGAACAAATGTTCAAGCTCATCAGAGCTTGAACATTTGTTCCTGAGTCTTGAATGTCATAAATAAATAAACGAATATTAGACATCACATACTTACATTGCTCTGATCCTATGAAAAGTAGTTTAAGCACTTGTGTTACAGAAATCAGAAACAACGGTACCACCAACACCCAGACCCGAGACAATAAAAGTTACTTTTCTATATTGACCGACCGGGAATCGAACCCGGGACCTCAGAGATAGCGACACCAAGTCCGGTATGCTAACCTCTCGGCTACAGAGGTCGTGGAATAATGTCATAATATACACATCCATTAAGTTACCATAATACTATATGCTCAGTTTGGGATTAGATAACTGTTGGAACAATTTATTTACTTTACAGTTGGTTTGAATTTAAATATTACATAGTTAAGGCTCTGTTAGCGAGCCATCACCATTTAACGTAATTTTGACTATTATAGTCCGGGCAACAAATTACTGTGGGTTGAAAGCAGAAAGTTTGACTTCGAAACTTTGTTTGGACTAGTTAAAAGACAAACATACAAGGAGGTGAGCCCTAGGGGGATTGGGGGTTGGGGGGAGCACAAAAATGGTTCGGTTTTTTGGTTTTTGTTTACATCTCGAAACCGATGCGTAATAGGAAATTATGAAATCTGATAAAATTATCTACAACTTTGACTGTTTACAGTTTTTACTTAATCTACACTTTACATCTGTGAATATCCGAATATTTAAGAAGAATACAAAATTACGAGTAGTAACACGAAAAATACATGACGGTGCGTAATATTCAAGACGCTGTTTATAAGTCAGAACACTTTTGCATTGTCACGATGGACATTATCACTTATAACTCCACTTTCTCAAACACTAACGATTGAATTCGTCAACGTGAGAAATATTTTGCCAAAAGCTAATAGTTATACCTCTCTCTCTACTTGGACAAGATAAGACATTCCGCGTCAGCACGTTTTTCCATTAATGTATGTTGTTACCGTAAATTCATTAACCCATAATAATAAAAAAATAATAAACCTATTATTTTACATAATGTCAAGAGAATAAAGGTTAAAATATTGTAGAAACTATCTCCCAGTGCATTATTATGTGACTCGCAAACATCAACCTGTGATAACATTAGTGCAAACTTTAAAGTAAAACAAAAATAATCAAATCTGACCAAGTTTAAGTCGGGTTTACTCGGAGGACTCCAAAATGAGTGTCAGAAAACAAAGAATGCAATACACTTACAGGGTCCCTATGTATAATCTCACATGTACAGTGTAACTATTAACACCTTAATATACACTTATGACGCAATCAAAGATATGAAAATGAATGCTAACTACTTAATTACTGCCATAGCTGAGTAAGCAAGGCTGGGTAGAATTTCAAATATCGGTTACTCTTAAACTTACAAGTAACTGCCAAGTCCTTTGTAGCTATAACCATGGTCTGCTGCCAAAAATATATCTATCATGGTAATGTCTTCCCTGTCCTCTAAAAAAAAAAAACCGGTCTAAATTGTGCAATTCTAAATGTATTTGTTCTTGTATTTGGTTGCCTTTGTGTGTGTGAAAATAAATAAATAAACTAGAAAAACATTTACTGTCTTTTCCAGAAACATTTTACATTTCAAAAAGGTATTTTGGTTATGATCGCGCAAAAAAAAACAAGAAAAGACAAAGGTGTTCAGCCCACGCTGTCACGAAACTAGGTCTCGGACCGCACTGATTTTCAACCCCCTGCTCTCGACAGATGCAGACAGACTGACAGATGCCCCCCTGGTGCTGACTGACTACTTACTTAACAAGATCAAAATAGACAAAGAGAAAAAAACAAGTCACGAAATACCAATTAAATAATAAGTGCTATCCCGTCACGTGTGTGTGTTTGTGGGTGTGTGTGTGTTTTTGTGAGTGTGTGTATGTGTGTATTTAATAAATTGTCACTGAAAAAAGAATGTGTGCATGAGCAATAGACCGTATATCTTATATATAAAATTCTCGTGTCACAATGTTCGTTCCCGTACTCCTCCGAAACGGCTTGAGCGACTCTTATGAAATTTTGTGAGAATATTGAGTAGGTCTGAGAATCGGCCAACATCAATTTTTCATACCCCTAAAGACCACGCAGACGAAGTCGCGGGCAACAGCTAGTCTTATATATAAAATTCTCGTGTCACAATGTTCGTTCCCGTACTCCTCCGAAACGGCTTTACCGATTCTCATGAAATTTTGTGAGCATATTGAGTAGGTCTGAGAATCGGCGAACATCTATTTTTCATACCCCTACAGACCACGCAGACGAAGTCGCGGGCAACAGCTAGTATCTATCTAAATGTATGTATGTTTTTATTGCTATTCCTAAGAGTCAGTCCTGCCATCAACCCTCTTCACAACAGATGATGCCTTATTCTTAAGGAGGCTCTCCCGAATCTCACTCTTGATGATATCACGACGATCTCGACTCGGCGCGGATAAGAGTTGGCTTGGCGCTGCGCCACATCAAAGTCGCAGTCTATTAGTTGAATCAGCCATTCAATTTAAAATGCTAATATTTATTGACATTACCAATGTATGCACGCGGTTGATTTCAGCAGCTACTAACGCCATATTTGTTTTGTAGCGCTGTGTGTAAAAACATAAACTTCAATGTACTAGTTGCTTTTGAACATACTATATTTTTGTTTAACAACCGGTCCAGCTAGGCATATTATTAACTAGGCATGTATATACCATGTAACACAACATCTAACCGTCCCGCTTACCAGAAAATGAATTTGGCCAGGGGTCTTCCAGAACACCCAGAAGTAAGACAATTTAGCTGAACTGACCCAAATTGGGTATCAATTTCAGGACTTTTCATGGTCAAGGTGAATTATCGCGCCACTTCGCCAATTGGCTCGTCATTTCATTTGTGCTAGGCATTTCATGAGTTGGCTGATTCAACCGTTTGGCTGCGACAGCATACATAATCCTGAAGACTACCTTAACCAAGATAAAATTCAGTTGACTATGGGAAAAAGTGACATACTTATTTACAATGCTGTAAAAGATCACGAGGCAACGTGTTCTATCAACTATCACAATATACCTATGTCCTCTACCTGAAGGTTGTCTGGAAGAGATCGCTTCCAGCGACAAGACCGCCTAAATTGTGCTTTTCTTAATGTATTTATTTTCCTGTGATTTGTTTCTTTTGTGTGGTGTACAATAAAGAGTATCTATCTATCTATCTATACCAGTTACAAGTAAAGTCCTTAAAGAATCCTATAAAATGCAAACACTTATGACGCAATAAATAAATATGAACATAAATATGCTTTAGGGGTAATCCTTTCTAATGTTGCTGCAGTCCGGAACACTCAATGATATCCCTAACCTTTTGTCTGTTTGTATTTGATAAACACAAATCTTGATATTTATTAAGCAAACAAAATGCAAATGTGTGTTTAGCCACAACATTTGAGGCAAACATATAATCGTATTCACTCGAGAGGGACCGTTAAACCTGTGTTTGACTCGGCTCCGTAATTTATGCAGATTATCTGGTTTTTTGGATGCTGATGGCATCTATTACCATGACACCCGGACTTATATACTTTTTTGAAGGTCCGTTGATAATGGCGGTTATAAAAACATAGTTATGCAGTGCTGGCATTGAAATATTTGCATAATTTATCGTCATTATAAAAAATATTGCAAAAGTGATAATGCGTTGTGACGTCATCTACATATATTTTTATTTTTAATGCGTAACATTTGAAATAAACTTTAAACTGCAGATTTTGACACAGTCCAAATTGTTATTTGATGTCATCAGGTAAATGCTTTGTAATTAATTAGCTGATTTGTTCTGTGCAGTCTTGTAGTGAAAAATATAACAATAAATATACGAGTAACTTTTGTAACAATCATTAAATAAACATTACCTTTTTCTTTTGAAAATATACAGCCCAAAATAGAATTATATTATGTGTAATTGTTTGTAAGCTTTCCTTGCTTTAGTAAGTCATTAAGGTACCTAAATACAACTAGTTTTGTATTAGAAAATGTAGGTAGACCTGAATCCATGCACTTAAAGATAGCAGTAATTGTAAGTCTTGTATTTAGATAAACATTCACAATTGTAGATTATCGTATTATGTCATTCACTGCAATAATGTTTGTCACGACTGCCCAATCAGCCCCGCCGCCATTCTGAACTTTAGCACGCACATATTACTGTCAATGCCTGTATGTAATAGGATTACACTGCCGTCCATCGCTTATTTTGGAAGCGCCATCGGTTACGTAAAGCAAAACACGCCGCTCGAACACGATCGACCATTTTATTTTAATATTAAAATTTATGTACAAACGTATAAAAGAGAAATGTTACACAATATCACATTCACTGTCTTGTACTTGCACAACCAATAAATTAAATATTAGTCAACAGCTACGGTTAGATGGAAGCAACCTTCTCGGAAGATGTGGCTTCCTATTTGGTGGCTGCTGGAATCCAACCCACCCATCCATCGTTACTGGCGTCTTACTGGCGACCGACCTGGTCGATTTGGCTCTGGAGGTTGTTGATGACTTCAGAGGGCACCTGGTCGCCAAGGATTTCAAACAAGTTGATCCTCTGGTTGCCGGGGATGGATTCGTAGGCCGCTAGTTCGATTCCTTCTTGTACCTGCAGGTAATGAATGTTATTAGAACTTTTATCATTTTTGTAAAAACAAGTTTTTACCTGAAATATATTCAAAGTAGGATATAAACATGAGCACATGTTGAGGAATAAATTTAATTTATATAAATGACTGCAACTTTTTAGTAAATCTCTTGAAAAAGGATAAAAGATAGTTGACTTTTACGACCAGTCAATAATTCATTTATGATTATGATTTAATTTTAAATAACTATGACTTGACCTAACTATACTATTAGGAGTTTTGTGCCATAACTAAGTTAAACGCAACATTTGATGTGTAGGTACATTTATCTATGATAAGACCAAATTCCTGAGTTAGCATTTACCCTGCTATTAAATTGGCATTTACAAAAAGTATATGATAATAATGGCAATTGCGCATAAAGCGACAAAACTTTTTCCAACCTTACAGTAAGAAACTCTAATACGTTAGTGGTAAGCTATATTTAATCTTATTAAATCACATGAGATCGCAGTAAGTATTTTAAATTACCGACTGTGTGTACAAATATGCTTGAATGAAGCTCTTTTATATGTCCCAATTTTCTTTTACCCTACCACTCTTTCGGGACAATATTGTGGGCTAATAATTTTGGACAATAGCGTACGACACTGCAGATCTGGGCCCTAGAGGTAACGCAATTATGTCGTCACTACTATTCAATATTGTCTATAAAGGATATTTAGCTAGCACATTCCACAACAATCCTTACCTTCTGGATCTCAGCATCTTTGGGAATGAGGAAGGTGTTCTGGGCCTGTTTGATGGCTTCCTTCGTGAAGGCGGCCCCTTCCCTCTGGGGGGCTGCGGCCACCACCGCCACCGCCACCAGCAAGCAAACCAAGTAGGACTGCATGTTGATTTGGAACACCGACACTGGAAGGAGATAAAATAGTTAATAGAAGATCTAGAATCTAGAGAAAAACTACTGCTTTATCATGATGTGAATTAATAAATAAATCTAAATCTGAGTCTTGGTTTCTGAGTTTAAAATCTGACTAACAGGGTGTAGTTATATTATATTGTAACTAGCTGTTTCCCGCGACTTCGTCTGCATGGTCTTTAGGGGTATAAAAAATAGATGTTGGCCGATTCTCAGACCTACTCAATATGCTCACAAAATTTCATGAGAATCGGTCAAGCCGTTTCGGAGGAGTACGGGAACGAACATTGTGACACGAGAATTTTATATATAAGATGGATCAAGCTATACTAGAAGTTTACACTTATTATCTTGTATATGAATAAAAAATACTCGAATGAGTTTCCAGATTCAGATAATTATTTAACACTGTATTTTTATGAATGGTATTTTCGAAATGCATAGTTTGATCGTAAACAATTTCAAATTGCATGACTTCAAAGTGTCTTGGTTACAAAGAATAATTAATGTGTTGTCTCTGAGCATACATTTTAACTTTTCATTTGCACGAGCTTTTAAATATTAATTAACAACCATGAAACATGCCGAGAAAGTTAAGATGGTAAAAATATTAACACCATTATAGAAATACTTGAATATGAAGAAAAAAAAACTATAAGTCTCTACATTTTTACAATCTGGTACCCTGCAACGTTTAAGAGTATTCTTTGACGAAGCTTTATAACAATTATACATATTTCATCGACTGTTTAATTCAATTTATTTACATAACCTGAGCAGAATTATAATTCAGTCAGCAGATTGGCCAATAGGTCTCAATCGAATGTAAACGATGAAGACGTCCCAAGTAATTGATTGGTGTGTCAGCCGTTTATGTAACGATGCCAAGGCAGCTCGGATTTCTTGTGCACGCGTCACTGAAAGATCGGCGATTCAAAATCGATTATCCGTTTCTAACGATGATTGCGATATTATGTAACACATAGCACTTTTACCACTTTGCACATTCACAGCGACCTATTTGTCATACGTACCTGACAGGCTGCGCAGGAGTGCGGCGCGCGCGCCTGGGGCCCTCTCTTAAACCCTCCTCCCTCCCGCCGCACTTTCACCGTGTGAGCCTGCGCAACACTCCTGACGATCTAGGCGGGCCACGAGATCAGATCTTCACATGTGATAGATGATTTATGTAACGCATTTTAATGGTAGTACCATGGTAACTAATTGTAAAGTTGTGATTTTGAAGTAGGTATCCTTATGGGGCATTAATCAATATTAGGGATCATGGGGAAATGTATTCGCTTTTTTAACAAATTACCACAGTCTATTGTTGAACTACCCATGTTTGAGTTTAAATCATTGCAAAAGCTTGTTTAAAGCATGTTAAGATTATTTTGATGAAAAAGGGTTATTATACTGTTAATGACTATTTAAATGACAAAAATGTCTGGAATTAAATACTGCCCTGCTCGCACAGGTATACATTATTTTCTTTTCCTTTTTTTTTGTGGCAGCTAGTGGTGACTGAGTTTGTTCCGGCGTTTCTTCTCAGCACTTGCCAGATTGTCTGTGTCTTGTCTCGAAGCGCTAGTAGGGCCCAAAAAATAAGGAGACATGTTCTGCCCCATATGGGCCAATAATGTTATTATTGACGTTCATAAGTGGCAGTTTCTGCCCTAAACTGAATAAATGATTTTTGACTTTTGACTTTTAAGAGCTTCGTTTTTGTTGGTACAGCTTATCCATTCTTTGTTCATAGCCTTCTCCTTGACTTGTAGTTAAGGCAAGCGTGTTCTCTTACAGACACACACACACACAAACACTCAAAAACACACACACACTCATTTCAAAGTCAAAGTCAAAGTCAAAAATCATTTATTCAATTCAGGACAAAATTGCCACTTATGAACGTCAATAATAACATTATAGGCCCTTAGGGGGCCAGAACAGAATGTCTCCTTATTTTTTGGGCTCTACTAGCGCTTCGAGACAAGACACAGACAATCTGGCAAGTGCTGAGAAGAAACGCCGGAACAAACTCAGTCACCACTAGCTGCCACACAAAAAATATAAATCAAAATAAACAGGTAGGTACATCAGTTTAGTGCAGGCTGGACTGACCATACATTCTTGTTATCAAGATAGTCTTGAATTTTATAATACCCCTTAGACATCAGTGATTTGATAGAGTGCTCCTGTTTCTTTGTACCTTTTTTTGTATTGGTTCCAAATCCTATTAAGCAATATAATGTTTAGAAGAATTAAGCCCTCATAACATTGAAGCTCGCCTAATCACCAATAGAGAAAGGGAAATGGCTGAAAATCAGCGTTGGGTGGGATCACGATCCCATATCAGCACAAGCTGAGTCACCTCCTATTGCTTTCTTAAAAGATCAATGTATTTTTTTTAAATATATATATATATGCATAGTTGTAAGTTTATGAAAGCAATAAACTCATTTTTCACTTTTTTTTCATTTTTTTCTCTTTCAGACACTTGTTCCTTCTTTGTTAAAACTTCCCTCTTTTGTTTCTCATCTTCTATAAAGAGAACGATACAATACTAGACAAGTAGCGCAGGTTTCATTGAAAAATCTCATCCAAGATATCTAACCGATTAAATACCTCTAATAGTCATAATAGTATTTTTTTTAGTATGTAGGCCCTCTTCCTGGTACTTATACACGTCCCGAAAATATAGATTTGCTCTACCACCGCTTCGGGACTACATATCGGCTGGTGATGAGAAGAAACGGCGCAACAAACTCTAATTGATAGACGGCTTCGTGACAGGCCTATACAACAACCACTGGATAAGCTGGACTCCTTCTAGAGGAAGTGGCATAATTTATTCAAGAACGAAACTGGAGAAAGGGTAGAGAGGCTCTTTTAAATCTGTATTCGTTCATCGTAAGCCCAAGCCCGAGGAAGTATTTTGGTTAAAATCTGTCTCTGGAAAAGTTAAGTATGAAATGCAGATGAGTAGAGTAGCTTATGATAATCAACAGAATTTAAAATAAATCTGTCTATGACTCTAGTTTAGTGGCCTCACCACATTGAATCGATTCGGGTATCGGCATAAAGATTTTGAATAAATCTGGCATGGTTGCGGCATATTAAGCTTCGAGATGTGTGGATAGAGCACGCTTTGTAAATATTGTTCCAACTTGGATCGGACCTTGGCTGTCAATCACTCGAAATGATTTATTGTTGTGTTTAGTTTTGTTTGTGGGCTGGTTTTGGTAAAGGTTAAGGCTATCCAAATTTTATTAATGGAACTATTAATAAATGCCCTAAAATGCTTAAAGTTATTGCAAACACAACTTAAGATTTTTTGAATCACGTAAATGTGTAGCTAGTAATATTCCTATTCTATTGCCGTTTCTGTCCTATTGCTAGGCAAACGTCTCCCCGAAAACTGTAATAAGTATGTTAAAGGGAATATATTTATTCTTCTTAGCGTTAAAAACCATTCGATGGTAATTAAATGTGTTGCGCTCGTTAATTAACGTGTTCTGTGGCTTACATTAGCTCCTCCCTCATGCAAATGAGTGTCAGGGCACGCTGTACAAAATAATACGTGGCTTGCATGCTCTGCGGGGCGAAACCATAATCGCATCCATACAAACTGTGAACTCCTCAACTTTCTGGATTAAACAACTGGATTTCCTTGCATCGCCCCGGGATCCGAATTCTGTTCAGTCACATCTCCCGACGTCTGGACCACGGTAGTTTGTGTTCTGAAGGTGGACCGCTACTCTTTTGCCATAAGCATCTTGCAGTTCGCAATCGAGAGGTAGGACGCACTACATAAACGACTGTGACTTAAAAACCTTTGGATCACCGTGCAGAAACCGTAAATATAGTACCTGTGTAGAATTATCGAAATCCTTACCTGATTTTCTCAATTATTAGTAGTTATTATTAGTTGTATCATCATCAGCAAAGTCATCGACCCTTTTGGACATAATAAACTATGTAAATTGCTAAAAACGGGTTATCAGAATCCAGTTAAATTATCTCATTATCATGGTCATCAGCGAGACTGGTGCTGAGCCGACTGGTTTGGATCAGAAAAACATTTACTTAGTCTTCTGTGAATTATCATACCCGATTATACGGATTGTTCGGAGAATCTAGCGCAGAGAAAGCATATAAAGAAATCAATGATTTGGATGTGTGTTTGCGTTTCTTTTTATCGTATGTGCCAAGAATTCTAGTGCCATTATTACTTTGCTACTGCTGGTATAAGTTTGAGGCCTAAAATATGTCTACATGATAAGAATGTAGATTCGTTTTTGCAAAACATTTACCAACACTTTCTGTCAACCTATTCAAAGAAAGTAGTTTATCAGGCCTACTGCGGTATTAAAAACAAACAGGCATTTTAGCGATAGTGACATGATCTAAGTTTCTGAAAATGTCCGCTTGTTGTAAATAATATTGATCTTTAACAACCCAGATAGACGTCATATAAGTAATCTAGCTTTTAATATGTGAGAATATCATTGCAACCTACAATCAATCCTACCGTCGGTTTATTTTACGAAAACAATGATTTATGATTAGATTAAAATCCAAATAATTCAGAGTTTTTAACATAAAAACGTATTACAAACACTTAATAGACCCCATTATTTTGGTTTAGGTGTTGTAAACCTTTAATAATAAAGTTGAGTTAAATATTGACGCTTTAAAATATCATGCAATCATAAAATATCGGCAATGCCATTTTAAAAAGTTGAATAAAATTTACGTAGGTAGTGTAAGTTTTTACTAAATTTTGTTGCTCTCGAAACAATCAATCAACAATCGCGGAATTTGGTTAAGAAACCCTCTCTATAAATAAAAAAATGTGGTACAATCCTCTGATTTATATTCAGTGGAAGTGATAAAATATGTTCCAAAAGTTGCAAAACCTTCTGGTGAATGTTGGTTATTGTCAAAAAAGGTGCGAATTATCGTGTAGTAAGTTGCGTGCACTTTCATAATATCAGTGAGTGTTTGCATTTTACATTTATTTTATTGCTTGTACAAATCGTTTCATGGAGCATCATTTTGGTTTATTGATTACACAATAAAGTAGTCGATATTTATGACCATTAACTTTTTTGTAAAGTTTGTACATGGATGACATCAGAATAGCTTGTATTCTGACTAAACTGTCAATTTCACAAAAACGGTCAACAGTCAATGTGATAGTAGTAACCGGTTGAATCAGTTAATACGGGGTCAATAAATAATCTTGTAATTTTAAATTACTTTTACTTTGAAACTAACATCAAAATCTTCTCTCAATGCAATATATTTTTCTTTACCTAGAAAATACTTAAATGTCGCATCTGAATATTTTGTGCCATTTTATGATGGTCTAGGTCTAGGTCTATGGTAGTAAAAAAATTATATGACCAGCTGATTGCGCATTTGCTCTCAAGAAGTACCTAATTCATAATATTTTCATCCTGACAGCTTATTCCACTGCGAATTTAAGGATTTTTCAATGAATACCACTATTTTATTCCACTTAATGAATGAAGATAGTTAAAAATGATTTATTTAATTGACTGTTTTGCAATTATTAGTTTGTGTATGACAATCTAAACAACAGCATTTACCTAACTAATCTTGCACATCTACTACAAGTATAGGATTCATTTTGGAAACATTCATGAATTAGAATGTACATGTCTGATGATCAAGAGTCTTCTAGCGAACATAACGCAACGGTTGCACCATACAAACAATATACTCATAGCGATAAGATCGGGGAAAGGCCTAAAGTGGTTGGGGAAGCACGAGTGTCTATATTTTTCTATTGTATTACTAAGTCCATTAATTGCCATGTTCGTTGTGTTATATTGCAAAAAATAACGATTTGTTCAATTCCTTGCTAGGAATTCTATCAGCACCGCCAACAGGAGGCGTGTTTTACGAGGCGACTAATTCCTGTGCTACAGGAATTAGTCGCCTCGTAAAACACGCCGAGACGGGCAGCATCGTCTGTGTGCGAAATGTTATAAAAAAATGTGCCAAGCTTGGCGAGTATTGGCAATCCTCTTCAATGAAAGTCATTAGGGGAGGCCTGTGTTCAGCATTGGACGTCCTGGGCTGAAATGATGATGAACGAATTCTATTAATTGTTGTCGGCATAGAAATCAGTATAAGAGGCGGTTGTGTTGTGATAGGCGAACCCGCGATGTTTACGCTATGGTTATTGTTCACTGTTGCGAAGCGAAGAATAAACATCCATCTCAGCACAACATGACGTGGGCCAATTTAGTCAAGACCAAGTAATCTTGTGCTCCAGACCTCAGTGCCTCAATCAAATCAAAGCTGTCATTAATTTCCGTCAAAATCGTAACACTAATTGCCAATGCGGCATTAGATGCGCTGCAATGACTAGTCTCAGTAGATCTTTATGTAATGTGGAAACAAAACAAGAAAATAAGATATTAAATAGGTAACTCGTTCAGTAGAAACTCCTCAAGTTTGTGGAGAATGGCAAAATAAAATATCTTTCAATGAATGCATTCTCTGATGACACAATAATTGCAGCAACAGTTATCACTCGCACTCTAACTGATTCGCAACAAGCACACGAGATGAACTCTTGCGCAGAGCTGTAATGCTATGCTACCTTTAGACTAGATGCTTTCTAAACCATCCCAAGCCAATAAATTAAACAGTTCAGATATTTTTAGGGTTCCGTACCCCAAAAGGTAAGAAGAAACCCTTAAAGGATAACTTTGTTGACCGTCTGTCTGTCTGTCAGTCAAGACCCTTTTTACCAAAAATACGTAAACGTATCAAGTTGAAATTAATATCAAATGCTCGGGTCTGCAAACGTTTGAAACTGTGAAAAAAACAAAATACTAAGTCAACGCAATCAAAAGATACGACTGTTTAAGCTGTATTTTTAATAGTCGCAAAGGAATCAAAATTTATAAGGTCTTCCTGTTGACCTAGAATCATAAAATTTTGCAATAAGCAATATCTTATAGCACAAGTAAAGGAAAAAGTCTTAAAAGCGTAAATTTGTAGTTACATCGTAAAAAAAATTTGAAACTTAAAAAGCAGTAAAAATCTTCGAGACTATTCCTGTCATGGACGAACTATTTACATGTGTACAAGTTTGAACGGAACCCTAGGTGCGCAAGTCCGTCTTGCACTTGATTGGCGTTTTTGTAAAATAGTAAACTATAAATCTATGGCTCTATAAAAACGTTGTGCTATTTTTTTTTAAATAGGTAGTTGCGTTTTGGTCAGTGCTCTGTCGTAAGAGTGGATTTAAATTTGCTTGTGATGTAAAAGTACTGTGAGAGCACACAAAATGTTGTTGGGTCTTCATCACGGAAAACTGACCTTCAAAGTGATTGATTTAATTTAACTGAATCGGTAGTTTTGACGTATTGGGTTCACCGTCAATTGTTTCCTGCCATGCGTCTCACCTCTCTGTGCTCCAGTGCACATAATTATGTAATTATGTCAATCGTAATAATATGTAACAGGGTTATATCCACGCTCGTTTATTACAGCGTTGCAACTATCGCTGTCTTCACCTCGTGACTCACGAGTCATAAGTCAAGACTCATTAACCATTTGACTCGGAGAAACAAAAGGATCTCTCTTGAATGTTTCCCCATCTGTGACACGACTCTTCTGTGTCCTAGATACGTCTTTCAAAGAGTTCAGATTAGAAAGAACAGGTGACTATATCTTAATACCGTGTTTTGTTTTTCATTTAGAGAGTGTATTTTTTTTAGTGTTAATGGAACACCTTTTTTGGCAAAGAGCAATGCCAAACGCATTGCCATTATGATATAAGGACGCAGAACGGCGATATCGGGTTCGAACAGAACAATCAAACCTCTGCGGTATACCGCCAAGGACAGCGCAGGTTCGCGGTAACAGGTAGCTTGCTCTTAAGCGTGGACCTCGCTTTACTATAAGGGTTAAGGTGGTCATAACAGAGCATCTTACACACAGATCTTCGTCACAGGATTAACGCATTTGATATTAACCGACACCAATACTGCGTTGATAACAAAAAATAAAAGAAATCCAAAAAAAGAAAACGTTGTCATCTTTTTCTTATATTGCAGACAAACTGCAGGACTTGTATAAATAAAGAAGATCTTCTTCTTATAAATAACATGCATTATGTGGGTCAGATAGACAAATTTGTGAAGTGTTTAAACGAAGACGGACGTAAATATTAACTACCTACGGACTAACTTATATACTTACATACATTTGCTACAAACTAAAAATAAATTTTATTTCTTTAGAATTAGATTAAGCGCATAGAATAATAAATGTAATACACGTAGATACCTAACTAAATAAAACTGTGCTAGTGTTTTTTATTAAAGCTAACTTAAAAATTAAAGGTCTCTACGTGGATTTGTATTTCTTAAAGACTTATTACCTACTCTACTTTAAGTGCATCTGGCCATCACCTGCGCGCAAATTTCGCTGCGGTTGCTCAACGCGCCGCCTGCACGACCTGTGACCCGCGACGATGCTTATGCAGCGACCTGCGTCGCCATTCCATTTGTTTTTCAATTTTAACGCAAACGTTTGCGTCATAGAATCGTATAATAAACTCTTCAAGGCGCATCTGCCTTCTGTCACCAGTTCACTGCAAGAGTTTTGCCTCTTTTATCAAAGCGTACGTATCGAACTTTTACTTTCGTGAGGATTACAGCTGACTCTTTTATTGGCGAATAGCGACGTTTTACTGGCGATCGCCATGTAGGTAGTCACCACAAAACCACCCAATAAAACGTTACTCAAGCCAGACGGAAACGGAGGGTCGAATTAAAATCAGTGCCTCTACCAACTATTCTGAATAAATCTTACAGTTTTACATAAATTTGTTTGGGGTTTTTTTTTCATCCATCTATAATATAACGACGAACTTATAATAAAACGGAGGCACGGAGGCAGGGCAAATTCTGTACTTTGAAGCTGGGTTACACCCCCAGTAAATAAAATTCGTATCTAGTACCTCGTCGACTGATCGCTGTATTATCTACTAACTTCTTATCGTTAAGGAGTTGCCTATAACTTTGAAGGTATTTATATATCCTCACTTATTATTAACATATCACTTGGTGAAAATGGGAACACTTCATGAGTATACTCTTTCAACGAGAAAAAATGTTTTAGAAATTGGTACATAATGGGCTAGTTTCCTAAAGAAATCTAATTAGTCCGTCAGTTGGATTAACAGAAAATATTGGATACTATTTTTTCTTTTCTCAATCAAACAAAAAATTATGAAGATATAGCCCGTTAAAGTTTCGCGTAACTTCACGCCTTGCAAACACTTTTTAGCAAGGTGTCCCATGCCCAAACTTTTTGTTTGACTGACATAAGACAAAATATGGGTCCAACATTTTTTGATAATCTAACTGACGGACTAAATAGAATAATCTTTTTTTAACCCAGGAAACTAGCCTATTACCCATGAAATCTACTTCATAACAGGTGCGTTGTATGATCTATTAAATGCTGGAATTTCCACCTTCGTCTAAGATTCTAGTCAGGTATTACCAGATAACATAAATTAAACATGTCCGCCGTCCGTTTAGTTCCTACGCACACTAATTACCTGTTTCTTACTTCCTAGCTCAGGAATTTGTTTCTTGTTTGATAACATGTCGAATTAAAGCAGAATCATCAGATATTACATACTTTTGAAATAGATAGAAAGATAGATAGACACTTTATTGCACAAAAACATTAAAGGTTATCACAAACAAGACACAGTTATGTACAATCAGAAACAAATCTCATCGAAAATAAAGTAAAAATATTACATAATAATCTAGTAACTACTTGTTTTATTTCCTGGACAAGAATCGCCGCACTAAGAACTAACTAGAGAGAGCTTTAAGAGGCATATGTCCAACAGTGGACGAAACACATAATTATGCTGAAGAAGAAGAAGGAGTTTTATTTAAACAAAATAATTTTCTAATTGGAGTTTTTACTCATTATTGCTAAAAATCGCGTTACATAATCTGCACCTTTTAGTGAGATTGTAACCAAGATCTAGCTCATCCAATGTTTTAAAATCATTGACATTGTTACTGTAGTGTTATCAAGTGCCGTGTGGGGACGGCTGTAAAGAATACACTTCCCACCGCCAACAGGAGGCGTGTCGTGAGAGGCGACTAATTCCTGTAGCACGAGACGTGCAGCAGCGTCTTTGTGCACAATCTCATAAAAAAAGTGCGGTCGCCAACACGCCTGCCAAGCGTGGCGAGTATTGGCAGTCCCCCCCGACGTTACGTCATTGGGGGAGGCCTTTTTTCAGCAGTCGACGTCCTATGGCTAAAGCGATAAACGATGTAATCAAATGGTGCATCAACATTGTGGGTACAGTCAGCGGCAGGTCAACCAACCCAAAAAGTTAAAAGTCATTAAACCGATTTTCAACTTTAAGTTCAACACGTAGAGATCAATTGAGAAAATTTGACGTTTTGTGGTAGGTTGACGTGCTTTTGTCTGTACTTTACTGTAGGTATAAAAAGCAACATCCAAAACAGAGACAGTTTTGTATAAAGTTGCTTAATGTTACTCAATATTTCCATATCGCTTCATTAAACGTAGCTGCGATGAAAATTTTATGCACTAAATTAAATTAAATTAATTAAATTAAAAACATTTATTTTGGACTACAATCCATATTGGTGTTAGTAAAGCGTTTTTCTCTTATTTGTGAAATGCCACAAAGAATACAGCAGGCGTCCCAGAAACTCGTTTCGTGAATGCATGAGGAAGAAATTTGTTTCGTACATCATCGGTAGGCTGAAATTACGTTAAGTCCGTAATTTAATTTACTTAGTATCATTTGTATCTGGTTATTATCTATTATAATTAAGTATGATTTTAGTTTTGCCTTTCCCTTTGCTTTTAAGCCTCGCCTATAATAGTTCTTTGGTTGGCGTAACGGTAAAGGATTATCCAACTGATTAAATTGATAGTACATTTTTTAAGGTATGGCTACATGAAGTTAAGTACTAAGGTAAACGTTGCTCCACAAAAAGTAACTATAATGTAAATGCACCATAGTACAGTATTATAGTTTGTTTCTCTCGCAGAACATTATACTTATATTATGCAGAAAGTTCTCTTAGCATCTGTACCTACATACATACTATTATTGTAAATACCTATTAAAGATGAAAAATTTATGTCGAATTTTTAAAAACATTTTTTTAGATTTTTTCTATTTCATTTAGCTAAATAGGATTAGATTGTCGTGCCTTCAAACTAGCCCAAATGTTTCGATTTCTATGGCTTTAATCCTTTTTCTAATTTCCTTTTATGTTCACAAAATCATAACCTAAAGAATTCTGATAGAAGTGTAAATGAAACAAGAAATTCAGTCTAGTATTTTTTATTTGTAAAAAAACAATAATTGGGAATTAAATAATACAGTGAGCACATGCGCTTATTGCCCGGGAAAAGATCAGTCTTCCGGAGCAAGAAGCCGCAGCCACAGCAGACCAGCCCGAGCTGATGCACCCTCCCCCTCCGCGCCGCGGGCCGCAAGCCTCGCCCAACGGCCGCAAGACACGCCTACCTCAAGGTCAGTGCAATAAATTAAGAATGTGCAATCACAAATAATCTAAACTAACTAGATCTAACATTATATTATTTCATAAGGTATGGTTAATATAATCTATAATATCAAATTCGATTTGTACCAAATTTTGTTACGTTTATGAGCTTCTGACACCTACATCGAGGATTTTGTTCTTACATCGAAATGGTTAAGTCTACGCGGAATGCTAATAATGCGGTTGTCATGTATACGTAGCTAGCAGTAATGGCAACGTGGCAGGGGCGCGCCCTGGTGTCACATGTTGACTAGCTTAGTTGCTTACTTATCGATCACTCTACGCAAGATCTCTCACTAAACAAATAAATAACTTATCCTCTAACACGAAGATCTATCGACTAATACTTCGCTTCATAATTTGACACATTGCGATCGACGCGTGTCGCGCCCAACCGTCGTTTTACGCACTCTAACACTAGTTTAATATTATAAATAATTTGTCCAGCTAATACACATAATTAATTGGACCAGTGGCACTGGTCGTCTACTTACATTAAAGTATAAATAGCCCAGAAACGGAGTCTGATCCGCTAATGGGTACCCAATTGACGAGGAATATACTATTTCTGATAGGGCTGCTGTATACGCTTGTAAACCTAATAGTTTCTACGATAACTTATAGTTTCAAGAACGAAACTTATTCTCTACAAAATGCTGATAAGCTGAGGTTCCATCGACAAAGTTTGTTCGGCGTCTCACTGCGGCGTCGCGGTAAGAGTGGAGTTAGATGATTCCTCTATCCTCTCTCCTGTTTCCGACGAGGTAACGTTAGTATCCTCAGAAGTCGTAATTTCAGTAGACGCAACAGCCGACTCAGTCGCAATCTCTGCTGAAACTGAAACGTCATCAGATAATGGCTTTTCGTTGTTTTTCTTCATAACAACCTTCGTGGGCCTTTTCGCAGCGGGCAGGTATGGAGTTATTATTTCAATATCTTTCTTATCCGTTTTTTTTTCTGACATATCATCGGATACATTATCTATAATTGGTCTTCGTGTTGTAGGTTCGATCTTGTCATTTGGCGGAGGCGAGTCTGTAAGGCCGTCTTCTTCATCTTCAATCTCGATAACTTTTTGTTTATTTATTGGAGCAGAATGTTTACTTTTTGGGATAACTTCAGTTATCGAGTTGAGGTTCCAGTTGCTGTTTTTGCTTTTGTATCCTGCATTAACCGGTATTAGTTCCTCAGAGTCGGATATGCTTGGAGAGCCAGTCACATGGCGAGACGCCGCAGGTGCATCCGTGTGATCACTAATGGATGCCACGTCACCAACGAGGTTAATAAGATCTGTCAACACGTTACTTTTCTTTCCATCTTCTGACTCTATAATTGCTGCGCTTTTACCAGCATCTGGAGATATTTTTATCAATTCAACGGCATCAGTTGCACTCTCAGCTGAACCAAATGATGTAAGAATAAATTCAGTTGTTTCCACATTTTCCACTGACTGATTTTCTGTATTAGAAAGAATATTCCTGGATACAGTGATTACTTCAGGGTCAACTGGCAATAGTTTGGTTGGGGTTATTTCAAATACTGTAGGCCCAGCTGACGATGTAATAAGCTTCTCTTTTATAGATTCTTCGTGAGGATTTTGGTCGCTTGTTTCAATGGGCAATGAACTAAATTCAGTTTGAGATGTGATTTCTGTAGGGGTGTCAGAATTTGCCGTAGTACTGGTAGTTTCGTCATCTACAATTTTTATGCTCGAAGTTTCAACATGTTGTGTTGTTGGTGAATCCAACCTTCTTATGCCCATAATGGTAGGGTTAGTTGAAACTATTTCAGACGATGTCAGAACCTGTTCGAGAGTTGTTAAATCCTCCTCTATTTTAGGAGCCTGAGAGGTAGTAGCGACAGGTAAAGGTTCAGCAGAACTTATCGTTGATTCTGTGTTATCATCTACCTCACCTGTGATTTCTTCTGGCACTATTGATGGCACATTAAGTATTTCAGTAGGGATAGCAGATCTTAGGTTAAGCATAGAAATTTCTTGCGTACTAGTAGTAGATACTGTTTCTAAAGCCTCTAACTTTGTAGTGGTCGTTACTGCTGGTGTTTCTGGTATGATAGTCGTCGATGTGTGAACATCAGGAATATCTTTAGAAATTGTAATTACAGTTTCAGGTGCTACTGAGAATTCTGTCGATGTGGTTGTAACATGTACGACGTCTTGGCCACTAGAAACATGGTAACTATCAGTATTTTGATCTGGAATAATATCGTCTTCATGATTTCCTTGAACTGATAAGTCATCGGGTATTGGCGGGAATGCTGGATTGTGCTCAAAAAGAGTTTGATCTTCCTCTTCGATTACAACTGGAGCTTTAGTAGTTGTAGCGACAGGAATAACTTCTTGTATAGTAGCAGGTGAACCTACAGTCCCAGGATTTGGTTCATTCGAAGGATATATTTCGCTATTAATCGAGTCCTGGGTAGAAAGACTTATTTTTGAAGGTAGCGAATCATTTGTAGTTTTTCTCTCAGATATTTCACTGGATGACGCTACTATTTCAGTAGGCGATGATGCCACAAAGATAGGTGATGATGAAGGAAGTATTTCGATTATGACGGGGCGCTCTGTGATTTCAACTTGATTCGTTGAGGCTTTTTCGGATGTTGCTTCGCGCGGAATAAGAGGTGATTTCGATGACGAATATTCCGCAACCTCGATACTGGGAGACGGGAGAATCTCCTTTATCTTCACATCGGTGATAACCGGGATCTCCGAAACGGGTGTGATTTCCTTAATTGTAATTTCTTGCTTAATATTTTCCTTTGGTGCGGGAGGAGCAGCGCTTGCGTTTATGTTTTCCATAGAAGGAATACTCGACATGGATGGGACGGTACCAGGTGCTGTTGTCACTCCTGAAAAGTGAAATTATAATACATTAGAATAGTTACATTTGACACATTTTAGTAAATAAAATGGATGGAAATGGATAAAAGGCTTAGGGGAAAAATACACTATCTATGCGCGAGGTCTGCGAATTGAATAATCTTGTGCATCTAAGTTGCTACAATTCCTACTGAAGTACATATTTTTATATATATCGCTGCCTTAGGATTATATAAGGAAAACATCGCCAGAAAACCTACTTATAAGCTATTTATTAACAACTAGCGTTTGAAACAAAGAAGGTATACAAATCCATTTAAATTGCCATAAAACGTTGTGTGCGTTCAATTCTACATGATGATTGTGATTTGCAACCATGGGGTGTATGATTTAGAAGAAAGGAATTATTCACTTCCTTATGTATTAAATACTAAGTTGTATCGGAAATTTGTAACCGTACCTCTCAGAGGGCAGTTGTCATACTCCGGGCAGCACCTGCCGGGCACCAGCCGTGGCTTGCAGTCATCTCGAAGGAAGCAGGCGATGCGCCTGCACACCACCTCGCCCCCTTGGCAATAGCAGACGCGGCAGGGGTCGGCCGGATCTACGAGCTTCTCTCCGTTGCCGTACACGCGACCTTCCTGCTCGCATTCTGGAAAAACATACATTTGATTATTCAGAGAGGGTTTTAATACAGGTCTTAGTATAACGTATTTAAATTATTACTATCTCCCGGTTGACGACCTATGCACGCTACCGAGCCTAATGCTCGGCCATTCTTTTCCAACCCCTACCAGAAACAGCCAGTGTCATTGCTCTACCTTTAGATTAAATTTAGGACTGTTACACGTCCTAATTTTTTTTAACCCTACCACTGCTCCGGGACGATATTGTGAGCTAGCGACGAAAAAAAGCAGCGCAAGACACTTGGTAACTATTGTCAGCCTCTTATAAAAAAAGTATGGTATGTTTACAAGAAAATATATGTATGTGCGAACAGGACAGTTTTTAAATTTCAATCATTTTTTATCATTTACTCGTAATGAGCACTGACATATTTTTTAGGCGTTTCGCATTCAAATAATTTTGACGTGCGATTCAATCCTACCTACCTACCTACATACTGACGACTACGTTATTCATGTTTTTGCGACTATTGGTTCTATTTTGTGCACAGAGCAATTACAGTCGTTTATTAAAATAAACATTAAATTGCACAGCAATAAATATAAGATATTATGAAACAGTACCGTTGTTTATTACCAGTTTCTCGTGGAACTCTTACTATCGCAGTTTATTTGTTATTTAACTCAAAGATGAAAGTAAATAAACTTTGACCTTTAGCTTTAAAATATTCCAGTAAAAGAAATATCCATCGGAAGCTTTCTAAAGTCTTTTCAATGGGTGCTTATTGCTTCGGTTAATAGGAGACAAGAACCAATTACCCGATTCTTATTACAAGTGAAATTTAAGAAATGACTCTTGCAGTTTATTTTGTAGTCATAACATTTTTTATTCCTGGTTAGAACGTAGGTACATTATGGGTAAGAATACACAATCCTATCAAGTATGAAACAAAGATCTAATCACTAATAATCATTAGTGACAGATAGCGTTGTCATAAAAAAATATTAAATATTTGACAGGCGACACACCAATGCTAATGTTGGACAGTGGATACACTCCGGTGAAACAATCATCGTATTTTGCCTCTCCCTGCCAAAAGTCAAAAGTCAAAGTCAAAATCAATTACATTCAGCCAGGGAAGTTACAAGCAGCTCACGACGCCTTTTGTCACGTCACGCGCAACGCTCGCAATATTTAGTTCATACTTGACGACCTCTGTAGCCGAAAGGCGAGCATACGGGACTTAGTGTCTATCGACTTTTGTATATTGTCTCGGGTCTGGGTGTTGTCGTGCCTTCGTTGTTTCTGACTTCTGTAACACAAGAGCCTTGCCTACTTACCATAGAATCAGAGCAATGTATGCGATGTTGTCCAATATTATTATATTTATACTCTTGACACTTACTGAACTAGTAGGTATGGCAGCACTGATCAGGGAGATGCAAAGCCAGGGGCGTGCATCCCATATAGGCTATTATGCAGAGCCTACCTTCATAAAAAACCGACAGAACAGCTGACCATAATTATTAATTACGTATTCAACAATAAACAATAAATATATTGTAACTAGTTTGTCGTCTACCTGTACTTATTCCTTACTAAAGCGCGCAACTTAGATCGTTACTGTGCAATAATTTAACCAATGTTAGGCTGCCGCGAGATCGCCTACTGTTTCACGGAAACTTACTCAATTTTCACTCACAGCCTACCACCATCTGAAACCAATGCACGCCCCTGTGCAAAGCCCTACATCCAGTAAAGTCGACGGCGACGGCAGATGAATGTCAGCCTCCACTTGACATTGCTACACCTTGCCCCCACCCTCGCTTTCAGTCTCGCATCCACACGGATGGTCGTCGACTTTTCGCTTCTTGTTCCGGATTGAACTTAAATCGATTTTAGCTTACTGAAACTTGAGTAGTGTAGGCATAATAAACGGACCAAGTTTGAAAACACTGATATCGATTATGGCCAATTTCGGAATGGTTTTCAATTTTTATACAAGAAGGGGGCGGGGTCTGTCTGGTGGTCTGACGGAAGTGGACGGAAGGATTTTCCATATGGCAGCGGGCGTTTGACGTCAAGGAATAAAGAGGGTGCAAGATTTAAGGCGCTGCTTGTCGCGCCATGTCGAGCATTAGACATCGCCCTCATACACGCGTGATCTAACATTGCCACTATAAATGTAGTTGTCACTAGTGACACATACCGCACTGGTAGGTGGGGCAGCACTGGTCCGGGCGGTGCAGCGCCTTGCAGCCAGGACGCGGTTCGCAGCGCTGCCGCGAGCAGCGCACGTCTCCATCGGCGCACGCGCAGCGCTCGCACGGGTTCGAGCCCGGGAACTCGTCTCCAGGCATGTACACTACATCGCCGACTGCGCAGGTGACTGAAAACATTCGAGCAGCTTGTTGGGTATCACAAAACAAAATAAAACGGTGGTGAATCAAATTTTATGAACGGTGTAGACAAAAGATCGTCTCCTCATACGCAAAACCTTTTAGGAGCTGGTTCTAGTGCTAAAACACAACAATTTCTATAGGTTTAACTCTAAAAAAAATAACAATGTCCCATACTACCGTGGTCATGTTTGTTTGGGGAATTATTCTTTATTTGTCCTTATATTGATCCTAATATTAATGACAATAAAGAACGTTTGAAAAATTCAATATCAACGTGTAACTCTTAATACGCAAACCCTCAAACATGAGGAAATAATATAATGTCAACTTACTACCATGTTTATAGCAAATAAATATTTCTGATTCTGATTCTAATTCTGATTCTGATTCTGATTCTGATTCTCTCAGGGGCTGATTCTGGAGCTCAAATACAAAAACTTTTCTATAGGACCAACATCGCAAAAAAAAAGGTCTTAGTTTTTTTTTTGTTGATCCCATTGTTGATCCTATACAAAAACAAGTATTTGAGCAGCTAAATCATTTTTGCACATACGTTGTATGTACAGATAATATTGGTTTGTCTAAAACATAAAACAGTATTTTTACTAACCTTCTTTTAATCCTAGATCGGAACTTGTTACATTTGGCAAGGGACCGAGCGGACCTGCAACAAAGAAAAAAATATGTTATGAGATAGTACCTATTTGACTTCGAAATCATCTCATGGATGAGTAATGATGAAGTGTAAGGTACCATAGGCAGTATATATTGTGACTATATCATCTGAAAAACAACCTATCCTTGCAGACGAGCTCATCCGGCATCAGGTGAGATTTCATTTATGATTTCGTGATTCGTGGCGTGACAAGTTAAAATAACTTGAAGTTGTTTCCAATCACAAGCTGCGTATTTAAGAGTTATATAATGTTTTTATTTAAAAAATATGTATACCTACTCTTTGTTAAGGTTAAATTAAGTGCCTTCTGTGCTTTTTTAACATGTTAGTATCAATCAAATAATTATTACTTCACTGATGAAAACCCAAATTAAATCAATTCATACAAAAAAATAAATCATAAAACAAACTCGTTTCTTAACAAAAGCCGCCGATTTGGCGAATCATTTATTTAAATAATGACTCAGAATCCTCTTCGACGCAATTGTGTGTTGATTGAGGCGCGTTTGCAGGCAAATTGTTACCGAGATCTAGCACAATAGAGTCAGTATAAGTAGGTACGGTAGGGTCTAGCTAGGGTCTCTCGAAATACGGTTACAAACCGACATGTATGTACTTTTTATACATAGCTAAGGCCAAGAGTATGGCTATACTCGCCTTAGGACATTTACTATGTAAGGGGTTACCCCTTGGCATAACATTGCCAGAGATTAATTGCGCAGAAAAACCACCAGATGATCTACTCCGATACAGGCTGTTCGTTTTTTAATTCTGACGTTAGGAACTTCTCTTGTTTTCCATTGGATCAACAATTTGATTCCAGAATGGGGACGCCCACCAACAGCTTTGCCGTCTACCCGTTAGAGGGTAAGGCACGTTCCTAAGGCATCCTTTTAGCATAAAGCCCACAAGAAATGTGTATTCTCCTTGTCACACTGAAATCTGCATATACTAAAGTCCCTTACTGAAGTTACTGTGAGAAAAAGACAAGTTCCGCTGGAAACGGAAATCATAAAAAATCGGTAGGCTGATTATTGCAAAAAAAAAAACGATAAATAAGTAGTATTTTTTTGCATGAAGACCGCAACTTGGTTAACACAATATAATCATAGTGCGGATTGTTGTTCTTAGCCGAGGATCGGGTTCAGTGCCGTGCATCAACTGACGTAAACTGATTATTACCGACGACCACGTAACCGAGAGGCAAACATACCGGACTTGGTGTCGCTATCTCTGGGCTCCCGGGTTCGATTACCTGTCGGTCAATGTAGAAAAATAACTAATCTATATTGTCTCGGGTCTGGGTGTTCTGTGCCGTCGTGCCGTCGTTGTTTCTGATTTCTGTAACACAAGTGCTTTGGCTACTTACCATAGGATCAAAGCAATGGATGTGGTGTTGTCCAATATTGATATTATATATTATAATTCATAACATATATTATAAATATAATTTTAAAGGATGTAAACTAAAAGCGGAGTGAGGATGCTATACGGGTAGCTGGAGACTAAGCCTTCTGTATCTACCTCTGTTTGGGTGTTAGCTAACGGCGCCAATGAATAAATTTAATTTGGGGAGCTGAAGTAATGTGATGAGCAATCCCGGGAATGCCGGGATAATGCACGGGTGATGCGGACGGATGAAAATGGGCTTGAAGGGACAGAATAGATGCTTGGAATTACTTGTTTAGGAATTGTATGAATTGTCGTGTATTACGATTTTAATCTTTGAGTTGATTTAAGTCATTATCAATTTAACATTGCAGTGTTTACCACAACATACATATCTTGATAAATACTTTCATATGTTGTAATATCCTACATTAGTTATTTAAGGGTTTTATTGTGTGTAATCCTAAAACATTACTAATGTCACAAATATTAATAATGATCCCAGTTGGTTAAAATAAATACCACTTGTATTTAAACGATCATAATAAACAAAATAATACAGACATCGAAATCTTAATCATGTTTTATAATAACGATAATTTCCAGTCTAGTCTAGAGAACGTCCAGGTGGCTTTGTTTCTGATAATATTACCTACGTCCTTGATAGTAGAACAAATGCAAAGTGTAACAAAACCCTGCTCAATAGAAAAATACAAATTACTAAATATAATATAAATAATATAATATAAATTTTGAATACAAAAGGAGGTGCTCAAATACAAATACTTCTACGTTTACGATTTCGATGTTGGTCCCATACTAAAAGTTGTTACATTTAAGCACAAAAATTACCCTTTTTGGATCGAACAGAGCGATGGATTACCTCACACTAAAATTGTCTCATTGTGACTGAACCTTTTTGTGACAGACACCGGACATATCCACGTCAATTTAATAAATTGCTTTACTTTGAAGCAGATTGCAGCCTGCGCATAATTGTCTTTAACAAAGATGCTGGGAACATCCCACATCCCACCCCTCCTACCCCCCCAACAAAGTGCCTACACGTGTAGAAATCGACGCCCTCGACTCTCCACGTAGCTCGGAAAAACTCAAACAAATGTAACTAATTGCCCGCTGGGAGCGCGGCCGGGCTTCTTGAGAGGTGGCAGGCGTTTACAAGAGACGATTTTAGTTCTGTGACGGCTGAGTGGCGATCACTTGTAATTTTTGGAAGTAGTGTCTCAAATGTGAAAGACCAACAAGAGTTTTTAAAATTTTGCACTCTCGTAAAAATTTGAAAACATTAAATAATAGAATTTAAAAATGTTTGACCACCAAGTAGAAGTGATTGAATTACTTATTCGCTTTAAGCTTAACGTAATGGATGCAATGCCATCGCGTGATAACGCGTAACAAAATCATTTTGACTGTGTCTTGTTTTGCTGATTTAAAAGTAACCCACGTTACATTTATTTAAAAAAATAGAAACTACTTGTTGATACACAACAAAGAAAATAATTTAGAACTGACATTTGAGTATGACGCATACAAAAATCTCTCTCAATAACCTCATTCATCTTTCGTCGCGTGATTTACTTTAGCGTTCTAATAAACACAGGTAGTGTCGTGTAAAGCTTTTTGAAGATGACGGATGACAGATGACTGTCCCCCTCACACCTGCGACAAGAGGGGATGCTGTAAAACACGAATAAGTAATGACGGCGGATCTCCTTTTGTGACCGCGGCCATTATACTCTCTTCAAAGCCCGGATTTACGCTCGAATCTCTGAACTCACTCGAATTTGTTTTATCTTCCCCCTTTTCCGGGTTCTGTAAGGAACTTGAATAAACATTACGTGTTATTTTATCGAAAACATGCCGTGGGGAGTATACTAACAAAATATTACTTGTCACAAGGAAATCATATTGTAGTACCTCATTTCAATCATTTTATAACTATATTCCTTTCAGTATTTTACTTCTTAATTCATTTGCATCGTTTACTGGCAGTTCTTAAAGTTAATGTCAAAGAAATGGGTCACGTAATTCTATTAGATCGCCTTGACCAAATCAACCTCCGTAGCCGAGAGGTGAGCATACCGTACTTGGTGTCGGTATCTCTGATGTCCCGCGTTCGATTCCCGGTCGGTCAATGAGCCAAAATTATTTTTCTATATTGTTGCAGGTGTTGTGGTACCGTCTTTGTTTCTGATTCCTTTAACACAAGTGCTTAAACTACTAATCATAGGATCAGAGTAATGTATGTGATGTTGTCCAATGTTCAAACCAAATGTTCTTTGCAAATAAAACAAATAATTAAGACCTGTAAAAGTGCTTAATTTAGGCCATTAAGCATTTTACTGATCCCAATTATTTTTTAATCTGCGACTTCGGGAAAATATTGTGGAGAAGTTATAAGTCATATAATTAGTAAGATCGTCATTACATTCTACATTATCTTCAACTGTTGTTTCGGTTTCTGAAGTATAATGTACTTTGTTTTTAACTGTATACTGGACGTCTGTACATCGGACGTCCATGTCGCAAACGAGTCACTCTTTTTCATTCTTGAAATAAAATATACTTTAAGAATTTAGTCAATTCTAGTTTTTACCTGCGGCTATGTCTGTGTAAATTTCAAAATTAGGCTAGATAGGAATGAATAATCGGCTCACGGGAAAACACAAAGATAGTATACAATTTATCCCGAGATTAATACCCACAAAGTGGGTCAAACTTCAGCTAAGTCTGTGTGATTGAGTAGCAAACCAAAAATAAAAAATTATACATTTATAATGTCAGTAGTTATTGTATAAAAATTTAAAGTATGCCTTTAAACGCCCCACTGCTGGGCACAGGCCTCACCTCAACTATGACGTAGTTTGGGCCATACTCCACAACGCTGGCCCAGTGCGAATTGGTAGAAGGTTTTAAGGCCAACCTAGTCAAATGTTATGTTAATCTGACTAGGCTTCACGACTAGTATCAAACGATATTTGCCGGGACCAATAGTTAACGTGCCTTCCGAAGCACGGAGATGCTTGTTATAAATGTCACTTAATATGGTTGGCATGGTCACCCATCCAATCACAACCAGGGTTAACTTTTATAACTCCACGTTCCTAATAACATGAAGGATTCCGTAGCAGCAAGTAACATAATATAAAAGTTCTTGTAGTTCGTTGTAACTTTGATCGATGTTTTATTAGTGTAAATTGCGGTTTACGATTTATGACGTATTAAAAAAAACTACTTACGTACTAGATCTCGTTCAAACCAATTTTCGGTGGAAGTTTGCACGGTAATGTACATCATATATTGAGTTTCAGTTCTAAGAATGCGGAACCCCCAAAATTTTTTGTTTTTTTTCTAATTTTTTTTTCAGTTCATACAATACATATATACTTACCAAGTTTCAATAGTATAGTTCTTATAGTTTCGGAAAAAAGTGGCTGTGATATACGGACGGACAGACAGACAGACATGACGAATCCATAAGGGTTCCTTTTTTGCCATTTGGCTACGGAACCCTAAAAAAGGAACAGACACATGGACTACGAAATGATACAATAAGGGTTCCGTTTTACTTGTACCTAGGACGATTTGTAAAACGTAAACCTTAAAACGTAACTAATAAGAACAAACTCAATATAGTTTTTAAAAAAATAAAATAAATAAAGAGAAGCATTTTGTAAATAACAAGGTACGTAATAGTCTTTACCTCGCAGTCATTTATTTTTATTACGAAATAGCAAGAGATTTGTTTATTCAAGTATTTTCCTTATCTAAAGAGTTCTATGCTCATGACAAATTAGATTTTCCATTGCGCGTATTTTATTGCGTTCAAGTGGAGTGAAGCATGTAATAAACGTATTATTGTTTTTCAACGATTTATTATATTGTCGCTAGAAAAAACATGTTGTTATTTTTAATACGCCTACTAATATTTTTATTTTTACTCTGCTGTTGTATTTTTTTATAAGAATTAAATAATTAAGAATTATAATTCTTCTTTTGCGAGTTTTCCGTATAAACAACACTACTTGAGTATCTTTTAGAGATCATGGTTAAGCCTAGGAAGCCCTTATTGGGAGTTCAATTTATTATAGACATGTATATCTTAGTTGGTGCCTTGTGGGGACGGTCGTAAAGAATACACTTCCCCACCGCCAACAGGATACGTGTCGTAAGAGGCGACTAATTCCTGTAGCACGATACGGGCAGCAGCGTCCTCGTGCGAAATCTTATAAAAACTGCGCTCGCCAACCCGCCTGCCAAGCGTGGCGAGTATTGGCAATCCTCCCGATGATAAGTAATTAGGGGAGGCCTTTGTTCAGCAGTGGACGTCCTATGGCTAAAATGATGATAATGATGCATAACTTCAATTATAGCAATGTGTACATACAAATTGAACGAAGAATAACTACATACATGTCTCATTGTAAATTCCGAGGCTCAAAATATCGATGTTGTTGAGTAATTGTCGATCTCGTTGAGTAATGCGCTCGCGCATCGCCAAAACCGCGATTGTTTTCACAACAACCATGGCATTCGCCTTGTTAGTCTGTGGGATAGGGTTGCCAGTTTACGAATAAGACAAAGTGCAAATGTTGAATTAACAAGCGATTAAAACGGACCCTTTAGGTCCAGGATTAGCGAATTTAATCAACAAACACGGTACTAAACATCATTCTGTATCTGTCAGGTTGTATGGCGGTGACAGAGACCGATAGATGTCTTAATCCAGTACTACACTAATACGGTGGTGCGCAAGTGAACCTTAGTGACTTATGTATTAACCCCTACGACCGCTAAAAATTAGGATATTCTGATATCTCTAAATATAACACAAATTAAGCGACGCCAATACCAAAATTGCAGTATAAGTCTTTTTATAGGACCTATACTATTAGCCTATCAACGTCTTTCAACTTAACTGGGGGGAGTAATGAGGGCAGAAGGTACTTAACCAAAAACAAAACCCTAATCAGCGGCCGTGGCTATAATGGATATCCTAAACCAACTGAATAAATATTCAATATTCATATTCTTCTTCTTCTCGAGTCAATGGCAGTTAAATTCTCTGCGCCCAAAAAGTGGCAACATCAATGGCCTTCTGGTTGGCGTTGTAAAGGTCCTCTTGCGTGCAGGTGGCAGGAGAGGTAGGGCACGATATTAAGTGTGGCATAGACTGTAAGGCGCCACACTCGCACGTGTCGTCCTCAGTGAAGCCCCACCTTTTCCTGAGTTCATTGCACCTGCCTACACCTGAACGAAGTCTGTTTAACGCCTTCCAAATGGGCCAGGGAAGATTGTGACCTGGCGGCAGCTTCTCAGCTATGGAGGTGGATGGGTTGTTGGGGGCGAATTTATCCGACCACAGCTGTTCTCTGGCCTTAGGTGGGTTAAGTGCTGCATAAAGCTGCGGCGACAAATATTCATATTATATTTCACAGAATCAAAGTCCTCATGTTTCAGGGTGACACCGTTTAAATTTATTTTCTGGTTGTCGACATCCCTGAGTAGATCGTGAAAATGTTAGACGAATGCGGTTCACGCGCGCCCGCCTGCGCTGGAGCAAGCTATGATTAAGACGTGTGATAACAAGCAGCTGTTCTGGTTGGGTGCTGTCTTCTTTGACAATTTTTCTGATAACCTTGCTATCTGTGTTAGAAGAAACTAATCATTTTAGCCATAGGACGTCCGCTGCTGAACATAGGCCTCCCCCAGTGACTTCCAGATTGGCCGGTTGAAAGCAAGCAAGCGCAGCGTAGGACGTCCACCAACAAGGTGGACAGACGACCTGGTAAAGGTTGCAGGAAGCCGCTGGATGCGGGCCGCTTTCAACTGGCCAATCTGGAAGAAATTAATAATAAGAATAAAATGGTACCGCGCTAGCATTTCAATCTATCAAAATATTTATACGTCATTGGGTAATTTTTAAATAGGTTGCGGAATACTCTGTTACTTTTTCTAAGAAGTTATAATTCTGTTACCGTGCAATATTGCGAAAATTATAATTATTATTGGTATAGCTTTATTTATCTGATAGTCAATAACAATTATTTTGTAATTGGCAGATTTATTGTACCAATTATTGTATTGCTTACCTAACGATTTTTTAGCAAATCATGAGAGGAATACTCTCTAAGAATGTTACGGTAATAAACACATTGGTTCACGAACAATAACATCATGAAATATAATAAAACCGTCAAGTTCATAATGATGCAGATTTAATAATAAATATCTGACAAACATTGCATACATTGCTCTGATTTTAAGGTAAGTAGAATAAGCACTTGTGTTTTAGATCAAAAACAACGACGGCACCACAACACCAGATGAGATAGAAAAATTCGTTTTCTACATTGACCCGATCGGGAATCGAATCCGGAACTTCAGTGATGGCGACGCCATGTTTGGTGTGCTGCCTTTCGGCTATGGAGGTCGCGGGATGTTTAAAGAATAAAGATTCAAGAATACTTCTAGATTGATTCTAGAACTTCACTGTCATCATCATTTCAGCTTATTACAGTCCACTACTGCATGAAAATCTCTTCAAAGTGCACAGAGTACGTTCTCCAGCTTTCTTCATCCAGCCACTATTAACCAAAATATTATGCACGCAATAGAACTTAACGTAGATACCTAGCAAAATATTCATCTCTGATCTTGACAGCGCACAACAAGCTTCCGTTCGATAGCAGATGTGTGTCAGAGATATCGGGTGTTGACCTCGCCCACGACCGCTCGAAGGGCGGGTGGATGACCTTTTTTTCAGGTGGGTCACGGGCCTTTTAGTAGTCTTGTCAAGTATCTGTGCGAAATAACTCATCTTTCGTGTTATATTGTTAACACATCACTTGTGTATAGTCTCTATTTTTGTAGAAGATGTTAGCTGTCAGCCTCGCCCTCGGCTGGACGAAGGGCGGGCGCGTGACCTCTGTCGAGGGCGGGCGGGTAATTTTCTGATCGTTTAAGACACGTCTCGTTACTCTCGTAGACGGATTGCGAAATCAATAAGTTAGATAAAAGCCGTGAAACTGTAGGCGGTTCTAAAAGTACTCATGAATTCATTTTAATGAACTGAAACTTAATACTTGACTAAGTCAGTGGGCGACTGTGCGGGATGAAGGTTGGGGAGATATTGGAACCGATCCCTTGGGTGTCGACCTGGTTCCCACGTTTTATACGTAACGAGATTTTCCCTCTCTCTCTATCGTACAAAATTGTGCCTACAAATTTATAAGAAAATGTTTTTCACGAATTTGTTCTTCAGATAAAGTTGTAAGGTTTGCTTTTCTTTCTTATTTTCGGCTCTTCGTATAATTTAAGCCGCACTTACGTTAGAAGACAGGCGGTGATAAAAATAGCCGAGAAATTAATGAATTATGTTTTTTACGCTGCCACGAAAGATGATACAAATAGGTACATTAAACAAATCATCATCATCATCATCATTTCAGCCATAGTCCACTGCTGAACATAGGCCTCCCCCATTGACTTCCAGATTGGCCGGTTGAAAGCGGCCTGCATCCAGCGTCTTCCTGCGACCCTTACCAGGTCGTCTGACCACCTTGTGAGTGGACGTCCTACGCTGCGCTTGCCGGTATGCGGCCTCCATTAAACAAATGTTTTTATTATAAAATTTGACGACCATCCGGTGTCGGTGTGTCCACGCTCCGGACTCCTCCACTCCACAAAGCCACCGCTCGGTGGCGTGTTCTAATCCCGCAAGGGGCAAATATATGTGTGATTAGCACATAGAGCCTATAGAGTAGAAACGTCATATGATTTGTTTGACAACAAATTCCTCCATTTTTTAATCTGTATCTGTCTGTTTTTGTATGGACGAGAGTTGACAGGACTTGTCATTTCATTCTAAATGTAAGTGAAAAATCACTAACTAGTTTTGGAGAAAGATGATGCGTATTGCTGCTCAATAGCGTATACTCGGTGGATGACGAGCATTTGTACCTAAGTCATAGATATTTATAAACGTATTTAAGCATGTTTATCCGTTATCTAGTTACCATAGTACAAGCTTTGCTTAATTTGGGGCTAGCTAATTAATGTGATTGACCAAAATCACACTAGTAGTAGTAGTTACCAAACAGTTTATTATTTACTTATAAATACAAGAGAAGGTGGATAGCGCTCACACTCACACAGTATACAGTAAGATCAGACTCGGAAACGTGCATTAAGAGATGTAATTGGAAATAATTGGCTATTACTTTTTGCTCGGAAGAACATTATACCTACCAGTAATATTAATTATTCTAATACACATATCTAGGGCGACTATCTAGGGCGGCTGGTGCGTAGGGCGGGGCTGCTCGGGGCGCCAACTTGCAGCGTCAGACTGGTAACGATAACGACCCCAAAGGTCACGTGTAATGGTTTTTACACACACGTACCGACATAATGGGGCTTAGGATATCCTTACAAATTATTTTAAGAGGATTGTTGCGACTTGAGTGAGGGTTGGTGAACCCGCTTGACACAATTGGCTTGCGGTTGGTTTTACAATTCATATTAGAGTGAGATGTAATTTTGATGAAAATTTACGAAGTTTTTTTAATTACAAACAAACTTTTAAGAATCTTATTGTATGTATGTATAATTATTGTTATGTATTTTTTTTTTTTAGTTTTATTTATTTATTACTGTATGTATACGTCTATGCCATAAATTTATGCAATCCTATTTGTATCAGGTAATAATTTTAAGAACTCTGCAACACCTTCCCCTTTCTTTAATGGTTGTCCTCTACCTAAAGGTTGTCTGGAAGAGATCGCTATTAGCGATAAGACCGCCTAAATTGTACATCTTTCTGTAAAAATCATGTGTATTTTACTTGTATGGTGTGCAATAAAGAGTATATTATATATCTATCTATCTAATCTTAACCATTTTATATGAATACTAGCTTGTCCTGGCAAACTTTGTGCCGCGTCTTTATAATATATGTTTGTGAATATTTTCGATGGTTTAATAGTTATTCTGATATTTAGAGCGGAGACAAATCTAACAAATCATAGATCATAAAAAAAATTACCCGACTGTTTTATTTAAATTTATTTGAAAACATGACGAAGTACTTTAGTTTAACTTATCATTTTATGTTGTTTATTATTACACTAATTAGAGAAATGAACGTACCTAAGTGGTACTTGTCTTTTATAATTAATTATCTATCTTCAATAATTAAAATTGACATTCCACTAACTCATTGTTCAAGTTCGAGTTGAAATTCCAACTCCTCGAGTTACCTTTTCATTAGACCTTGTCGTAATTAATGGAACCTAATTACTTGACTCCGGTAATTGGTCGTCAATCACAGAGTGACAACTGACGTCTATGTTCGACATAGTTCTCTAGACCTAGCCATCTATTTTTGATAAGGGATTAATAAACTCGACAGTGAATGTACCACTATTGTTTCAGTGTATATTATACACTACAACCTTGTGACAGACACTTGTATTGTGTAAAAACCAACAGATATTTCAAACCATATTTTTCTTTATAAAATGGCATCCGTAAACATAACTTACAAAAGATTATTTAAACACCTAAATGATACGAGTGGTGAGTACACATTCGAGTACTCTCATGTCTTTTTCTTTTTCGTAATTCAAGAATTACATAAAAAGGGGACTTAGGAAGATATATAACGAAGTTTAAAGGAAAACTATTACAGCTAAATAGGTTTTACAAGTTGCCGAGTAAACTTTAAGGTCTTGCAGATGGAAGGAAAAAATAGGAACTCATTTACACGATCAAGACAAGGTTTTTATCGTGGTTTTTAGAGTGATCGATGTTGTCAAGATTGTACATTAAATCGTTATAAAACAAAATATCTAGTTCAAACAAAATTGAATAAAATTATAATAAAGAACACCAAACAAAAAAAAGAATTATTAATAATGGATACCCCAATTATCAATACTATAGAATTCTGTGCCCAATAAAATTAATGCGTGGTCCTACATCAAAAACTACATGAATACGCATCGAATTGAGAATCACTTCCTTTTTTGAAGTTAGTCGATAAAAAAGGTGAAATAAAATAGTTTTTAAGTTAAATAAATAAAAGAAACTGATGCGCAGTAGAAAGTCCTTAAATTGAGCCATGACACGTTCGCGAGCGATTTTATTTGTTCAGCTTTCATAGTCTAGTAATTAATACGCAGTCGACCGCGCGACCACAAGCGACTACAAACGACGATATATCAATTATTTTATTGTGAAACTTAATACTTATGTAAACAACTAATAATTGAGTTATATATGTTAACAGGATTGTTAACTTGTTAAATATAAATATAACGTCAGGAATCGGCCATGATTATTTTATGAATGTTTCAGTATGTTACGTGCCCTGTGGGACGCCGCCAACAGGATACGTGTCGTAAGAGGTGACTAATTTCTGTAGCACGAGACGGGCAGCAGCGTCTTCGTGCGAAATCTTATAAAAACTGCGCTCGCCAACCGCCCGCCAAGCTTGGCGAGTATTTACATGGAACCAACGGTTTCTATGGAACCAACATCGAAATCGCAAAAAAAAACACTTTCCCACACTAAAACGCGACCAGCTGGCATCAGTTTGTATGGAAACTTCTTTTTTTTTTTGAGATTTTGATGTTAGTCCCATAGAAAAAGTTGATGTAATTTAGCCGTAGAATAACCCCTTAAAGTTTTATTTCACCTTTTCGTTACACCTTGTATATTAAAATTACATTTCTTAAGTTTACTTGGTAGCTTGTAAAGCCTACCTAGCTGTGATAGTTTTCCTGTCTACTAGTACTATCGTAATTTTTTTCACATTTCATAAAACACCATTTAGAACACTTACAAGAAATAGCACTTTCAAGTTTTGGGGAATTTTGGGAAAAATCAACCGATAACGATCTTCCGTTCAGAACTCAGAAACGATGCATACGCGCAATGTACAGTAACAGACACATTCCGAACCAGGTCAGGTCAAATGTGCTGGTCACTTCGAGCAATAAAAAATAACATTCGGATGGACCACAACACCGGTACACGGCAACAAAACAAAATCAAACAAACTCGACAATAGAATGCCTATTCAGAGAGAAAGTGGACCGGCAGACAACAATAATAAAACAATAGTGACTCAGTGGGACGCGGAATGTGATCCCGCCAGCCGTGCCGTCTGTCTCAAATACTTTACTTATGATTATCGCTTACTCGTGACCTGCTTCGGGTTCGCACGGGTCCAATAAGCACCTACGGTTATAAATTATAGATAAAAATAGTTTAAAAAAGCGGCCAAGTGCTAGTCGGACTCGCCCGTGAAGGGTTCCGTAGCAGCAAGTAACATAATATAAAAGTTCTTGTAGTTCGCTGTAACTTTGATCGATGTTTTAATAGTGTAAATTGCGGTTTACGATTTATGACGTATTAAAAAACACTACTGACTAGATCTCGTTCAAACCAATTTTTGGTGGAAGTTTGCATGGTAATGTACATCATATATTTTTTTTGTTTTATCATTCTCTTATTTTAGAAGTTTCAGGGGGGGACACACATTTTACCACTTTGGAAGTGTCTGTCGCGCAAACTATTCAGTTTAGAAAAAAATATATTAGAAACCTCAATATCATTTTTGAAGACCTATCCATAGATAGCCCGGGCACACGTATGGGTTCCGTTTTTTGTCATTTGGCAACAGGACCCTAAAAAACGAAAAACACCTTTAAGTGCATTGAACTCGTTAAAACAAATCAAATGAGCCCAAACACGAAGGTTTTACTAGTAGTTATTGAAGAGTTCCACTATCCACCTCCCGACTCCATCATCAGATCAGCATGATGGTGTCAAATTATTGTATTGTCATCCAAATGTCAGATACTTACTAAGTTTTAAATCGATTTGTCATTGAGAAGTAGGTAATAAATTGAGAAGTAAATAAATAAATTGTTTTAACAATCACACCAATTATCCAGAAGCCCCAAACTAAATAAAGCTGGTACTATGGCGATTAACTTAAATACTTTTATAAACATCAATGATTTAGTTACTAATGCTCGTGCTCATCACACAAACATTTGCCCCTTGCGGGATCCGAACCCGCAACCGCTGGCTTAGTAGTCCGGAGCGCGATCCACTACTCTAGACGGTGGTCCCTTCCAAGATTTGATTATATAGTTAGTTAGTTAGGTACTGAAGCTAATATGTTAATAAGTGTGTTAACAATTAAGCGCTTGACAACAAACCAAGTTTAGTCTCGAAGTAAGAAACTAACATCCTTGTTTTACGATCCAGACAATGTATTTTGCCAGGGGCTGCTCGCAGCACACCCAGACTCGAGCTAATTTAGAAAAGATCGTTTTCAGAATTGACCCGAACCGGGAATCGAACCCGCTACACCGAGGGGTCTTCAATTACACACAAAACTTACTCGTGAATCTTTAAGTAAAGTCCCTTCAGTAGTCCTGGAAATTCTTACCAGGCAGGATGGACGGCAGATAAAAGTAGCGAGGAACTATAATTTACAAGGTTTTGGTTTTAAGACATTTATTCTCTGAAAGACATACGAGTATAAACGCCACTTATTTTTATTTATACTCGTATATAAATAAAATAAATAAATATGATTTATTGTTGTCCTAGGTACATTGTTAAAAACAAACGAACAGAAAACATATATAAAGAGATAATATGACCTCAATTTTATAGGGATCTTTGACGTAGTGGATACTTGAACTTTGCGAGTATTCAATAAACCATTGAGTTACTGATTTAGCTCATAGACGGAGAGTTAAAGCTAATTAAATTATTTTTTATTAAGTTTTTGGCTGGCATTTCTTCATGGGAGAGTAGTTATATTAGCAAACCTGCAATGTCCTGGCGGCGTTGCGATCGAGGTGGACAGAAGTCAGTTCAAATCTAGGATAACCACACCCATATTATCGATAGTATGCATGGGTTTAATAAGCTTAAGATGTGGTTAATCACAGTACAGACATGCCAAGAAGAAGCCGGTACATATGCCTACGGCACAAACAATTAGTTGCCTGGTACTTCGACCCAAGGACAATTGGTAGTATTATCTGGCGTGTATTTATTTGTACTATTCATTTTTCTCTTCCGAAACAAAAGACTTACGTGTTTTGTGTAACGTGTTGACATCCAATCATAGCGTCTTTGTTATCCTTTCAGTATAATAAGCGTAAAGGATGTCTATAACTGTGTAGAATACGGTTGTCGTAACAGGTACAAGGCCATGTGTAGCGTAAAAATAAATCTATGATTCCAACTAGCTGTAGCCCGCGACTTCGTTCGCGGGGTCCTCAGGTTATTCATAAATATAATATACATGTATTGTACATAGAAACCTTCCTCATGAATCATTCTATCTATTGATGAAAACCGCATCAAAATCCGTTGCGTAGTTTAAAAGATCGAAAGGGTTTTATAATATGTATAGAAAAAGCGATTATTACACATAGGTATATATAATAAGTTGGTAATATTGTATTTATAAACTACATAATTTTTAATCGATTTTTCACATATTTTTATTGAATATCTTTACCTATTTTCTAATTTTGGCCACCACCACTTAAAAAATACCTACATTCGGTATTCTCGCAGTAAAGTAATGTTACTTTATAATTACATAATAAATAGTAGGTACAATACTTAAACATATAACAAAGCCTATTTAACCGAAGAGGTAAAACATAAGCTAAACACACATCAGGGTAAATAAGTATAGTAAATAACAAATAGGACATAGACTTCGAGGACGCTCGATCGTGATCGTTTGCGACGGCATAAAACATAGACGAAGGTTAACCGATTGCTGACAGCTTACATTCGACTTTTTATTATTTTCTTAAAAAAATCCATTCATTGTGTACAGAGTATAAAAATACAGCTCGCCAACCTACCACAAAACGTCAAAATTTCTCAATTAATATTGATCTCTACATGTCTGACTTGAAGTTGAAAATCGGTTCAATGAGCTTAAACTTTTTGGGTAGGTTGACTGCACTGTATTTTTATACTCTGAGTAAATACCTACTTTGTATAAAAAGTGTGACACTTAGGAAAGAAGCATAAAAAGAATAAGCCCCAAGAACTCATTGGTGAAAAGACATCTCAAGTGTGGTTAGTCTAGTAATTCGATTACGATGTAATGAAACAACCTTAACCCTGTGACTGGGCTAATTAATATCAAGAGATTTCAGAACCGAGAAGAAGTTTTGTCATGCCTCCCTTCAATCACATATGATTAAGATTTTTTCCGTATTTTTAATAGTTATTCTGCTATTCGTGACGGAGACAAATTCAACAAATCAAAGATCATAAAAATCTGTTCGGCCGTTCTCGACTTATAAATTGTGTATCTAACCCGACTTTGTTTTATATAATGATATATTTATTATAATAACCTAAGAACGTAAATTTCTGTATTCTCTAATAATAACCAATTAATATGGTAACTATAATACATAACATAATAACCACAAAAAACATGCTAGGTACGCCAACGGTCTATAAATCCATAAAAAAACACAGATACCCACATCTAAGTACTTAGCTTTATCTGTATCTTTTATTAATAATTGGCACAGACCTTTGAGCAATAAAATAGAAAGAGATCTATACTAACAGACTTTGACAGATTTAATTATCACAAAAACTATGGACTTTAATTAGTTCAATCAGCATTAATATAAAAATTAATCTGGTAACGCTGTATTCCCTTGACATGCACCATAGAGCCTGTGACTTGAAATAAAAACACGAGGGATGAGTCACGTCTGTCTGCCTACTTGTAGAGAGCGGGATAACTGCCGGTCCACACGCGCTGCGTTATCTATGGGAGGTAGCCCGATGGATGGATGTTTTATAGAAATATGAATTTAAAGTGCTAAATAATTTCTTATTTAAAAAAATAATTAACTGAATGGCCTAAAAACAAAAATTTCTATAGTGTTAAGGAATTTATTGACAACTAGCTAGATTTTTAGTGACATATATTTACTATAGAAATTTTGATTCCAGACATCTTTAATTATTGCAACTTTTTATTCATGTAGGTAATAACACAATTTGCATGCTATTAGCGAAACATGATCTCTTTTTATTGTTTAATGTTACCATTTATACCGTGTTTTGTGCAAATAAACGATTTATTTATTATTTATTTATTATATAGTTCAGACCTTACAACACTGGAAACTTAACATACTTATTTATTTCAGTCGTTCGAACTAGATGAAAACGAGACAGAAAGAGCGGGCTACTCATACACAGTATTGTATCAACTATTGCAACACTAAACAGGTTATCCTAAAAATAGTGTCAAGTGGAAGTCCAGAGATAGTGTACCCCTAGTAGGGTCCAATCACATCAATGTATGTTCCGCCACCTCTTAGGGGCTGATTTTAGTGCCCAAAGATTATTTTCTATGGCACCAACATAAAAAAACGATGCCCCTTAGGATGTCCCATACTAGCTTCTTGGTCACG